>CM017895.1:33097709-33440410 GCA_008369825.1 Triplophysa tibetana
GGTACACTGGCACCAGGCATGTTCAAGAGGTTCGGAGGTTTGGGTGGGGTTAAAGCTGATAAAAAAAAAAAAAAATCACAAAAAAACATGAGTAAGAAAGTTACAGTATTTTATACTTATTTATCTATCATTTATTAAAATGTATTTTAATATTAATGTTTAATATGAACTATTGCTGTCAAATCAATGGATTGCTTATTTATTTTGGAATCGTTTAATCACACTGAATCAGTTTGACGGCAATAATAAAAATATGATTTAAGAAGCCTTCAACATCCTATCAGAGGCATAATGAGAAGACATACCTGAGTTTGAGGAGTTAAAGCCTGGTATGGATGGACCACCAACACCTGGCAGGAGAACAGGGGGAATCCCCTGTAGATTCGGGTAACCTGACTGAAGGTTCAAGGCTTGCAGAGCAGATGTGTCAAACATCCCTTGTTGCTGCATGGCTTGTTGTTGCGCTAGTCCCAGGACCTCATTGGCTTTCTTGATACGATCCATCTCTTGTTGCGCCATTAACTGACGAACCGTCGCAGGGTCGAAGTACTCTTTCTCTTTATCGAGCTGGCTTCCAATGGTATCCTTTACCTTGGAGATGTGTTGCTGGGAGAATATGTGGTCCCGCACTGAGAGCCGAGCACTGTATTTAACGCCACACAACGTGCACTCTGTCTTGGGTCCCTCATAAGATGTCTGGTTGATTCCAAAGTGTTTGGCCATGCTGAGCTTAGCCTTCTTTTCCTTAGCACGAGCATTCTGAAACCAGACTTGAACAACTCTCTTTGGAAGTCCAATGTCATTGCCAAGTACCTCGCACTCCAGCATGGTGGGAGTCCTGTAATCATTAAAGCAAGACTTGAGCAACTTCAGCTGAAGATTACTCATCTGTGTACGGAAGCGCTTTTGACCAGGTCTGTCTCCGCTATCAATGCTTCTACTTCCAGAAGCCCCTGGACTTGGTGAGCATGGGTCAGCCAGACTAGATGTTTCACTATAATCTATGATATTTTCATTTTCAAAGTCTTTTGTGTAGTAGCTTGTTGCAGGACTCACAAGCCCTGATGACATCTGCTCATCATTCTCAATAGAGGGGATTGCACCCCCAGATTTAGACAAATAGTCTCCACTGTTGTGGCTGTGCTTTACATCAGCGCTGTCATTGTCAACATTTGCCTCATCACCTGTGGTAGTATCAGTGATGGCTGTGTTCACCGATGAACAATCATCATTATCGAGTTTATTTTGATCAAAGTTTGTGTTTATTGAGGAAATAGTAGGGCTTTCGAACTCTTCTCCCCCCTCAACTTTGATAGATGTTGGGCTCAGAAGAGCTCTAGGGGACAAGTCCATGTTTTTGCTCACAGGTGAAAGTGATGAACATTGGGGATCATTGCTGGAATGTGGAAGATGAGAGTAGCTAGACATATCTAGAGGATCCATCTTCAACTGCATAACCTCTTGTTCAGGTAACATACCGGAAAGTGCCAGACTGTAACCAGCACGTTTAGCTTCATGCCAGTGGCGTGAACGAATGTGGGCCTCAAGAGCAGTTTTAGCCTTGAACAGGGCTCGACAAAATGGGCAACGCCGATGGGCCTGAGCAGGACCGACAGCCCGAAATTGTCCTTTTCTTTCTCTAGCTCTTGTGTTTTGGAACCATACCTGCACCACCCGTTTTTTAAGCCCCACCTCATGAGCAATGTGGTCAAGCATTTTACGAGTGGGATTAGAGTCAAGCAAATACTTCTGGTATAGAATCTCTAATTGCTCGGGTGTAATGGTGGTTCGGAGTCGCTTGTCTCGTTGTGGCTCCTCTCCACTGTTCATGCTATCACTTTCCCCAGGACTAGTTCCAGCCTTTTCCTCCAACTTCCTCTTTAAGGAGTTCATTGTGGATGAAGGAGTTGATGGAGAGGTGGCAGAGTTGCTGGACATTTGTGGTATTGCACCTGCAAGGAGCTGGCTAGTCAGCAGAGAATTACTAGGATCAAATAACATAAAGGACATGTCCATTGGGCGGTCTAAAAACTGAGGATGAATAAACTGATTTTGGACACTCAGGAAATGAAGCTGCTGGTGTTCTTGCCAATGCTCAAATGAAGGAAAGGCAAGTTTGCACTGTTCACACTGGTACTGGAGCATTTGTTGGGCCAACTGCTGCTGGGAGGCAGATGCTAAATGGGCATTAAGGGCCATGTGGGAACTCTGGGAGGTCTGACTTGTATGCGAAACAGAGGGACCGCCACTATGCTGTTGCTGCTGAGAGAGGGAAGGTGAAGAACGTTTGGAATTCTTTGGGACTGTGTGACTTTTCTCCTCTCTTTGCAGCCTCTGCTGCAGGTTCTCAGATGGATGACTGGTTTCTTGTTTCAAAGATGGTTGCTCTTTTTGACCCAATGATGCTTCTGCAGAGTGTTTCGATTTCTCATCAAAAGAGTTTGATGTGTTAGCAGGTTTTGGTTCCTCATTTTCATTGGATGTCATGTGAGAGAATGTAGAGGTGGAGGGAGGAAGAGGGCACAGACTTGATGATGAGGGCATTGGTGTCTGACCTGATGACCCAGACGGTGTGTAGTATTCGTGTGAAAGATCAAGAGAGTCCTCATTTTGGCTATCATACTGTCCGTCATCCTCTTCATCTTTGTAACAATGCTTCTTTTGGTGTTTAATAAGATCAAATATACGCTGGAAAACTAGGCTACACTTCTTGCACTGATAGTTTAAGTTGGTAGTGCGAATGTATCGGTCATTGGACAACTCACGGCGATCGCCATCTTTCCCCCCTTCTCCTTGGTTTTCATAGTTTTTGCGAGCTTTCTGTCTGGCATTTTGAAACCACACGACAATGACTCGTGTTGGCAGGCTCAGAAGATTAGACAATTGTTCAAATTCATCATCTTTAGGATAAGCATTAGCGTCAAAGAAATCTTGTAGTACCCTCAACTGGTAGTCTGTGAACCTCGTTCTTGAAGACCTCTTATTTCCATATGATTCATGTTTTTGGGGCTCTGGTGAGGGTGGCTTTGAATCAATTTTGGTTTCTTCCAGAGTGGTTATTGGAGGATTGTTGAAGTTATAAGGAGAGTCTTTGTTTCGCTGACGCTCTTTGAAAAGTGTGTTACGGAACCAGTGCTTGATGACTTTCTGAGGGAGGCCTGATTTATCTGCCATCTCCTTTATTTGTTCCTCATTTGGAGAGTTGTTGATGTCAAAATATTGGCGAAGCACCCTTAGCTGGTCATCTGTGATGCGGGTCCGGGGTCTTTTATTCTGTTGCTGCAGCATGGCAGGGGTAAGCTGCTGTTGGTAGAGGTGGGCCAGATCAGTGGCAAGACTGGGCTCCACTGCTTGCAGTTGGCCAGGAATCTGAGACGGTAGTGACTGCAGGGACATGGGCTGCATCATGAGTGGAGAGAAGAGAGGGAGATCCATTGACATTTGAATTTGAGACATTTGAACGGGGGGTTGTGGGGTTGAGGAAGTTGGTGGTGTGAGGGTAGATGTAGTTACAGGTATATTTGGTGTTGGTACCCTTTGAGGAGGTGGCGGGGGAGGTGGGGGTGGAGGAGGTTGTGCTGCAGCAGTAGCAGCTTCGGGTGTTTGAGGTCTCAGTGGGTACAGCTTGTCATATTGTTCCCTGTACTCTTTGGCAAATCTCTCTAGAAATCGGAAAGGAAAGAAAGCCTGGTGGATATGCTCCTGATGACTTTTCAGAATCAATATATTGGAAAAGAGCTTCCCGCAGGTCTCACACTCCAACTTCTCTAATCCTTCAATGGGGTCAACCACTCTGGTGATACCAGCTGACCCACTGGATCCAGATAAAGATCCGGTTGGCTTTCTTTGTGCTTTTTGCTTGTTCTCATTGTATTGAATTACTAACTCAAATCCAAAATTTTCCAACAGGGCTTTGGTGGCATTTCCACGAGCATCTGACGCAATCCTTGGAGGAGGGAATCCAGAGTCGTGGTTTAGATTTGCAACAGCTTGCAGAGTCTCTTTCTTGTCTTTGGACTTGTCTGACATGTCTTTTGCAGCATGGTCCTCTGCTTTATCACACATTTCTTTATCCTTTGGATGTTCTCTTTCTTTCTCACTGTGAGATGACTTTGGTTTTTTGTCTACGGAGTGAGAAAGAGCACTCTGCTGAAGCAAAGCCATTTGGCTTGAACCCTGGGAGTGGGAATGGGCTTGATGCTGTTGCTGCAGGTGATGATGCAGAAGCTGCTGCTGTAAGCAGCTCTGCTGGGCCTGCTGGGCAGAGTTTTTCTGTTCCTCCAACAGCGAAGCAGCCGATGCACTTAAGTTCAGTGAAGAGCTATTTAGGTTCATTTCTGGATTCAATTGAAATTCTGCCCCAGGAATGTAAAACGGAAAGAGAAGTTGCTGCTGCTGAAGTGGGAGAAGAGCATCTGTAGTCATAGGGAAGTGCTGGAGGAGAGGGTTAAAGAGGTGGGACTGAAGAAGAGCAGCCTGCTGAAACTCTTGTTGTAGTTGGGCTTGGGCCTGTGCTTGAGCTTGGGCCAGCTGCTGCTGTTGTTGCTGAAGCTGCTGCTGATGGCTCCTCGAGGACATGATATCTGCAAATTTTTTCTTTTTAACTTCGTGATTCTCAGAAGGGGAGGAATGACAAGCAGAGTTGCCAAAATTCTCAACATTGTGTGCATGACTCAGGTGGTTACCTCCTAGGATGCTTTGAGCTGCCTGAGCTCCTGCCGGACAACTGCTGCTGTTGCTGGTGGTGGAGTTAGTGGTGGGAACAGGGCTTGAGGTTGAAGTGCTATTGGAAGTGCTTCCAGTTGGACCACTACTGCTCACCGAGCTAGAACTGCCACCGGCTGCTTCAAGCTTTGCTGCCCTGGCCTTGGTCTGATGAAGAACAGAGCGCATGTGAATCTCCAGTGTAGAGCTCTGGCTGTATGCTACGTTGCACGTGCTGCACTTGAAGGGTTTATTATCAGGGCTGCTGGTTGGTTCTGGCTGTCCAGTTGTGGATTCCTGTAGGGCCCTTTTGACTTTGTGTAAGTGCGACACAGAGTTGTAATGTACAAGAAGGATGTTCTTTTGGGTAAATGACTCTTTGCAGACTGTGCACTTAAAAGGACGGGATGGATCTAAAAACTTCTCCATAGTAAAGTTGGGGCCTTTTCTAAATGGCAGGGCTCGTTTTGGTTCAGATCCAGAATCTTCTTGCAAAGATCCAGAGTCACTGCCAGTTGGACTTTGCTTTTCCTCTGGGTCGCTTTCTTCTCCTTCCTTATCATCGTCAAGTAGACCACCCTGGTCCTCTCCAAGTGATGGATCACCCATGATCATTAAATCTCCATTCATCAGTAAACCTCCATAAAGCTGCTGAATATCGGCTTCACTCAACTCCAGGTGACTGGTCTCCAGATGCTTCTTGAGTGCCTGCAATGTCCTGAAGCTCCGCTGGCACAGACAACACATGGTGGCAGCACGGATTACATGGTATTGGGAATGCAGCTGTAGTTTCTCTATTGTCTTGAAGGCCAAACTACACTGGTTGCACCGATATTTGTAGACATGTCGATCAGAAACGGGCAGCTGGGGCCTTTTATTGTGGACCTCATTGAAGTGCATCTGGAGGGCATTGGAGGACTTGAAGACTTTGCTGCAGCCCTTTTTCCAACAGAGGAAAGCAGTGGAATCATCTTTTAAAGGCTGCTGTTCCTCAAGAGGAGACTTGTGAGATTCAGATATGTCTGTGGCCAGGCACACTCCTTTCTCAGACTCAATATCTGCCACATCTGCCAACACAAAAAAAACACACTTTAAATTTCTCACTAGGCACATAGGTGTGAATTTACTAAATGTTTCCTACACCTGCAAGAGAATCTGACCTGCTTGCTTTTTAGTGTCATCTGGGCTTGAGTTGGTCAAAGACTGAGGTGTGTTTTGAGTATCTTTGTCTGGTCCAGGGACTGGTATGAACATGCTTGCAGGCAGTACTTCTGATGCTGACACCTGGAAAAAAGACAAGTTGTGTCAAGTTAATTATAGTTCATAAATAACAACGACTCAATAAGGAATGCAAAACATCTTGAATTAACACTACATAGAAGCATATTACAAATCTCAATAGCATTGTTTCACAGGTTTTTGTTTAGGGAAAATGAACTGCTGTCACAGGTGAAAGATTCAGCATCTTATTTAAACTGACTGACAAATACATTCATTTTTAGATTTTAATTCTTGCACTTCGTTTGCCATCCATGGAATTTGCACTTGATGGTGTTTTGTCATGCACTGTGATAGTTAATGCAGCCAATTAGTGTGATGGGCTGTGAGGTCTACCTTAGCAAAAGCTTATTAGAGAGCCTAATTAAATAAGTCTTCCACCTCATAAAATGTGCATCTCATTCCAACAGTAAGCACGGTGCACTAAAATGCCGTCATTCTGCTTGGAATTCTGGGTAATGAAACTACTGCCAATTCCTAGATAATGACCAGCACTCTTTCACATACAGCGCTCATTAAGGTGTTTTCTAAGGAGTATTATAATCTACAAATTATGCAAATTATCACTTGAAACAAAGCCATTAGTAAAAACTAACTTCAAATGTAGGCAGATGGTGAGCAGAATGTTTTGCAGTCCAACTAATTAGAAAATGAAAATAATGAAAGTAGCGGCGAATATTGTTGCGATAAGTGCAAAAGGTCATCGAGGATTGCTTAGGTGTCAATCATACGTGATTGACATGTGCAGTGTCTAACTTTAAAGAGCACGATTCTCTATGCATGCCTGTCCATGCATGCCTGTCGTTCTCATTAAAAAACAACAGATTCATTAACAAGGCTTCTATTTAACAATAATCAGAGATTGAGATTGGAAAAGGTTGGGAGATGAGCCATTGTCTGCTTCACCTTCCTTCAATTAACTCCCAAACTGAACAATCGGCCCAACTCTTCATGCATTTTAAAAGTGTGTTGTTACCAAACTATCCTTTCTTCATTACCTGTTTGCAATTTCTTAAGCTCAGTTCGTTCTCCAGTACAGGTTATGGCTCAAAGGTTACTCTTTGACAGTCCAGGAGGCTTTGATATCTTGGTCATGATTTTAGTCATTGTAATGAGATTATATCAACAAAAATGTGTACAAATGTGACCTTGACAGCCCTAGACACAAACATGTGGAATCACACTAGACAAAATCTATTTATCAGCTTTTTATGCCACATCCCACCCCCCAAACCAACCAACGCTCTCCAAACTAAAAGTGTTAAATGCTTGTGAGCAGTGTGGAGAGTTCCAGAAACAAAACATGCCAGTGATTAACATTATAAAGTGGACTGTTTCTAGACAACTGCATCATTAGGCAAAGAGCTCCGAGTGCCGAGAGTATCCCAAGGTCAATTTTAATTTGGACCATCTAATTGGCAAACATAGTTCCAAATGGCTATCATCTAGCCAGGCTCAGAATTAATGAAGCACAATTATTTTCATTACCCCTATCTAAGACAGACAGAACATTAGACCGAGAGTGAGAGAGTGGGGATGGAGGGCAGGGCGAGCGAGCGAGGAAGAGTGTATCTTTATGCAATTTTTGCAAGAAATAAAAGTAAACTGATTCAGAATTCATCAAGACAGTCTGCCTGACACACAGGAACAGGATGAAGTGCCTATCTCTATCTCGCGCTACTTGTAAAAGAAGGTGCTAGTTTTAATGTGCATTGTATTAGCTCCGTTTCTATCATGCGGCGCACTTGAACGCCGCTCGGTGCGTTATTACCTCTATAAAAGAAAAAATATTGCCGTCTGGCCTCTACTAATGTGTTCGCCATTTGCTTTCTGGCTGGTTGAGTGGAGATGCCTTCAGAGCGAACGGCCAGCCTGCAATTCAGCTCCACAGGCAAACTAAAACTTAATTATTTCGCAGCTGAAATCTGGCGAAAATAAAAGCAATAATGTCCCTCTGCGGTCTCGGTATGAGCTGGAGAGGAACAAGGCGAATATTCTCAGGGGGGTCAGACAGGAAAGACTGCTGGAGGCGGGAGAGCTACGAGAGGTGGAAATACTGTAAAGATATGATGTAAGAATTACAGTAGCGAGCGTCTGGAATACAAATGACTTCGGTAATCACATGGGGTTTTCTAATTTCTTTGCTAAACGAAGAACAAAGAATGTAATTGTATTCATGTTTTACACAATCACGTTTCTCCCTGTGAGCATTGAGATTTTTTCCTCTAGAATTTGAGGACAACCCTTTGTTCCTTCTACCGTAAGACAAGACACCTCACAGACAAATCAACTGATAGAGACAGCTAGTTCATCCACTAAACAGATGGAATGAAAATGAAAATAGTAAAAAAATCTTTTTTGGATTTGGAGTAAAATATGAAATATTATATTTACATATTCACAGGTATGACTATTTGCATGCTGGTGACTAAAATCAGACCCACACAGATACTGATGGATTAATTTCAACTGCACTGAACAGAGCGAAACGAAGTAATAATCTTCTGCAGTATCCGTAAGACTTACAGTCGCAATCAGCTTGTCGACGCAGTCAGGTGCCACGCTGTGGAGGTGGGTGAGGTGGAACTGCAGGTGGACCTTGTTGTTGAGCATGTCCTGGCACAGCGGGCAGCGGAACATGGGCTGCACCGAGTGCTGCGTCATCACGTGCATTCTTAGCCGGTTCAGATCGGAGTTGCTGAACTTGCAGTAGGGACACTGGTATATCTGTACAACGAGAGAGAATGTTAGCTTCCTGACAAGAGTGGTAAAATCAAGGGCAGATCAAGACCGTCTCCCTCCCGTGCAGCGAGCAGCGGGCTACTCTGAGATGCGGATACTTCAAAGAGTTCTCATCTGTCAAATTTCATATTGATTTTCCACCTTTTGCACAATTAGCATTGCAAGAGCAGCAAAAAAAAAACAACAGTGAGAAATATAATATTTTTAGAGAAAGAAAAAAGCACGCATGCATAATTTAAAGAGGCTGGCCACGTTCTAGTGCTCGACATTAAAAAATGCCTGAGAACAACATCCGCAGATATTTTGTTAATTAATGGGCACAGTTAATGAGACCTACATGCCTGGGGATCAGATGAGGTCTGTTTGCCTCGGATTCAGAAAAACAGCCAGAGAGAATTCTGCATGATTTACATAGACTGGAGATTCCTTCCATACCTGCTCTCCACTGCTTTTCTCAGCTGTCCTGGGTCTTTTAGACGACAGGGGGCTTTCAGATGCCTCCGACCTCGAGGGGGGCCGCTTGGAGGGGACCGGAGAATCCGTCTGTTCCCTCTCCGATTGGCTGGATGCTGCAATAGACGCAAAGAAAAAGCATGGCTGTCAAAAACACTGAGAATAGATTTGGCAGTCATGCCTCAATCGATGCAACGGCCCTTTTGAAACAAGAATGCAGTTAAACTGCAACTTTATGTAGTACAAAAAAACAGATTGCATTTATAATCCCTGTTTTAGCAATCAGCAGGACAATTAGATTTATGTAATGCCTACTTGTAGTCCACTGTATTGTAACTGTTGCACATTGCAGTACAGCTGCGGTTCGCTGCAGTCTACCATAATGCAATTATAATTCACTGCAGTGCAAATATAGGCAATGTAGTACGAAAGCAGCTTGTAGGAATTACAACTCAAGTTTAATACAATATAACTACAGTTTAGCAAACACATGTGCACTGCAAAATGATTAAGGCTGCAGATTCTGTGCAGTTGTTGGCATGGTAACTGCAGCAGCGATCGTATTGCACTAAACTGCAGCTGTAAATGTAAAGTGTCATATTTTCTTAATAAGAGTCTTCTATAGTGTGGTTAATGCACACTAGCAGACTTAAAATGGAGAATGAGATTTTGAAAAACGTTGTTACCCAAAACAACATTGGCCCTCTTTGACTCACATTGTATGGACGCAAAAACCACTCAAAATGTATTCTTTTGTGCTCCACAAAAGAATCAAAATCAAGTTGTAAATAGTTTAAACACTGCAGTACTTTACATCAGAGAGGTGAGTAGCAGCTTGTATTTAAATGCAATATAAAGGCATCTGACAAGAATAAGCCAGGCCAGCAGATTGCTCAGGCAAGCTGTTCCCACTCCAAACCAACTACTCTTTCAACTGCTCCTCCCATGACACTTAGAAGCAGCGTCTGTGCTTTGACGGGATGTCTCTTCCTATGTTGGATGTTTAGGACATCAGACACCAACACAGACATCTAATCAAAACATTAGTTTGCCACGGTGAGCAGCTTTAGGATGCATGCTCTCTCAGAAGATGCTGTTTGAAGTGAGGCGAAGGGATTCACCTAACCTGAGAAGAGTCAAATATACCACAGGTGGCTTCAGACCGAAGAAAGTGCTTTGTTCTGGTTCCTTATTTAATTCCTTTTAACTTGCTTATCGAAATATTTTAAATGACATCCCCTGGTATTTTCAGTTTACAAAAAGTATTGCAGGTTTGCAACAGTTTGCAAAGAACCCTGCTGCACAAGTTGACGTTAGCCATACAGGACAACATGTTCACAGCCAACTCCCTGAACAAAAACATATCTGGCTTAATGGCTCGAATGACCTTCGAAGACAACTCTGCTCATCACCGCAGAAAAGCAAGAATGCGTGTTCAAGTATGTAGAACAGGGCCGTGTGCGTGCCATGAATTGGCCAAGTGTTTGAGTCTTTGCATACTTGTCAACATAAGTTTCTGGTCTAGCGGAGCACATCAAAACTTATCGTCTTCAACATACGGCATATAAATGCACAACAAATGGCACATTTGTTGAATATGTAATACGAGACAATACACATATTCATTGTGAGAGGTGTTCATAATGCTATTCGCAGTCACTGGAAAGTCGGATAAAACATTTAACAGGACTAATCCTTTAACGCAATCTGCCCAGCCATTAACAATGCGTGGCATTACTCCATGTTCTGTTTTCACCCAGCGAGACCTGACAAAAACGCAAAGAGCTTAGCTACCCAGCATGCATCTGTTTATTATAAAAAAGGCAGAAAAACAAACTAGGTGTGGCGATACAGAGGCATCAGAGCACCGAGTTAAAATAATCAGCTCATACAAGAAGTAAATCCAAGCTAAGCCAGAGAGGAGTCAAGCGAGCAGGCTGTTCTGGGGAAAGAATCCACAGTGAAACTTAAGACGCCCTTCTCTCTCGCCGGCCCATAACGAGGCCATAAAGAGTTACATTTGGCATGATTTGGCCAGTCCTGAAAGGGCAAATTGAGAGTAGGGGATTGTAGGGAAGGAGAGGGGGTGTGGAGGTCAGGTTAAGCGGGGTTGACCATGGACGGACATTAAAGTGTCAGATTCAATCACGGACCAGGGCAGCTGAGCGCTGGCTTCAGTGGGAAGGCCCTGCTTTTGAGAAGGCTGCCTACCGTATCTCCCAGAGACTGACGAAATCAACCGGTGCAGACCTATTAGGTTCAGTCACGGCCAATCCCATTAGACACATCCACCAATAAACGAAGGAAATGTTAAACAATAGAACCTCCCATTCATTGCCATTAACGTTTAGTCTGGCTCCTGGAAGTGTCCCGTGTACTACACAGCTCTTTTATAGACACTGTCTCTTCTCTCTTGGGCCGTCCAATGGCTATTCTGTTCTCCTGCCGTTCCTTGCACTCTACTTAAAAAGACCCTTGTAAGCTCAAGGTCAAATGTGTGGACCTGAATCTATTTTATTTTGAACACTCTGTCATATAATGCAATATGATTTTAGCGTAAGGGGTAAGGTTATATTAGGGATGTTCAATTCTTCAAAAAAAAACCTTCACTCAATGTGTTACTCATGGGTCATTTAGAGTCAACTTTTAATGTGAATTATCTATCTGATCATTTTTAGGGAACAACGTGAGAGCAGCTGTCTCCCGGGGGCCTGCTGCACGTGTGTGGAGGGGAGGGCGACCGGCTGCCTCCGGGCACAGCCTCACCTCGTCACGCCCTGTTAGGACTCCATAAATCTGATCAATTGTTTGCTTTAAAAGAGCTCCCAAACACCCACTTCTGCCACCAAACTGCCGTGACTAAAGTCCAGCTACCGTATCCAGTTTTCTGTTGTCAGGAGACTTGAGCATGCTGGAACAAAATGGAGACCAATAACCGGGCAGAGAGACAGGACTGCGGGCATGTGCAGCACCCGTGTTCGGCATAGCTCAACATCTGAGCGGGTCAGATCCATTATGAGAGAGCATGACCAGTACCTGATAGCAGGGGTCTCTCTCTGCCCTCCCTCTCCAGCTCTTGAACTTTGCTACGACTATGTGTCTCCCACTGTGACTATAACTCCGCTGTGTTCAAAGGGGCGAGTTCTGTATACTAGTGGTCAACGGATTTGGGGTTTGAAAGGCTGAAATCTAGAAAGGGTTTGCCTCTAGACCGAAAGGGGAACAATAGCCAGTTTAACAAGAGTCAATAAAATAAATTGATACAAGAAATGGTTAAAATATGCGTATAATATAATACAAAAAATTAATGTGTATTAATATATATCTATTAGTATATGAATACAAATTAAATATAAAATAAATAGTTAAATTATAACCAAATACAGCCTAACTTCGGGCCGGGCACATGCATCCGTCTATACATAATCTGGAAAGTCCAAATATTTGCTGATACCATTTACATAATGTCAAAAAATATACTAAAACAAATAATCACGAAAAAAGAAATCTGCAAAAAAGGTCAAATAGGCGCCAAAACAAACAATATTTATGCGTCCAAATCCTAAATGAATAACCGTCGAGTCAATATATGGATCCATTATAATGTGTACATAATAAGAGTGACTGTAAACACAGGAGCCATGTCCAACATTGATTATCCCACAAAAACACTTTTATACTACAGTACATCCCCAATAAAATCTTTCCTTCTTACAACATTATAGGTCACAAAGACTCTGGGATGTACATCACACGGCCCTAGTTTTGCCCCAAGCGCACTCTATAAACCATCCTAATGTAGTATCTGTACATCTGACCTCAATTCTACCATTCAGCAGTCGACTGCGCTCGCAGCGAAGCCCACAGAGACAGCGACAACGCCCCAACTTTCATCTGACATCAAAAAAGCCAGAGGCAAAGGAGAAGAAAAAGTCTTAAAAGTCAATTAGGTGATTATTAATTCATGCCCTTTTCCGTAAGCGGGAGGTCTTTGTTCTGGAGTGTCCCGTAAGTGAATTGGACTTTGGCACCTTCTCTCACCTTCTGAAGCTGAGCAGCATTTCTCAGCCAGCCTGTCGACGCTGAGTGCTGGATCTCTCCATCTGGGCACACACATGTGCGATTCTGATGCAAACAAGCCAACAATAACGCAACAGGTCCAACATCACGGACACAAATGCCTGTCAATAGTAGTGTTCCTGAAAACCCATGGTGAACAGAGACCCTCCCAGACCTAAAGACACCTTCCGATCCCTTAGCTATCCGACATTAATACGATGAAGCGGTCCAACTCCCCAGTGCTACGAGTCATTCACTTTCACCTCCTCTAACATTAACTGAATATTATCTTTTTTTTCATTCATTCCCTCCCTCTTTTTAATCTGCCGGCCTTGTTGGTGCCCTGAGCAACAAAGGGGCCATATTTCATTTCACCTCATATTTCTCAGGTAATTACTCTGCATCAATTAATTTCAAATAAAGAAAATTACATCCAAGGCCTAACGCCGACGCCACTCCATATTGCGGCTTATCACATCGCAGCTCCCATGGTGTACAACCCTCTATTTAATGAAAAGACCACCTCTGGTTCTGCCAAGGAATCGCCCGTGTAGGCCCACGGGCACGACTGCTGCAAAGACAAATTTAAAATGAAGAAATTAAAAGAGATATCAATTAGTGGACACGATATTAATCTTCTGATGGCTAAGTAGCAGCTAACACGGCAGTCACCTTTAAAGGACACGCACACACACGCAAATCTCTCAGGACCGCATGCCAATTAGAACGTAAGGGGCAAAGCTCATAAACACAGATCTCTCTGAGTGCTGGCACACAAACAAAGGACGATTTACAGCCTATCAGTCTTCACGACAAAAAGAATTTAAATTTAAAGGACGACAAGCTTTTAGAGGACATAACATGAATATGCAAACACGTCCTGCTCTTAAAACTGCGCCAAGTGATGTTTCATTTTGTGTCTCGGGGAAATAACCACAGTGACACGGCTTTCAGATTATTTCACCACCGAGTAAATTCATCTTAAAACGCTTCTGGGATGATGCAATAAATGTAGCATCATAAAAATGATGACAGTCTTCATCTGTATACGTAGCATCTCTTCAGCCATATTCACGCAGTCGACTGACAACCCTGACAGCTACGGCTGCATTTACTGCGATTATAGCGCATCACGCCTCGAGCTCCTGCCTTCTCACATCAACTTTGTAAAATCTATTGATGGACATCAAGGCCGTGAAAAACGCAAACAGTTCTGCATGTAATGCGCCGTCTCTGCATCCAGGGGGTGCTCATGTTCACTCTGACTATAGTGGGAGGACAATTATTTTGCTCTCCATCATGCACACAAACACAGATGCACGACGGCCAATCACTGAGATCCATGCTTTTGGGATAATATAGAAGGCAAAGAGATGCGAGCAATTGGTGGGACTGGTGTGCTCGGGTCAGGATGCGGCTGACCTCCGTCAGATTATTTCACCCGTTTTATTCTTACCCTGGTAATATGAAAGTTGGGGGGGGGGTGAGAGGAATTATTCATAAACCCGCTAAGCATGGCAGAAGCCCCCCTCTCCCACCCTTCCCAGTCCCCTTCAAATTTATTCCAAATCATATTGTGGTCACTGCTCCAAGCCTTTAAGTGTATTAACAATCCTGCTTTTTTGTTTCGGCTCCACAGTGATTCTAAAGTACGTTACTTATCCTATGTTCTGCCATATATCTTCGCTTTAATAAACACAGAACCCCCGTTCCGATCACTAATGCTATCCCAGCTCACCCAACAGACAGGGTCTCGCCTTCTATAAATATTTCATTGATTTATTATTAGGTAAACCGGCCGTGCATATTGAGGAAGGTATCTTAAATTGCAGCTTTTACCACCACCACCACGTTTACTGTTGAATAAATTGTAATGATTTCAAATTACAGCCTAATCTAACAGTTTTCAGCTCCCTCTTCCGTATGTGATTTCAGATATTTTTTTTTGGTGTCTACCCAACCTCGTGCGTTTGAGACCGCGTGGTGGTTTAAACTCAAACACGTCCCAAATGACAAGGCAAACAGATGGACATTCTACACGAGGTCTCTGCTAAACGCTCTAAATGTCTTGCGCCTTACGCCGCAGGTTCAATAGAGTCCCATCGGATTGGTTACGGCTTAACTAGGATGATGCGTTTCGCCGGCTGGTATTAATATGCTCACACTGAGAGCCGTCTGTAAAGCAGTTCCATGTTCAACACTCGCGTTCTGAACGTTTGCATGACTAAGATAAGAGGGAATGCTTCAATACAGCTAATGACAGACCCTAATAACAGACCTCAAAGACAGCATGACACAAATCCGCTCGGATGCGTGCCTTTAAATAACAGGTTAGCCACGTCTCCAACGAGGCCGGGCCCGGCACCTCACCGTCGACGCTCTCCCGACACACATTCTCAGACAATCTCCAGCCAAAACAAGAGCACGTCTGTTTACTAAAAGCATTCCATCGCTCTCGGGCCTGGCTTCAGAAAGCCTTCCCGAACACCGCCTCGCGTCGTCCTGTCCGTCAATTGCGAAAGCGAGTTATAAACACGATTAGAAAAAGAACATAAAAGAGCTTTCATTAAAACAGCAGCAGTATCTGAGATCACAACACCACCAGGTTTCACTTTTCCACCCCCGTCACCACTCCTGCCTCCTCTCTTCAGACATCAAACGGCACGCGAGACCTGGCTCCCTAATGCACGCTATTTTTAACTAAGCGTTTCTAATAAGGTGCTGGGAAGCCTGTGAATTTTTCATATGCAAGCACATCTTTCTTTTGTGAAAACACAGAAACACACTTATTTGGTGATTAGCGACTGACAGGGGGAGGAAAGGAATTGAATATTCTTGTATCGGATCGCATGCCTTTCAGAAAAAGACGCGAGGCTCCTAATGCGTGCCGTCGTCGTCTTCGGCACCACAGGTACGGCTGAATTATTAATCAAGCAGCTCATTTTAATGCTTTTTAAAGTGCTTTATTTTGATGTGTTAAAGTATACTTTTAGCCATTTTCAGGCAGACGATGCATATCATTATTTCTCCCCATCAAAGCCGAGTGGCACTCGCTCCGAGTGCACAAACAACTCGGGCTCAGCTTCATTTAAAGTGAAAGTCGAAAATCAAAGACGTTTTAAAGATTTGCCTCTGTTGAACTTTTTTGCTTTAGTTTCCACAATTAAAGCGCAAAAAAAAGTATTCGCTTTTCCTTTCTTTTTGTTGGCGAAGCAAATCGCGAGAAATATATAGTCACATCCTGTTGTCTGTGAGGTACAGCTGTAGCTAAACTGGACTTTCCTGACATGTGCGTGACCTTCCCGACTACTTCCTCCTGACCAACAACTTCATGTGAACAAAAATTGACACCTTACTTTCAGTAGAACACGACCAACGCTTAGTGTTTAAACGGAATACAGGGCAGTTGATAAATAAACCACAAATGTGTTCTATGGTGCGACAACATATTTTGGGAAAAATATTTTTTAACGTTTTACATTATATTATAAAATAGCATAAGAGAACTTTAACTTCAATGTCATACTTTCGTTGTCGAATGACTAATGTACGGTTTATTTGTCAAATACCAATACGCATAGACGGTTGTGACACACTAATCACCTCACACAGCTCACTTCCTGTCTGCGTGAATAACCTTAAAATTGACATAAATTGACAAAAAAGAAACAGTGATACATTAAGTAAAAATGCCAAAACCAAATTACAGTGAGACACCTGACAAGTTGTAAAAACTGTAAATATATAACATACACCTATCTATTTACAAATTTGGGACACAGAGTGACTCACATTGCATTACAATTAAACATTTCATAACTTGTAATGTGTTCCCAAACACATGGAAAAGCTCGAGAAATTGAAGAAGTACTGGACAAATATACAAACCTAACATTTGTATTGCATATCATTGATGCTGAATGCATCCTAAACAGGCAAATGGCTGACCCCCATGCCACACCTAATGCAGAACGTGCTACAGGCCCTCACAGCTTTGAGGACACATCAGCGGCGCGACGACGCACCACTGCTCTGCACTTACGCTTCTCCAGGCCTCTCTCTCCTCCCCGGCACCCCCCTCTCCCCTTAAACCACACCTCTCCATGAAACCAGACACCTGCACCTGCCACAACCCCCACCGCCCACCCCTGCCTGCAAAATACTCCTATCTGATAGCATTCTTCAGAGGAGCGAGTGCGCGCGCGGTCACATGTGTTTAGACACATGGCCGGTGCTGTTGCTCTGTATGCAGGCCCCAACTTGTGTTTCTGTCACTTGACCAGATTCGCTGTAATCAGCGATCACTTCTCCTTTGGAATTTCACCTAAATCCTTAAGGGCGAGAAATGAAATAGCAATTTGTGACACTAAAGAATAAATAAAATGCATTGTTTAGTAAGCAACAATGCAATGCCTGTGATTTGTAAAGGTTGCTCAGTGCCAATGTGAAGTGCACACTGGATCTCCCTGTATAGTGAATGAGAAAGATAGGGCTTACCTGTCCCTTTGGTGAGCTCCCTCTCCCCCCCACTGTCTCTGCCTTTGGTTTGGTCCTCTTGATCTGTGGCGTTCTCACTGGCAGCCTCCACATCCTCACTCAGCTCTCCTGAAGGGGGAGGAGAGGATGGGATATGTAAATCAGCACTCCATCAGAATTGGTGGAAGCACTTAAAGGGACGGCAGCGTTTTTTTCTATAGGAGCGCACAACAATTACATTCTCTGACAAGCAGTTACAAGGTTATGAGACAGCGAGTGCAGGCGCTACTCTCCCCTACTACGCTACCACGCTGGACTGAGTGTAACGGTTTTCTTTTGTAATTACAATTACATACACACGTCAAGGATACATTGTGTCTTAAATGTGGTTGTACAATGCATCAATTATCTCCATTTTACACCATTATAATTTCCCTTCTTTTTCAGCTCATAATGATGTTTTCATATTGTCTTCTATTTGCGCTGCCATTATTTTTAAAGAGATTTCTCTTAAAAATGGGCTCCGACTCCACGGTTATAATTCTTCATTTATGCAGGACCATGACACAAATATCTTTATGGCTTCCTCTGTTTAATACGAACATAAAACTGCAGCAAACCGCACACATGTGGTAGAGACATACGCACATTTTCCACGGCGGCACCGAGCACGCAGACAGGAAAAATAATTGTGCGAGGAGCGAGCTTCGAGCGAGAGGAGACTTTCTACGATGCATTGCTCTCTCTCAGCGTTCATAATTACAGTCCCTAGCTGCAGTTCGCTGCCGGGCCGCTCGACAATATCGGGCCAAGTTCATTTTTTGAAACCCGAGGTAATGCGGGGCACGAAAAAAATCATAAATATTTAAAACTCGGACCACAATTCATTTTATTTTGCCATGTCAAATGCAGAAATCCCCTGTACCATCTTAAAAGCCCCTGTTCAATATATTAGGCCATTTAAAAGCAGTGAACTCTCTGCAATGGATCTCCAATAAAGCCATGTGTAAGTAACGCACACAAGATGCTGAAAACAGATAATAAAATGGGCATCAATCATTTTTATTCCCACCTCGTGCCCCCCGAGCACCACCTTTCCGGGGCCGAGCTTGTTTAAAAGTACCGTGGCCAGCACACACAAACATTGATTTTGTAACAGTAAAGTCTGAGGCGGTCAATATGCCTTATCACTTATTACACAAGTCAGCTAATTCTCGGCAAATGTACTTAAATGTTCTTTTGAAAATGCCTCCCGCTGCACTCTACACTCAATCAGGTGGGTTATTGATATATCGACGGGACAACAACGGCCACTGAAAGATCCTGTTCAAATATTCATCTCCACGCTCAACGCAAACTTAAAGATCGCCCTGCCACGGAAATATTCGAACCTGTAACTGAAAGCAGCTTTTATTGCCCAATAACGTTCTGGGCACTTCAGAAGGCGCACGGGACGTCCGGTTCCAACACGCGACTCCAATTCGACCCGTTCCAAAAGCCGCCACGCAATCCATTAAAGTTTATTCTCATCAGTGTTTGGTTTCTGCAACTATTAAAGTACAACCTCTATCCATCATTCTTCAAAAGCACTTTTTTGGGTCTCTGCGTGAACACGGAACGGCGTATTTAATAAACGCCTCAGCCATAACTCTCTCGCTGCGGGTAATACATCAACATCTCTAAACATTTCCATCCCCTTGACTTAATGTGCTACAAGAAACCATTTATGTATGCGTCCGCGTGCGCATCTACAGCAGTTAAAACCATTTACATCTTGACGGTCTTGTGTGTAATTCTGCATTTTGTTGCACTGTTTTAATTATTGATGCGCCATGAGAAAACACCACCGGGTTGACGGTTTGCCAGTGGCTGTGGTTTCCGCTGTGGCATTCTGGGAGAAAGTAATTACATCTGAAAACACAAGTATAACAATACCAACTACGAGGTTATAAAACTATAAATGCTATGCTAATTTACACGTTTTCACCGTAACCGCAATAATACCTCAGATGAAGGAAGGGAACAAGGGGCAAATTATTGGATAATTTCCTGCGAAAGTACAGTTTTGAAGGAGGAGGTGGAAGAGCAGAACTGCTGTTGATTTCATAAAGGTGTCTGCGAGCTCGTTCTAAAAACAACTGCGAACGGTCTGTAAAGCAGCACGGTTTGCTTTTGCACCCGTTTTCATGGTGAGATGAAGTGCCCCGCCGTACAATTTCATCGCTGTATGGATAACACATTTACAACATATTACCCAGATCCCACACTGGTACTGTGTTAAATAAAGGTATGTAAAGTAAAATAACCGGCTGTATATACATACAAAGTATCACAAATGTGCCCGTTTCTCTGTTATGTTCCCAAGGCAACATGTAATTTCCAATCCGCATAACCAAACATTGCCATACAAGTGGTAAAAAAGGAGTTCAGCAGTCTAAAATCCACCTTCACCAGGCTCCTGAGAACTACTATAGGATATGAAACCAGTACCAGTCAGATTACAAAATAATCCCCAGGTAGGTTTTTACACCTCTAGAAAAGCTTCCAGAGTCTAAATCCCCCGCTAACACACCTCTGTCTCTCCGTATAGATGCCTGTACATCACTTCTTCATTTACTTTTCTAATCAACATCTCGTTCCTGACCCTCAGCTGACCACCCTTCCCCCAGTAATATGTAGATAGGTAGACATTTAATTCCACCCATGGCCATGTGTCTAAGAGGCAAATGAATGTGCCTATTCCTCATCTCTCTCGGCACTGCAGTACACAATGATTAAACCCGGTCCAGCCATAATTAATAAAAGGTCAGAAGTGGCCTTAGAGTAAGGACCCACCCAAATGAAGTCATAGATGGGCCTTGGAAATAGATTAAGAGGAAGCACTCGCAGCTATGACGATTTGCTAACCCAAATCCTAAAAATGTAAAGGACAATACCCTGAAGGTTAGCCCGTCTAATTAATCGTCCTCATTAACCCGTCCTCGTACAGCGATATTAAACTTTTGCCTTAATCTAATCACGCCAAGCGAAATAAGCCCACCGCGGACCCTCAAATTACAACGCCGGCCTGTTCTCTAAGGAAACGCATCATCAACAAAGCATTAACAAAACCCACAGAAAACGGACTTTACACAAAGCCTTGACGCATTAAAATGTGTCAGGATTACAGCTGTGTGATGTGCACATTTTAAGCACGCACAGGCTGCAGGATCTCGTGTTAACCTATAGGTGTCACCCTATACAAGCTGGGAAAGAAAAAGAAAAATGACACGCACATCAGACACAGGCAGAGGTTAGAAAGGCACAGACAAATACATACGGAAAGCGGACGGAGAAAAATGTGGTGATGACAAAAGCAGATGCTAGACAGGAAGTCCGTGCCGGCGATGAGACTCAGAAGACGGCGAGATTACCTTCAGATGAGGCCGAGTTGCCTTCCCCCGTTTTCCCAGAAGAACGGTGATTACACACATACTAATCATACTGACAGGCACAAACCACCAAATAAATAATACATGCTAACCACTGCGCCTCTCCAGACCAGACCGAAGGGCCAGAGACCTCATCAGAAATCAGATCGCGAATGCAGTCACGTTTGAGGAGCCGAACCTTAAAAAATCTCTTGGGATCTTCAGCATCGGGCAGACTGAGGCCGGCCTCACCTCAACCGTCCTTCACCAAGAGGGGTATGAACTAGTCTTTCTCCGAACGTCTGCTCTCTTTCATTACTCTTATTAGTATTATCGCAACCTCGGTTATCATTTTTATCCAGGTGTCAGACCGCACCATCAATAAATCTGTGAGGCCACGTTTCCCCGTCTACCTTCACCCTTCTTATTTTTACCCCACAACAGAGAGCTTCCTTGTCTTTAACGCTGCATCGTTGTATAAAAAAGCAATCTTATTTCACACCTCACAGACTTTCTCTCTCTACCCTTTTTTTAAAGAACCCCTCGCCCCCCACCACCCCATCAGTTCCTGCACCCCTTCCTCATATCAAAGCTGTCCTGACTCCGGAGCACGCGGTGTAAAATGAAAGTGACAGAAGGGTTCTGTGGGACAATGGAACATCGGCTCCATGCTGGGGGCTTTCACGCTTTGTCCTCTCCTCATATCAGTACCTCTCTGGCCCAGTCAGTGCCCCTCCTGCCCCGGACCCCCTCTAAAACACATGTCCCCCACCAACAGTCACAATCTCCAGACACCAACGCTGTGGACGGATTAAAACCATCTCTAGCAAATGCGTTACAATATGTATAATATAATTGACCATGGACCCTTGGATTATTGAAAACGATTGAAAATGTAGCATTACTACATTAACCATTTTATATTTATGTTTATATATATGTTTATAAAATAACACTGTTTTTCTTCTCATTATATACTGTAAACACACTTTCCCAACTGCTTAAATTTATGCATCTTGTTTATAAACATTTCAAGCTATTAACGGGTAAAATTATTACAAGTTTGGAAAATAAATGGAAAGATCACTATGTAACCATTGAGCTAATATCTGTCAACCAATCAGAATCAAGAGTTTTGTAATCTACGAATAAGTTTGAAAAATATCTTCATCACTTATTTGTTTACATTAAAAAAGAAGTATTAAGATATTAGTCATGTCACCCTACAATAAGTATCAACAAAATTAAAATAAAACAAAATGCAAATAAAATAAAAACCACCCGGCCAAAACAATGCACTCTGGGTAAACCCCTTGGTCACTACAAACACTAAGTGAGTTTGGCTTTGAGAGCAAACATCATAGAGACCTACATAGTGACCACACACCCAAACACCACCCAACAACCCCCCCCCTCCCCCTCTCTCTCACTCTCTCTCTCTCTCGCACATACACCACAATGCACTACGATGCAACCCCATGTTTGTCCATATTTCTCACACACACTTCACCAAATACACACCTCCAGCATGAAAAAAAACGAAAGCTAAGTACCTCTTTGGCTTCAAGGGCTGTGGCTCTGTATCGGAGTGGGGTTGAGTTATGTGCTAGATTCCTGACCTGCCTCCCAGAAGCCATGGCGTTCGCTCCACACTGGCCCTGTCATGACCCTCAAATCTAAATGTGAATGAATACTCTGTGTCTCTTCGGGCCTGCGTGCTGAAGGGGGCAGGCGCAGAAGCGGGAGGTGGAAGGGGTGGGCCGACTAACAGCTAGCAAACTTTACACAGCAAGTTGATCACAAACAGAAGGGAAAGCTCACACTGCCTTAGAACAAGAGGTTGATTCCCCCCCACCCTCACTTCTCTGTCTCACACCCGGCTCACCATACCACCCCCACCCGCCCTAAGTGACCCCGCACGCCCTCTGTGCGACACTTAATTTGATCCCTAAAGCCTTTCAAAATCACCGGCGCTTTCAGCGGTTCACACCGTCCGCATAGGAAGCTAACGGCTAATCTGGAAAAATCGAATTGACGATGGCACCGTCAAAGCCTCAAATCTAAACTGACATCATTTTGTTTTCGATACCTGATGTGACATTGCATCGCAAGCCCGACATTTCCAATAACTCCTGATGAGTGTCTGTCATCATGTAGATAGGAGACATGACACACGCACGCAGATGGCTTACACAACATGACAAGACAAAAACAAAACGGTTTGTATTGTACGATGTAATTTGTTCGCTGCGTTAACAAATTCAATTATGAAGACTTTAAAATACAAGCAAAGGGGAAAATAAGCAAAGGGGAATTCCAGGTACAAATAGAGCTATGTATCTAGAACATATTGTAGACTAGCCATCAATAAATAAATGTAGACTGTTGAAAACATCAGCTGTGTGTTTTTGTGTTATATCAAAACTATGCATCAAACACATGCCACAAATTCCAAGTGCGTCTTAAACACAAGAAAACAAATATTATACCAATACAAAAAATACTGAGGTGGTACCCTTTACGAAAATGACCCTTTAACAAAAGTAACCATAATATCTTGGTTCGTCAGTAGTAAAACCGTTGTACCCGCAACTTTACTATGATCTCACACTATGGTAACATAACCTTAACCATGACTTTTTAAGAAAAAAACAATTGGTTAACGAAAACCATTACTACGCTTTTATTATTATTTTAACATAATATACCAAGTTTAGTGTCCCAGGGGACCATACCATTTATTCATGTTCATCGGAGAATAGCATAGGATTAAATGAGCACACGTAAAAACAGCATTCCAGTACCATATTAATATTTTGTTCGTCTAAACCGGGCATGTGTGACTAAGAAAGGGCTGCTCCATGTGCCCCACAGACACACAAACAAACACAGAAGCCATTAGGCAGCGTTTGACAGCAGTCACTCAAACACAAAGCACATTAATAGCCAGGCGGCGTGCATTGCTGTGCTTTTCTCCGTCCTGCTCTTTGTGAGGATGAAATGGCCGCGTGGACGCTGCTCTCCAGCGCCTGGAGACATTTCCCTGAACAAAGAGGATGATGAACCGTCAGCGGGTCCCTCAACATCCACGCTGCCGCACTACTGGCCCGCTGTTCTCATTCTAACATCACTACAATCTTCAGAAACGCCTCCTGTGTGCTTTAGACCTTTCAATGTCTCGCCCTCTTCTCCCTCCCTCCTTTCTCGCAATGTACAGCGAAAACAAAACAGGTAGGATACAAAACAGAAATAAAGCAATGCATGGATACACTATCCCCCCCTCCATTAGGGGCAGGGGTCTGACGGCGCTCTGAATATGTATAACCCAGAAAAAAAAAAACTCTATTGATTTTTCATTTGGTAAAAAGGAACATAAAAACACATAACCTGAAACTGTCAGAGCTGTTCTGTTCACGGCTCATCTCCAGCTTTGGCCACAAACTCTCTTTAATTACCAGGCAAAGCGTGTTTGCACTCAGAGAAACATTTGTAACGGCATTAAAATTGGTGATATCCCGTCAAATCTGATACGGAAATGTGCACGGTGCTGATCTCCAAACAATGAATCAGAGAGAATCAACACTTTTCTCTAATAGAAATTCAAATATCGTCACATATTCTTTTGTGAGAACACGATACAATATCTAACCTCCGCAAAGCTGCTTTTCATATCCCATGCAAATTTTGTTCCCCTTTAAGGTGGCTGTAACATCAGACATGTCCAGCTTCCCGAACCCTAAAAGTACAACTCAAACTGAACGGCGGGCTGGAGAGTTTGTCACTTGTTTGTATAAGCCTCAGCCTCTCCATTAACAGCTACTTATCTGTTTGCGTGTCTCCTTTTACTGCCCTGCCCGCTACAGTGGGACGCCTGAGAAAGATCTCCGCGTGTCGATATATTGAGCGTGGAATTTGCATATCTTTGTAGTGCATCTGTCCGCCTGTGGATCGCTCTGTAGAGGTATTAGCTCAGAAAATCAATGGGACCAGGGCTAAACGTATACGTATGTATGTAGAGCCCACCTTGGCGTGGGGCTGCTGCGGCGGCATACGTACAGCGCTGCTCGCGGCTCCCGCACGGATAATGCAACGCGAGTGTGTGCGCTTCTGAAAACATTGAGTAAGACAAACTCAAACAGGGCAGCATCCAACAGTGGGCGGGCTCATACCGGCACCTGCTTGTTTATGTCAGCGGATCGGGCGATAAAACAGAATTTTTAGGCTTATGAATGCCAGATGACTTAATCAATTTTATTTCTGAATTATAAAAGCGGTGTTTGTATCGATGTGTTTGTGCCACTAGATACCGGCGAAGCCTCACAGCGGGTCTGATGGAAAGATGTGATGCTCTCGGCCTTTGCTAACTGTGTGTGTACAAATGCACGAATACCAAAACACGGCATACACAAAAAAGCTAAGATGAAGCGGCTTACTGACGGGAAAATAGTATCCATGTGTATCAAATGGATGCTAAATGGAGGTTTGGATGCCATTCCTTCTGTAGTTTCGGTATAATCAAGTACCAAACTCTCAAAATTGTTGTGCTGTCTAACTTTGTCCGATGCACTTCAGTCAAAATGCCCATCTTGGTGAGACGTTAATGTTGGGTTATAAGACGCACATTGGGTTTGTCTAAATGCAAGTGCATGTAGACTGTATAAAAAACATCAAATACGTGCAGCCTAGTATGTTAATATTAACAAAACGACAACAAATGCGTTTTAGTTTTTTACAAATAGCATGCAGTGTAGCACGGCGTGGACGCCCTGCAAATCTTCCTCCTGCACACACGTGCTGAATCGCTGCCGTTCCGCCCCCGGTGGCAGCTAATAGCAATCCGCTACAGAAATCCAATCGCTACGTTGTACAGGCACTTAAAACAAGCTCAGTACCGCCGCCAGTTATTGAAAAAAGGAAATACGGTTCATCCGTCCCACTTTCGGGCCATTTTCTAATACAAATCAAACACTTGCTGCTCCCTTCTTCCATTTGTCTTTCTTTCTGGGCCTCTTTGCATAACCCATCCATTACGTTCACATGAAATATGAAAAGGCAATATCCTCTCTGTGTTTGTACTGAAGCGTAATGCGATTGTGTTGTCATTTATAGGAAATAATCGCAAACCTCTCTTTCATTTTCCAGTTCAAATAACCATGAAAAATTAGCCCTCACTGTCAGAAGGGACAACAAAGGCAAGCGCGCAGACTATCGCTTCGCCACCGCGCTTGACATTTCTCCTTAATAGGAAATCGCCTGCTTGTTTCCATCTATCTTTTTTGGTAACAAATAAAGCCTTTTCTCCTCTTTAATTAAAAAGTTCTGCACTTTGATCTGGAGAATCTCGCATCAGCGGTGACAAAGGGCCGTTTGAGTTGACCCAGTGTGGAGTAATTGAGCAGGGGGTCACCCAAAACCCCCGCTATCTGCCCTCCACCGCACACACAATCCCGCTCTACGCTTAAAGAAAGCATCTTCACACTTTTTCTTTAATGGCCACTAGAGAGGAGTGTCGTCGCCATTGGGGTCCGTGTCTCTGTGTATACCGACCTACAACCATGAATTATTCAGAAGTCCTGGCTCAATGGCGACCACCTCCAACGGCCGTCCTACCCTTGGAGATCAACTGATGCCCACATATCCAAAACGACACAGATCAGCTGCAAAGACTGGTATATTCTTTGCCAAACTGCAGGGCCGTGCTGTCTGGAATGCGCCTATTTGCAGTGAGAAACAAACTAGTGGTAATTGGATTGCTATCCGTGAAAGCTCCATAATGATGCTTAATAGACATGCATTGTTTTTCTGCAGTAATTATGCACAACATGATCGGCCCCGTCTCCATTTTCTGATGTAATTACTATAGATATGTTTATCTGGCTGACAATTAATATTTGTGTGCTCCTCTTTTGCACGTCTATATGCTCCAGCATGGGTACACAATCTGGCAACCCCATTGACAGGGTTTACTTCAAAGCTCAAGCTAAATGAATAGAAAAGCTCATTTTTTTTCTCAATTAAAGTCTCTAGAGGCACACTATATTTTCATCACGGGGCGGCAAAGCAAATTTTCAGCTAATAAATGGTGTGGTGAGAAGTGTAAACAGCAAAGTGAACTTCTACAGCGCTTAAGAGAATCCAGGACTCGTAGCCAAATACCCGCCGAGAAAGCGGCTAGCTGTGCACAGGCAAATATTACGAGAGCATCGGGTCCTGCACGTGTCAGCTCAACGTAGGCTTGATTTAACAAAGGTAACAAGCACAATGAAATATGAAATAAAAATTAAAAAACAGAATTACTGCAGTATCATTACCCAGACAATTGTTTTGGTTCCGATACACACGGCAGTCAAAATTCATCAAATGTACTGGTGGGCGATGATAATTTCTGTCACGTCGAGACAAATGAGGTGCCCAAGGAAGCGGAATGTGAACATGACATAATGCTGTTCGAAAGTATCTCTCCTTCCTCTCGTCGCTTATTTATTTTTTTCCGTGATTGCAAATTTACATATTTCTAAAGGAGGATTATAGTTTGTGATGCATATAATGAGATTTCCCCTCAAAAAGCTAATGAAAAAAGACTCATCTCATGCAATTAGCTTGGGCTTATTTATTCTCCTCCTGTAATGTATTAATTCATTATCGAGTAATTCGGCCATTATTTATTTATTTATTTAATTACACGCGCACCTTAAAGCCGTAATTACAACAGGAGCCGGGGAGGTCGAGGACGACAGACGACGCATCCACATGCCTATCAGTCGATCTAGTTATCCCTTTAATCTCAAGAGTATATCCATCCAATCTGTTATCAGTAGCCCCTAATCTCAGTCTAATCAGTTTACCAATTTGCTGTATGGAGACTGCTTCACTGAAAATAAAAAAGACTCAAAACCATTCTTTGAGAAAGATCATCAACGGCGTACCCATAGTTTGGCCCTTTTGGCACTGCTTTTGACACCATCATTCCCTCTGTGTCCTTATGAGAGGCCACTTCTCCAGTTCTACGGTCAGTTTGACTGTTTTCAGCTGTATCAGTGTGGGTCGCACGTGTCAAGTGAGCACACTTCATTTCTTTTCAATTTTCTCACACAGACAGTTTATTCTTTTAACTACAAACGCCAGGAACTTCATTCTTATCCGAGCTCCGACTCTGTCCGGCCTTTCACGGACATCCGCAGCAGATACAGTATATTCTCCTTGCACGTCTCTGTTTTGTCCTCATATCCTAAGGCCAGAGCAGACACTTCAGGCCTTCACTTGAAAAAAATACACATTAAACTTTCCCTTCCCTTTTCGCTTCTTTTGAATAGACACATTTACAAAAGGTGAAATGCTTACTGATTTGTGAGTTGCTCGGGATGAAAATATGTAATAAATTAATAAATGTAATGTAAAATAATAATAATTAAAAGAAATAGGGCTAAATAACAGAATAAACATGGTAACACCTCATTTTGGAACCAAGGTCTATAAATATATTGAATATATCTAAATATCATATATTCAATATGTGCGAAATAATATAATGGATATACAGTAAAGGAACAGTTTATTTGCAAAAAAACCGATGTTTTAGAGTGTTAGTTAGGTGAATTTTTATTATTAAGTTATTATTATTTAATATCAATAAACTGCAGTTGGGTTGTTTTATCTGGAATGCACAATAAATAACATGATTATTGAACCTTTTTAAAAACAGAGTTATCCGATTTCAAAAATGAACTCTTCATATATATTTGAAAATGAGTTAAATATACTGAGCTAAAAATACCCATATATAGGAGCTGGCGCACATATGGTGCACTTTTCAAAAAAAGAAAAGTGGGTGACGGCTTATCAACCAGCTAAGTTAAATATTCCTATTAATTTATGCAGTGTGAGAGGAATGCATGGCCATGCAATTAGTATTACTTTCTAACTTTCAGAGGAAACAGTAAGGGCTAATGGTCTCCGGATCAAATCAGCAGCATTTTGCGCAATGAAAGGTTAGCCTGTGTGTGTGTGTGTGTTATCTTCGTGCTGACTGTGCAAAGCCGCTGGGTGAGAGACAAAGTGAGAAAGAGAGAGAGCAAGCTTATTTGTCATTGGTCTGTCTCGGGCAAGCATGGGATTAACAATTATTTTGTTCCTCAGAGACCACTGTTGAACCTAAATTGGTTCCAAGGTTTTCCACCAATCCCTTCACCAAATTCCTGAACCGTGGGGCCGGCTGCGGCTCTGCGCTTTTATTTACAGATTGTCTGTTATTGCTGGTTTTTATTGTTGCAGTAGACGTCGTCCCTGCTGTGGAAGTGAGGAAAAGGAAGACTTCTCTCTCTAATTAGCCCGAGTCTGTCTCATTGAAATGAGAGAGCAGGTAGCTCACATTAATTATTCATCCCACAGGTAAACATTGGGGCGGTCATGCCTGATGACTGGACTGAAAGGATGAGCTGGGTGAAGCCACTAACTAATACAGGCCTCACCCCCAGGGGCTGCTGGGAGGAAAATAAACAGAGCGCATTAGAGCCTGAGGAATCCTTTGCGCTTTTTTAGTTGAAACAAAACAACAGCGCTTCTAATACCTCGAGGAGCGATGGGGTATTAAAATGGGACGGTTGCCTAAGCGCTAAGTTTTGCAGTACACAGGCTGAGCTTAAACTGTCACTGCATTTCAACGTAAACGTAAATGGCAAATTTGTTCTGCTTCTCTAATCGAGATGCAACTAAAAAGACCGCTTTTGCTATGGAAGCATTTAAATTAGTCTTCGTTGATAATCTTAACCCAAAAGCAAAGCTGGTAAATAAGTAGGTCTTTCCGGTCATGATCGTTGACAAATGAAAGTTTGCTGGGCATGCCAGCACCAAACCAGCATCCCAGAGCCTCTTGCTTTTCTTTTCTTCTACTGTGTGATCTCCAGCAAAAACAGCCCCGCATGGCTCCAGCCAGCACCGGCGGCCTCATGAGAAGGCTGTGATAAGAATTCATTTCTCCCAATTATGTGCTCTTGTCCATTGCTGCAGTTCATCAGTTCAGTGCGGCCAAGTCAATGAAAGGGCTTGTAATGAAGCAATCAGATGCAGCCTGGCTCCCAGGGCTCCGGTCTCGGCTCCAGGCTTCCCGAGCAGGCCGGACCGTCCTGTGGGGGGGTGACGTGAGGGAAATAGTCTGCTGCGCTGATGGACTACAGCTTTATAATGGCTATCATTCAAATCCCTGTTTCTATAGAAGATCAGTTTAATACCACATCTAGCCCCTCTGGTGAGGTGTGAGGTGGTTGGGAGTGTCAAAGAGTGAACCGAAAAAAAGGCTATTTTTGTTTTGAGGTATCATTAATGTTCCTAAAAGGACCGGTATGAGATACACATTAAATACTTATGGTGAGGTGTTCGCTCAAATCTATAAGTACGAGCTTCGGCAAGAACCAATTAAAGCGAACCGCGCAATGAATGACAGCATGGCCATCACCTGCGGCCGTGTGTTGTGTCAAAGCGGTTTAAAGAAATACGGGTGGAAATCCAGCCAAACTTTCTCTTATAAATCTCACCCCGTCCTCTCTCAAGCTCTCCTGGTCTGTCCCCATCCAACATGTGGAAAACATTACAGGGAGTTGGGGAGAGGAATGCATGTGTTGAATCATAATCTGGACTATAAAGTGCTGGATTCTGTTTTCCTTGGTCTCGTAATGCTCCGAATGTTCTATCAAAATTAAAAAAGAGGCCTGCTTGATCTCTCGCATATTGTGCTCTTCCCTCAAAACACAGAGGAAGTCAAGGTTACAGTGTCTTGCATGCGTACGCAGGTTTTACAAATGGACTCATCATTTGTTTTCGGTAGTTTCTAGGTTCAACTGCAGGGCAAAAAACAAGGTCAACGTTTCTTCCCAAATCAACAGTCATACAGTACTAGGGCAAGCATACAATAAAACAAAATTTGTACTATTTGTATGTTTCTCCGACCAATTTAAGACTATTTTCTACAAAACATTAGGAACCTATTCCCATTAGAGTACAAGTGTAAGTATAACTTTCCTGTCTCTTTGTTTCTCTCTCCACTCTTTCCAGCAGTCTATACCAGGCTGGATAGTCGAAAGCCCCCATGGCTAGATTTCACCTGACAAGAGCGTCTCTACAAGCTCCAGTCATTAACCTCCGGAGCAGGCAGCTGCCATGTGATGTAGTGCGCTCACCCAGCTGCAGAAGAGCCCTATTGATCCTCCGCATACTTGGTGCCTTCCTGGATGTTTATAATCAATATGCAAATTGCCCGCGGCATCGATTCAATATTAATTTTCAATTAGGCTATCCTCCGGGGGTCTGCCGGGGTCAATACGCAACCATTCAGAGCTCAGGCTTGAGCAACTTGCGAGAATTGACATTCCACCACCACCAAGACACCTTACTTACTTACTTATTTGGTCTGCCCTGCTGTAAGCACCAATTAGGAGTACAGGTTTCAGTCCAAGAGATGGATGGTCTCAACATGAGTCTGTGCTGGTTTAACAAAGGCATGCAGATTTCTTGTAAGTCACGAATGGGATGTTTTTAATATCTCAATTGCTTTCCCTAGAGACAAAAACGGACTACTGCCTGAGAAGAAGACACCAGCAGTCTGTGTCTGCTTTGAAAATGTCAAAGATGCTTAACCGATCAACTTCAAACTTTCTCAGATTACCTGAGCTACACTACCCACATTTTTACAGCACTGTATTCTTGCCGTATGTCAACATCTGTCCCGTGTGTTTCTATTTTTATTGCACCAAGAAGTTGGAACATGAAACGAAACCTTACCAGGATCTCCATTAGGTCTTCCGAGCTACGAAAGAGCAAGCTCTGAGCCATAAAAACGTCCTCCGAGGCCTTTACATGCCCTAATTTCCTGGCTTATCAGTGTATGCTTTCAGATGCATTTGCGAGGTGAATGTACAATTTCATTCCGTATCTTTGTGATCAAGTCTCGCTGCCTGGAACGTGGAGCCGAATCAATGAGTTCAGGGCCCCTACTTCCTGTCCCCTGACTCGACACGGAAACAAGAGATGTAACACATTTTACACCCATCGCATAATTTCACACAAAAACAAATACATAATTAAGGATGACCTCCATAATTTATGAAACGCAACGAGTAGCGCACACCCCTCATAACCGTGCCAGAACTCACATTTACTTAAAGCGCACAAATTCATTACAAGCCCTTGGGAGGCCGAGCCATAATGGCAAATAAAGCAAGATTACCATCATTTCTGTGAGCCGTGCTCTCTGAATTCGGTCTCCTTTCCTGTCCCCTTTTTCTCGCCGTGAGATTTACAATGTCTTACCCTTATCTACAATATCTATTCCTGTGGTAATAACCTTTTCTTGAATTAGAAGAAGAAACGTACTTTTGCAACATCAGTCAAGAAGGGCAGGGGGTGCGCGGGGAAAAATGTCCTTTGTTAAAATGGTGTAGCCTGATAAGTAAGCTGATGGATTCCAGGCAGGACTGGTCCTGCTCTTCAATGTGAAAACAATAGTATTGATTTATCAACGTGTTGTGTTTCCTGTACAGACCGGCCGTCAATCAGAGGCCCTTTGATTGAGTACTCCAGATTGTCACTCTGTCTACACAGCTGCGGAGAAAGAAACAAGTGGGGGGAGCGGTCGCTTCCAACTACCTCCACAATGGACAGGTGAGCAGTGATGTCATAGCCGTGGAATTTAGCACCGTAACCGGACACGCTCGTCTGAGAGGTGTGTTCTTTATCAAGCAGAACTACACAAGACGGCTGATATCAGGATACGACAGTATGTCATCATTGACATTGATCATGCGTGTAGCTGTAGGGAACGAATGACCTCCTCATGGCAATTATGTGGAAGAGAGTATAAAACTAAGCGGTTTTCTTAAATGTTAGCTTTAGTAGTTACCAAATCATAGCACTTGAGTGAAACTACTCAAACTTTTCTCTTAATTGAAATCAAATGAAATACAGGATTCAAGTATTATCATGAGAAATTGAGGCACTACAATTATTAACTAAAATAAACAAACATAAAAAGCAAAAAAAAATAGATTTTTTTATTAATATAAAGATATTTTTATAATTTATTCATTTTAAAAATGGAACAGCCTTACAAGTTCAAATATTATTATGAGAAATTGAGGCCCTACAATAAAAATAAACAAACGTATAAAAGTAACAAAATTGATTTCTATTTTTATAACAATTATTAAAAATAGAAATGAAACGCTTAAAAAATAACGAAAAAATAAATAGGCTTTTGGTAATATTAATAAAAGTGCAACGAAACTAAAACTCACTGGAATGCACATGCATTATTTTTGGAAACAATAAAACAAATATGGTGTCTAGTGTTTTACCATTTAGTTAGTGGTATATAACAACTATGCATGAATATTCTATTCCATGATACAAAAGGATTTTTCTTTAAAGTGGCATCACCATCATGATGCTTTACGATCCCTTCACTATTATACTACAGCAGTACTTTTAGCAAGGGTGATTTGAGAGTCTCAGGATAGAATGGGAAAGCGATAGGAAAAAAGATACCAGCAGACGCACTAGCTGCTCTAATTGGTTTAGGCCTAACATTAATTACCACATTGCTCATTAATGGATGAAGCCTTTATTGGTTCCATTGATCAGCAGGACTTGTTAGCCATCATGCCAAGCAATGTTGGATGTAACAAGCTTACATATTGGCATATCAATTAATGCAATCAATTCCTGCCGAGCAGCTGCCATTCCTCCCTCACTGCTCCCACCCCACCTTCTCTATTCCTCTGGACGGGCCGGAGAACTGCCTGATGTCATCCAGGATTTAACCGGGACATTCTTTCATTTCGGCTTAAGAGGAGCTCGTCTGGCTCAGGCAGAATGGAAAAGCAAAAGGCCAAGAGACACAAGCAGGTGGCGATATGGAAAGAAAGAGCAACAAAGATAAGCGAAGAGTTCTGGACGCGTCACACTTTGGTGTGACTCCACAAGTCTGTCTGGTTTAGTTTAAATGACAAAAAACAGACAAGGGTTTTGCACAATATGGTTGCATCATAATTCAGTTTCAAAACAATTCTCTACACATCAGCTCAAGCATAGTGTAAAACTTAACGTGGCTGTCAGATTTTATATCAAGGTTCTGCATAAGTCATACAAAAGTCCTACAAGTCTAAAGAAATGAAATGGAAATAATAACCAACTATTAGAGACGGTTTCCCAAATTTTGCCACGGTCAATCATCGTTCGTCTCCAGCAGAGTTTATATTTCTTTAAAATGAAAACAACATTTGAAAGTGTTGCGCACTGTATGGCTCATATTTGCATCTATATGTCAGGTTTTGAATTTTGTTAAAGACAAACCTGTGTTGTGCAAGTTTATTTTTTATTCCCACCCCTCCTGCATACAGACCCCATGACATTTGCGCAGACAGACAGCATTAAAACCAGAAATAGCAACATCGACATTCAAACCACATTTTCCTCACCTCACAGAACCTCAAGAAATGTTCAGTAGGGTCACCCATAACCTTTACAAAGTCAAGTGGCAGATCTCGGATCTACAACAAGCTCATTCCTTCGGCATGAACACGTGCTGCACGCTACAGCCGATGTCTCCAAACTTCTCTCTCACTCGTTTTCTAATTGAGATCAATGCTGCTTTTTAAGACACATTGATTTGCACTTTAAATCCTCTCTCTATCACCACGGCTCCTACAGGGAGTGCAGATGTTAAATATTACACAAGCTTGTAACACTGAAGCATTGAGTTCAGGCTCAAAAACAGGGACGGGCTATTTTATGTAACAGGTGAAAGAGCAACACGACAAAACGGAGAATATGATGGCAGGTGTGCTGCACCTCATTTGCTTAATGACAAATAATTTGCATGTCAGGATCGTTGGTGATGAAAGATGGGAGAGATCCTCTTCCAGGGTACACACCCTGTCACAGCTCTTGAACATGAAAGGCAATAACTGGCTGAATCGATGCGTTACGTTTACACTTCACATAAACTTTCACTTTCCTGCTTCAAACAGGAACAAATGTTAAATCTCGGAGTGGTAACGTGATGTTCTCGAACCCTATACATAGGGTTCGAGAGTAATGGAGGTGCAAAAGTTTGGATGTACTCAAAGCCCCCTGGAGTCTGTGTGAAGCACACCATGCAAACATCGTTGTTAAAAAAACAGTTTAAAGGTATAGTTCACCCGAATGTAAAATGATAAAATCAGGTTATACACAAAAACCCAAAGAAAATATTTCGAAAAATGTTGACAACCAAACTACACTGGACAGGGACTTCCACTGTATGGACACAAATCCACTGAGACATTTCTCAAAATATCTATGTTAGTATTTATGTATATTAGTTTTTCTTTGTGTGTGTAAACTGTGACTTTAAACAAGTTTAACATAGTTTGCTTGTTTTAGTTTTTAGCCACCTAAGACAAGCAGACATGTTTTAGTTTTAATCACCTTAGACAAGCAGACCAGTTTAGGCTAGTCTAAGAAGCTTCTTTATGAATGGGCTGCGTACTCAAAAAACCTGAATGCAATCTTGCCTGCAGACCTTAAAAAAAAAGAGCGAGAGACCTATTTTGTTCGTTTATTTGCCATAGCAGCTTATTCACTCCTAAATGACTCAACTGGCATATTTCTCTGCAAATGCATGACAGTCCTGACCCAAAGCTCACTGTCCTTGAGGCATAGACCCAATGTGCTTCCTTCAACTCAAATTACAAACGGATATTACAGAAAAACTCTTCTCATACCGTCAATAAGGCCTGGCAAAACAATCTTATTGAGACATTTACAGCGAGTTACTGACAGTCCCGCATTGGCAATGTCGTAGCTCAGATGTGCACATTGGCAAAAGCTGCTACTACATGGGAATCATCAAGGTCATTATAAAGCGTTCCCTTCGCATTGTTACTCTGTCTAGTTTGCCTGCGAAAGCATATGCACACAGTCGGTGCACGATCAGAGTTCTTAAGGCAGCTCCCCTAGACTGCGTCCCTTGGGCGACGTGTAAGTGGGCTGAGCAATTAACAATTTCATGCTAATTGCCTGAAGCATGCTTTTCTATACCATAAAGATAATAGCATGAAGGGCGCCACATTCCCCCTCTCAGTCTACGCCCCCTCCCCATCCTTACCCATAATTCCCCACCGCCTCCAATTCTGGAGTCCTGCGAAATGCGCTTTCCTCCATTCATTGAGGTCTAAGCGTGCTGCCTGCTGGCTTCATTACAGACGCTCGGCACTCAGACAACACATTTAAGAAAAATACAGAAAGGCTCCCTGAAGAGTAAACAGGTATGATTATTAAAGGATGAGGGAAAAAAACGAGGGGAAAAAAGATGAGATTCTCTGTCTCCCACTGCTTTGGCGTGATTTGAAAGTCTAATTTGGCCGCAACACAACATGCGCACAGGTTGCACAAAACAAACCACCCGGTACCCGTGATGCACTGAGCATGCTCTGTGCGAAGGGGTGGCGACGGACCCGTCAAAGCCGCCATCGGAGGTTGGTTGCGTGTCAGCTCCCAAAGGCTGCGATATTGCCAAATTTGATCAAGATCTCTGCAATATTTCACATTTGAGGTACACATCAAAGGTTGGATCAAAAGCACGCGTGTACAAAAGCTTAATAATAAGGGGATGCAGAACCTGCTAAACATGCACACAAATGTATAAAGTACGTCATTAACCCAAGCATCAACGTGGTGGATCAACCGAGCATTAACGTTTCCATGGAGTCGCCCTTAATGTTTGAAATGTTGTGAGCGGTTCAGAGCGAAGGGTGTAAATAAAGACACGGCAAAAGATAAACACCGCATACCCACACACACAGCAGGCATCACTAATGAATACACAAACCCTTTCCCAGACAGCACGCATGCCCCGCGCACTCATTCCAGTCTGAAATCACTAATGATATTTCTGTGTTAATGACTGCCCGGTTTTTTAAAACGCCAACCGCTTGGCTCGTGCTGGCGAATTTTATGTATGGATTATTTAACGTTACGTGTAGAAAAGGGGAAATGAATGAACTTCATATGCAGACGATAATCTAAACAGAAGAAACGAGAAAAAATGTGGATTGATCTCGCAATTTTTCTCATTCTCAAGGATGTCTTTCTTTCATGGCGTCTACTTGCCCTTGCCTGTTGTTTCTTTTCCCTGCCTGATTAGATCCGCCAGCAAAAGGTAATAAGGAAAATAAATTCAAGATTTGATTAAAATATTATAATAAATGCTTGATTGCATTTTGCACTGATAGAGTGCAAGTCCCTGATCCTCTTCAGTATTCAAATGACTACATTAGAAACTCTCCCAGGAGTGATGAGGCAATCGGAGAAGGATGAGGGAGGAAGACCCATGGAATCGGTACTAGGCATGGGCCGGTATGATATTTTGACTGTGGGATAACCGTAAGCCAAAAAAACGGTTTCACGGTATAACGGTATTACAATTACAGCTTTAAAATGTGCTCTTTAAATGTCTGGGTAAAAATCATTGAACACAATATATTTTGTTTTTAAGCAGCACAAGATATTTGCAACAGTACAAAACATGTACGGTATGTCAGGTTAAATCTGTGGTTCCCAAAACTTTTTACAACCCCTCCTAGTAATGTTTTACATGCATTTCTAGTAAATAAACGTACATGCTTACATGCATTAACTAAACGCATAAACTGCATCAGCAAACAACAAAATTAAGCATAAACAAAAAATAGCACAGAACCTTGGGAACGGTATAACGTAACATTTTAGTGTACTTTTCCAAACCGCAGTATACCTTAAAACCAGCATTTGGCCCATGCCTAATCGGTTAAGACTTCACAAGTTAAGTTGCAAGATCTTTCCCCACAAAAAATCTGAGTTTGTTTGCAAAGATTCTTATTGAATAAATAAGAAATCTACCACTTTTGTCCCCCATTTGTTCCGATTACACTGGACGCCAAGATGTCACTTGGCATTCTCAGGTGATCACGAACGTCAGAAATTAAAGAAAGGATCCTGCATGGATGCGCGCACCCCCCTCCCTCGTCTTGTATCTCGTCTGCCCCCCGCTCCACCCCACCACACCATCTAAATTGCAGTCACAACCCCCAGCTCATAGGGGATGATAATTGCAGACGGCCAATAAATTACTACTGCCTCCACATCAATTATAAGCATCACGTCTGGCAATGAGGAAAATGAGATCTTGTGACAAATTTCATGAGGCTTGGCTGCCCAACAGCCTTTCTTAACATGCTACAGATAGCGATCCGTTATCTAGCCTCCGTAATGGGGAGCTACGGATGGAGAGATGGAACAGCGGCCATTTAATTAAAAAGCTGGGTGGCGGTGGAGAACGCGGCGCGTTGGGGGGGTTGTGTAATTCATGGCAGGGGAAAGACGACAAAGCCTTTGTCTCCGATACATATTTTGTTGTGCGTTGCCAGTCATCAGGGACTGCGCTTTGATAGCCATTCGGAGCGTTTTTTTCCCATTCCCCTCGCCCCGTTCCATCTACAGCCCCCTTTACCTCTCCTTCCTCCTCCTCTCTCCCCGCGTTTTCTATGCTGTTATTTCCCAGGGGGCCGCTGAGGTGCTTGCTCCACTAGGGCTGGTGCAGCAACTCATTTGAGAGGGGCATTTTTTTTTCTACGAATGACTGCGGAGTGGAGGCAGACAGATAGTGGAAGTGAATGAAAAGGGCCCCGGCATCTAATTGCATTCCTACCTGGGAAGAGCGGGTGGCAGAAAGAGAGAGAGAGAGGAATAGTGAACGGAACCTGATGAGGATTTATGGCAGACATAAAGACAGCAAAATAAAACACCAAAAGAAATGGACCCTAAATCTTATTTCCCGCCGCAATATTCATTCCCGTTGCAATAGGGCGTGCTGATAAAGCGTTGCAAAAACGACCGCTGCGTTCAAATTATAGCTGCACTCTCTACTAATATTTAACATCATTAGAAAATCATTAGAAAACCATCATAAAACCTGGGAATATGACTAGAGCATTAAACACAATGATTATTCAGGGTGTGCGCTTTCCCCGCTTTTCCCTCGGAAAATGAGATTTTGTTCTCCGCGCCTTCGCAGGAGAGAAACTACGAGTATTTCTCATAATTACTACAACATTTGAAAACACTGGCCGGCATAAATTACTTTACCGTTATATGATTGTTTTTGTCCCCACACAGACAACTTCAAGACAGGCTTCCCAAAGACCGACGTCTGCGAGCGGCATTAACGCAATTTTACCGGGAGCATAAAATGGCTAATTCAGATATTGCCCACGTTCTCCGCTGTTGAATGGCCTTCGTCGTTAATATGTTGTTTCTCATTGCATTTAACTGGACATGCAAATGGCCGGGGGTACCGCACAGGGCGACTCCCCATATATTCCGCAGAATTATCTTTCAACGGCTGGCTGATTACGCCACAGTTGAGTCGCGTTTTAATGTAGCTATCTCTTACGAAAAAATCCACATTACCTTAATGAAAACGAGAGAAAGACGACAATGTATTTCCAACGACTCTATCGAACCAAACCTCTATTTCTATTCTAATAATTGCATACATATTCTCTGCTTGTAGCCGTGTCGTCCTTGACACTATGGGGGAACTTCAGCAGGATATCACTGTGTGTGTGTACGGGCATTATAAGACGCGGTAATCAGTCCATAGGGAGAGGGCATGTAATGGAGGTCTCCCCAGAGGAGATGAAAGCCGCGCGGCTGAGTGGGTTCACAGGACCGGGGTCTCAGGCGGGCGGCCGCCTTTTAGAAGCTCGGTTCTCAGAGCTCCCTGCTGAGGGGCTGGCTGATGAAGCTCTTTCCTGCCTTGTCATGTTGTGCAAGGTACTGACCCCTTCGACCCTGGTCTAAAAAGCCCTCCTGGCCGGGCCGGGTGGGGGGACAACACACGTAGCACATGCAGGCGAGCATATCCGTGTCTTTACGGAATTAATCTGTGGACAGACAATAAACGCACAGCGGTGGCTCGGTTTAACACCCCCACGCACCGCATGACACAGTTTATATTAACAACAGATCAGGGACGATTGCGTCACGAGGCCTTAGATATGAAAACGCATACAAAAGTCAATTATAGGTTTGATTTAATGCAGAAATTTGATGCAAACCTTTTTTTTCAAATATGGTGGACACCAGAAACGGCCCCTTCTTTTAGCAAAACAAGGGAACCCAGGGCTGGAAATTCTCTTCCACACATAAAAAACCAGGAGTTTAAAATAAGAGCAATCCTTGTCAAGGCTTTGAGAGTAATTCAGCTGACACTGATGAGAATCAATGCTCCTTTGAATGCATTACTTGGCAGAAACCGAGCTTTTGTCCCTTAAACCCAGCCGGCGAAAAATGATGCCCTTCGAACAATGGGGGGAAAGGTGAAAATATAAAGAGTGAGCGACAAAGCGAGAGAGAGAGACGGAGAGAGATCCTCCCTCAACTCCCTTTCACTGAGCCAAATGGATTCCGAGCACTTATGCATTAATCAATCAATATCTCTCACTGTACATCAACGGTGCAACCAAGTTATGAATGACCTTTCCAACAAAAAAAGGACACTTTAATGTGCACAAGACTGCATGTAGCCGAGTAACTTTGGCCCGTTTTTTATCACGCATGATTACACCTGCACAAGGCACTCGGCCATTAATAGTGCATTAAATATGACAAGGTTAGTCATTATTCAATTAGCACAAAAGAAGAGGGCAAGGGCCAGACGGCGCGGAGAGACGGGGGTCAGTCATTCTTTAGACGTCTGTCTGTCATTCATTTCTCGATGACCTAAAAGAAACTTGGCGATGTTGAACTTTTATATAGAAACGTTTTAATTAATGTATACAGTAAATGTACACAAGTGTGCACTGTGTGTACTGTACGGTATGAATAGATCACTTTGGTAAACGTGAAGAAGAATTTCCTGATTCGTTTTTAACATTACACAAACATTAAAACAACATACAACCAATAGAACATGTTAAACTGGTAACTATACCAGAAAAATAACCAGAAGTGCTTCTGTACAAAATGGCCTGTATAAAGCCTTACAGTCACGCACATACTTTTAAATGTTTTCGAAATTTTAAATAAAATATAAATGTATGGAGATACATGAAGAATATAAAAGTAGTGAAGCAAAACATCTGTATCGTGAGTTTCTATAGACAGACAGACAGGAAGGCACGCAGTGAGACAGATCACATCAGGATTTCATCACATTTGATTAAATAAAAGCACATTCACTGTGCATGTCCAAATTACATTCACAAATGTTTGTGGGTTATGCTTAGAGATTTGATTTTGCTCCACTCATTGCTACAACAATATTTTCATATTACTCTAGTAGTTTCATATCTTAAGTGTCACATTTTCCAATTCCTGCTTACTCCGACTAAAAAGCAGCAAGTCAAAGAAAATGTACATGCAGCATCTGCGAGAGGATCTCATATGCTTTAAGAGCACTTCTTTTGTAGTGACGTTCAAGAGCTAATTTAAAGATGGCTCCTATCTTCAGATTAAAGAGCGGAGTGGCTGTCGCACTTGAGAGAAATCACTCGCACAGGCGAGTCTGTTTATGATCAAGTACAACGTGGCACTGCGGTTCGGCTGATCAGTCAGATACAGTTAGGACTGGAAACGACTTGGATCTCAGCCATTACGACAAACAAGACGTCCTCCGCCTCCGAGCGTTTCCTCTGACAGAGGGATCCTCTTGAAAATGTTTGGATTGAACTTTTTTCTATCTTAAAACATAATAAAATCAGCAGCCGAGTGCTGTTAATTATCTGCTCATCAGTTATTACGATTTCGAGTCTTTCGCCCTCATGTTCCCTTGATGCGAGGAGAGGAGTTTCAGACCTTTAAATCTCTCACGGCTGGGAACTCGCCTCGGTATTGATGGCGAGAACAGCACTTAACTCTTTGAGCAATCAAAACTCAATCATTTCTCATTAAAATCCTCAACGTCTTAAATCAGATAACATTTGGGGAGAGACTCGCAGCTTGCTCGGAGAAATGGATTTCTCTAGGGAACGCAAAAAAACGTTCCTGGAGGTGGGAAAATTTTGAACAGACAAAGCACGAAAGAATTTGGCTTTTCTCCTCCTTTTTTAATGGGACTGAATAAGGAAAAACACTGTCTATATAGGATTTGGACACGGGGACTTCTGTTTCTGTGCCACCCCCTTTTTGGGGCTCTGATGGGGTGTGGAGGTGAAGCGTGGAGATGTAGTGGAACGGACAGAAGCTGACTGCACTGTGAGGTTAAGAAAGGAACAGACCCGGTCCAGGAGCCCAAATTAATGCTATTGTGAGCTTGGCCACAATAGAGCCTGCAAAGTGACTGCGGAAGACCCTTAAACAAAGCAGACATTGCTCTTTCTTACCCTCCCAATTAGATTCTCTCGGGCCGTTTAACATTACAAAAAACGCTCCGTTTTTGGCTAATTCCATCCTGCCATATTATACGCCAACGACGCAGGCACCTCGGAAACTAAACCTCCGGCAGATTAACAGTACGCACGTTGTGATTGACAGCGACTTGAATGCTCATTTCGGACACCTACGCTGCACCTCAATCTGAACCCCGGCCCCCTCCTCTATCTGCGTCTCGACCTCCTTTACAACTGTATGAGATATTCGGCAAGCACGTACGAAAGACACATTTTAAAAATGTCTCCTCGATTCATTTTGACCAGGGATCGAGAAATTATATGCACTATTAATACAGTACGCTCTGGTAATAATCATTTTAGTCTCTAGGCTGTGCTCAGAGACAAACAGAAGTTTGCTGTATTATTCATCGTTTGTTGATGTGTCTGGTTTTGCGCTAGTTTAAATGACTGATGTCTTGGGACAGGATGTGAAATTGAGGGACTGGAAAACTGTAGCAAGTGTGTGTGCGTGTACAGTATGTTTTCTTTAATAAGCATGAGCTGGTCTGTCATATCTATGCCCGCTCCACAGAATTGGCTCATTAAGGACACCGAGTGGAGTGATTCTAGAAAGTTCATGCTAATTTCTGCCCCGTCTGCTCAACCACCCTTCTGAGACACTATTAGTGCCTGTTTGAATATTCAGATAAGCAGATACCAGAGACTGAAGAATTAAATCCCTTTTCTTGATTTTAGTCCCACACTGAGCTCAACCTGCTACATACTGTATGGCCAACAGTAAAAAGGGTGGGCAAACATGCTCCTACGGCATTGGTTGAGCACAGGTCTGAGTGTGCGGGACAAAGTGATCAGATGTATACATTAAAGAAACGTAAGTTGCTTTAAATAAAATATGCATACTAAACATGCAGACAAATGTAAATGAAGATATAATGGGGGAAGAGGAGAGACATTGAGATGTGAGAAAGAAAGAGAAAAGGTAAAGAGAGAGAAAGAAAGAAAAAAAAGAGAAAAGGAAAACGAGCGAAAGAACGAAAGAAAGTGAAAGAGCGAAAGAAAAAGAGTGACTAAGAAAGAGTGAAAGAAAAATAGCCAAAGAAAGAAAGAAAAAATAATGAAAGAAAAAGAGTGAACGAAAACGGCAAAAGAAAGAGATAAAGAAAGCGCAAAGAATGAAACAAAGAAAGAAAGAGCGAAAAAACGTATAAAAAAATAATGAATGAAAAAGAGTGAACGAAAACAGCGAAATAAAGAAAAGAATGAGATAAAGAAAGCGCAAAGAATGAAATAGCGAAATAAAAATAATGACAGAAAAAGAGTGAACAAAAACAGCGAGAGAAAAAAAAGAGAAAGCAAAGAATGAAACAAAGAAAGAAAGAGCGAAAGAAACAAATAGAAAGAAAAATTAATGAAAGAAAAAAGAGTGAACGAAAACAGCAAAAGAAAGAAAAGAAAAGAAAGAGATAAAGAAAAAGCAAAGAATGAAAGAAAGAAAGAGCGAAAGATAAAGCGAAAGAAATGGAAGCATTGAATAAAAGAAAAGCAAGAGTGACAGAAAAAAGGGTCAAAGATAGAGAGATAAAAAAAGAGCGAGTGAGCAAAAGAAAGAGTGAAAATGCAAGCCGAGAGGTGAAGGCCCTCGAGAGGGTTCCTGGAATGCAGTGGCAACTTGCATAAGCGTTCCAAATGTACAGACAATAAAAAGAATATCTTGTGATAAAAACTCTTTGTAAGAGTAGAAAAAGTAAGGTCAAATGATCTGATTGAGTACTTCAGCACAATGAGGACCCAGAATACATCTTCAAAACAGGTGTATGGAGTCGATGGCCGTGGAGAAATAAAAGGAAAGCTTTGAATAGCAGCACAGGGTCTAATGTAGAGGCACAAAGCTCTGAAGTGGGGGCCGGAATTGCGTGTCCTTCCCTCTTGACTGTACAGCACAGCTGAATTGACTCGATACGCAGAGAGCACTTCTGTCTGGTGACTGAGCAGTTAGCATGAAAATTGACCTTTGCTTGCTTTCTGAACTGTGGATTATTCATCTTAATGCTCGCGATTGGTCAGGGTGGCTTGAGCTGGAACCTTCTGACATATTTGCCTTCTCTTCTCCCTCCTCTGTCTTTAAAACTCATTTAAAAAGATGCTCGACAACTATAAGACCTCAGCGACTGACCATGCCAAGAATCTCAGCGCAATAAAAAAGGCAAAGAAGCTTGTAAACTGCAGCTAGGATTGAAAAATCAGCAGACAATGATTGCATATGCAGTAAGCGTTTAACAGCGCCGTGTAAAACTAAGAAAAAGGGGAATTCAGGCTTGGTAGTGCTATTGTTTTACAGTTTTCACTAAAATAAGAACAAATTAAGGTATGATCAAACAGTCAAAAAAATAAAAAAAAAGTAAAAAAAAACAGGCCAAACAGTTTAAAAAAATGACAGCGAGGTGAGAAATCACTAAGACCAAGGTTATATTATATTTTGTATCATAATTATGACTTTCATCGTCCGCAATACACTTCAGGAAGTGCTATAATAAATACACATCATTCACTGATGACTAAATATCATCAATCAGTGGGCTCGTCTAAACGGACCGCGATGAGAAAGTATCTGCAAGCATCTAATAAAACAGAAAAGACACCGAGACGGACTTCGAGCAGACAAAGAGATAGTGTGAAGGCTGGGGACGTCATAAATCTGGCCCAGTCAAACTTCAGGAATGTCCCAGTTTGTCAAAAACAAATAGCGGCTTGTATCAGACCATTACTGGGCAGAGAAGCCCTCACATCTGGTCAAACATAGCTCACCCTCTGTCAAGTGTCCATTCTGGACCAACAAGGCCTTGGCGGGATGTCATACGGCGGAAGGTCTGTGAAGCATAGAGAAAGATTTCCATGCTTGGCTAAAAAACCCACTTTGAAGCTGCAACTTTTGCCCTGTAACTGTAATGAAATACTGCATTGAAATGCATATCAAACTAACAATTACCCCATTAAACATTATCGCAAGTGTACCAGTGCAAATTGAGATAAAGATCCAACGTGTCATTTTTTTGTAGGATCTATTGACAGAAATGCAATATAATATGCATAAATATGTCTTAAGAACTGTATAAAGACCTCACATAATGAAGCGTTGCGTTTTTATTTTCTTAGATTGAGCTATTTCTATCTACATACAGCACCGCTCGCACCGCATAGAATTTGTCATGTTTGTAAACGGACAAACTGCTTTACAGAGAGCGTTTCGCAAATACGTCTCATTCGGGAAAGAAGCAAAAACGTGGCGTCATCTTAGTCCTGTATCACCCATCTTAGTGCTTCTAAAGACAAGGAAAGGTGTTGAGTTAGCTGTTGGTTGCAATTCGCAACCTCACCGCTAGATGGCGCTTAATTTCATACACTGGACCATTAAGGTAAGGAGGCAGTTTTCAACAGTTTTTTATGTACGTAAAAGAACTGTTGTTCAATTGGCATAGCATTACTAGCAACGCAGTGTATAGACTAAATACACAGCTTAAACTGCACTTTCAAGCAAGAATTACTAACCAGCGGTCTTTATTAGCGAAGAAACAATGCTGACAACACATTACAACGCTGCCGATCAATACGACCCATAGCACAGGGACTGCAATGACTTACAACGTGAGAATCAGTGTTGCATGCCTGTAAAGTTTTACCGAGGAGAAAACATGATGGCATCTTCGATGTAAAAAGCCTGCGTCAGTTCCCCTCAAAGACCCCTGTCAGAAGACACTAATGTCACATTGATCAGGCGTCTCCCCTCCCCTAACATCTCTCCATTCTTACTTCCTTTGGGCTGCGTGTGAATAATCAAGCATGGGCTGAATCAATGGCCGCCGCGCGGCTCCACAGGTAAAGGTTAGCGGGGTGGAATATTGAATTATTCCTGCTTCTCTCATCAGTGCCATCTGCCTGGCTGCCTCTAATTGACAGGGCAAAGGGACAAGATGGCTCTCTTCAGCATTTCTCTGTGTGTATGCATGAGGCCGCTGCATTTTAGAAACAAAGCAACAGCGGGCTGCAATGAACCGCATCTTCCATCGCAGTGAGGACTTGTTTCATGTGTCGGTTGTGCGCGTCTACAGAAGAAATCTTCTCGACTTTGCTCGGCTGTCAAACGGTACAAGATACAGGCAGCTCATCCACGGCCAACGATGATAGCCTTTGATCTCACACGTTCTCTCTAGAGGCGACAAACTAGCTTATTAAAGAGACAAAATTCTGAAACTTTGATTGTTGATGGAAAAACTCAAATACTCCTCAGTGGGAATTTCTCTGTCTGTGGTCATACCGAACCGCAGAATCTAACTGTGGGGAAAAAAATCACTGATGTTACTGAAGTGGCAGCGTGGCATCAAATGAAGCCGTCAGAGCGAGGCTAGTGACTTATCGGCTCGACTCTCAAGTGTGCCTGACATCTGTGAACTATGCAATCAAAAGAAAATCTATACGAATGCACAGATCATGATTTTCGAATGCCCTAAATACACAAGACCGAGAGTAAATCCTTCTGAAAAGCTTCTGAATACTTGGACAAGATGTCTACGCTTTCTTGTGTTTCTGAATTAATCGCAATCGTTTTTGAAAACTATAAAGGGTCTTCAACAAAGATTAAACCACTAAAGACCAGTGGCAGACCTATAATATACAGGCTTTATAATAAATATATATAGTATAATGAACAAAAATAGGAATTTGTTGTACAGCCGAAGAAAATATTAATATTAAGAGACCATTTGAAAATGGAGTTTTTCTGATTTTATAATTTACTATTGTGTTTAGGTAAATTGATAATGTCGTTTGATTCAGTGAACTGCTAACAATATTTCCCCTAATTTGCATTTGCAGAAAATGTAAACGGGTCAAAATAACAGAAAACATGCTCTGCAGGTGTTTGAGGTCTGAAAAAATACAAGTTTATATTTAGTATATAGCAGTAATATTTATACACGTATTTAGAAAAAGTTCAAACGTATTTTTAATCTTGAATTTGATCAATTAAATGCGTCTTGTCACGTTGTCGGTGTTTCACATTGCTGTTGGATGACCTCGTCACTCCTGAGGTTTGATTTTGATGAAATTCAACTGACACTGGACTGGAATGCCCACAATGCATCTAGAAATGATGATTAAATAAAAATTTGGAAAGGTCTCTTAATCTTTTCCACGGCTGTATATCGCGAAGGCTGTTTTATCCTCTAGCCGCATCCTTTCCGCAGTCATCTTGAATATATGACTGACAGTTCCGGTCCTCTGCGGTGTCCATGTCCTAACTGACGCGGGACGATCGAGACCCTTCAGCCTGCCACCCGAAACCCTTGCGCTCCCCACCACAGCCTGCAGACCCCCGGAATAGAACTCATTAGCACGTTTGGTAAGTACAAATGAGATGACGGCCTCCTGATGGACTGTCTATCTCTTGGATCAGCTTTCAGAGAGAGTGTCTCGTAATGACGAGTAGAGGGAATGAAAGAGGGGGAGCGAAACTAATATTATAATGCTTTCTCCTCTCCTCTCGCAGCGTACCTCGCAAGGGCCCGAAATAGAGGGGTCTGAAGTGGGCTTGATGATAGAGAAGGCCTCTCTCACCCACATGCAGGATCCCACTGTGGGTGAGCGAACACCCACATGCGTGTTAATTGGGTGTCGGTGAGCATGTGTGCCTGTAGACAATAAATTTCTGCAGCACTTATCATCTCCCGAGCAAAATGGAGGACGGGAATACATGCACGGGCACTCCATTTTGAACGTTCGCACAGTCCGCGATGCACACATAAACACGCCATCACCCAGCACGGCCCTGCAAGTGACCCTGTCTCCTCTCGCCTTCCTGCTAGGGCAGCCAGTGGTCAAAGCTATCGGAACCTGGCCTGTAAGACAGCAAAAGGAACCGCCACGCAGTCCGCTCGGCTCGCAGACAATCCCAGAATAGCAATGCCGCTTCTTGGCCAGTTTGCAGTGGCAGGATGAGCCAGGAAAGGAATTTATACAGCGGCTGTCTATAAACTGACCTGCAAAGAAAAGACTTCCTTGTGTGAGCCTGGCGCAGACATACGAGCCCTGCCCGACATGTGCCGAGTGGAAAATCCATAAAGCCATCACTTAGTGTCTTTAATAAAAGAGCTGGTTTCATTTTAATATTTTTCAAAACGAAACGCATCGCATTTATGAAACTTGTGGCACGCTGGCCAGACTAAAAACAATTTCCTTTGCTCGGCTGTAGGCTTCAGCTGCAGATTAAGGGACCGACGTCCGAAAGGAGCCGACGGATGCCCCCGGGCCTTCGGAGGGGCCCATGCCAGTCGATTCGCTTGCCCTCTAGCATCATCCCAACAATACCAGATTTTATTGAAAGAAGCCTCAATGATGCTTGGTGCATGAGCGGCCCTGTCTTTACTCAGAGGGGAAGAGGGGGTCGTGGTTAGCGGCTTTAATATCCTGTTTCTGGGTAGGTTTACTTCGCATCTTAACAAGCATGTAAAAAGGAGAGCACATTCCAGGCATGGCTGCTGTCTGCAGGGCTGTACGGGGCCCCGGGTTCAGACGCAAGCCTTGCCCTGGATGGCCTTCACAGTGCTGCCGCCCCTGCGGAATGCATGTGCTTAATATGCTTCACGCAGACATGTGGCCCCAGTCAATAGGAAACAGACATGTACACATGCACACGCACGTCCACGTTTCTCTGAACACGGGGTGACATTCCTGAACGGTAATGTCGGTTCACAAAGTGAAATACTGATTCACACTACCTTGAGCTCAGGAGCTTTAGTAAGAAATTACAGCAAACATCATGATGAGAAATGACCCGGTGAAATAAAAAATTACAATGTGTATTTTTTGTGAAATATTGCAGCTTTTATTGTAAATAGTTGATCAATGTGGGTCATTCTATTTTAAAAATGTGTATGCCTTCATAATCTTTAGTTAAAATATGAAAATGCACTTCCTTCCTGTAATGACTGTCGATCTTAAAGACGTCTGTTAACTCCTCCCCTTCAACCATCAGTCTGCTGCCAGTTCCATTTCAAAAAGCAGCAGCCTTTTTTACACATCCAATCAAATCACAGCGAAAAATGAAAGCCACGCCCACTATTTGTCCAAATTAGAAATTCCATTTTACTCGGGAATGCGTCAAAATACAGAAGTAAAAACGATCGCAACTTCCAGTTCACAGGGACTTTAACATTTGAGTCACTTCTGAACAGGTAATTTCAGCCCAAAAATTGTTAATTTGATCACTAACTACCTACAGTATAATCCAGTTTATCCTGCCGTGCTTAAAATACTAAAAACTCTATGTGTCTCTATGTAAATTGATCAAATGTATTCAATTTATAAGCATAGATGAGAGGAGGTAGCAAACTATTTTATTAAAAAGTAAAAAAAGTGAATAAAAACACACAATATTTTGTGATAGTGTATGAGTATAAACAATTTTTTGTGCCTTTGCTTTATCACCCAATTTGAAGAATTTTTAGTAAACCAAGCAATAATACGCTCAAAAACACATAAAACCGGTAATTCCCCCTCAGTGTTTGCTTTAGTAACACGCCGATCTGTTTGCTGGATAAAGCGACAAGCATCTCCTTTCAGATCCTCACATTCTGGTCTAGATTGTGATCACATTAATCAAACCTAGTTAAGATTCTTAAACTTAAGTTAAATAGTCTGACAACAGCCCTCTGCCTCTGAAAGGGGAGGGCAGCGGTTGGCATGAGCCGAGCAGCCGGCTGTTCCCGGGATTTCCCGCAGCACGTCATAGCCCAGCGAACATAGCACTGCCATCTGCGACTGAAAAAAAGATTCACATCAGGAGCTAATCCACAGCGCCGGTGCAATGCGTGCGCTCTCCAAAACTGCTTTCTCTCTCCTCCAAAGACAGCGGCACAAATCTTCCCGTCTACTGCGAGCAGTGCCACCCAAAGGCCTTCAGCTCCAATCGTCTTTCAATCCCACTTACCTCCTTTCTAACTCTCTCTCCCCTGTATCTGTCAGTCTACCGCGTTCAAAAAACTTCAGTCCATTAAGTCTTCCGAAATGAGAGACCCCAATGTGTCATCCAGCTATAAGCCCTGGTGAACATCACTCACAGAACCTGTCATCTACTGGTGTAGTGTCTCTTCCCCGCACATCAAGTTCAGAAACACACACCCACATGACGGCTTCTAGACTCCGTGTGTGTGTAAGCATGTGTCATGCGTGTTGTCTTGGGTGTATTTTTTATCATTCTGGGAGAGCCTTCTTGCTTAGAGCTCCTTGTTTTTTGGTGTCCGAAAGGGTTAAAAAGACAAACGGGGGCCATTGAGCAAATGGCAAGCCTGGGCGGCACATTTTGGATGCGGGGGCCAGAGTTAAAACAATGCCTGCCTTTTATCCGTGCAGGGCTCTAATTGGACAGAAAACTCTGCCTCATAGACACTCTGTGGGCGAATCAGAAGGGCGAAAAAATGTGGCACCGAAACCCTGCCCACACCACCTGCACTGCACCCTGACACCGTTAGATTTGTATCTCATCTGCATATTCTATATTGTGTTTCTTATAGGTCTAATAACACTTTTCTGGTATATACTCACAGGTCAGTGGTGATTTTAATCAAGCCTAAATTTGGTTCCAAGTGCAAAAATACCATAACACTATATAGATCAGAACTGTAAACAAAGCAAATCAATATTTCCACAATCAATTGTTTTCATCTGCAGCATCTGCTATGGCACACTTTCTCTGAATTAGCAGTATGGATCTTTTTAAAAAATGATCCTCATTGATATTGTTAACAAATGACCAGAAAATGGAATGTGACAGTTCCAGAGAGAGTGGAGATAAAGGTCCCTCAGGGGCGGCTCTGCAGCCGTAATTTGGGAACTGTTAAAGTACTGTAGCTGTTGGTTAATGTCCATTACTGTGTGCTCTTTTAATTCATAAACTTCAGCGATAATTGTTCCGCAAAGAATTCAGGGTTTGCCCTGCCATCGCATATCTTTGTCTCACTGTGCTGTGCTATAAACTCATTATATCCCAGACAGATTGAGAAAACTAGATTTCACATTTTCGGAGGAAGTGGCGCTCGCTCACAGAATATGCTGCCATGATGTGCCAGTTGCAAACACATTGTTAAGTGATAGGAAGCTTAAAGGAACAATTCACCCGAAAATGAAATTCTACCTTTATTTACTCACTCACAAGTTGTTGCTAATTTGTATAAATTTCTTTGTTATGATGAACAATATAAATGGAGGGATGCTTGTAAACAAACAGTTCCTGGCCTCTATTGACTACCATAGAATTACTTTATAAATGTCTTTGTTCTGTTGAACACAAAAGAAGATACTTTGAAAAATGTAGGCAAGCAAGCACTTCTGGGGAACTTTTCGGCCAAGAACTGTTTGGTTACAAGCATTCATCCAAATATCTTTCTCTGTGTTCATTAGAACAAAGACATTTATACACATTTGCAGCAACTTGAGGGCGAGTAAATGATGGATTTTCATTTTTAAGTGGACTGTCCCTTTAAGCCCTATTCACCCCAGAAACGATAACTATAAAGACAACTACATTAGCGTCCACAACACAAGATGATAACATTGTTTATTTTAAGTTTGAATGCTGCAGTTTCACTTTTAAATGTGAAAAATTCAGTCAAATAAAAAAATTTGAGATATGTCCACATCCCTACAGTTACACTAGTAATATATTAAATATGTGGAGTGAGGCTAAGGCGACAAGGAAGCGTCAATTTAAAACGCTTTCTGCTACATTCAGTCCAACCAACTTCCACACAACGTTGTTAAAAACCCCAGGACCCAAAAACGCCGAGCGGGAAAGCCCAGCTCCGGTTGAGCAAGTAGCCCATCACCTTACACCAACAAAGCAACACAGCAGGAGCCAGGGGAATACTGCTTAGCTGACCCAGAAATCCAGGGCCAGCTTTGTTTTAACAGGCAGGGGAGCCTTCCACCACTTTAGCAACTGTGCCTCGACCACAAAAAAGACCCCAGTGCTTTAGAAGAGCTAGTGGGGAGGAAATTAAATATTACACCAGAAGGCAATGGTTTCACTCTGGTGAGGGAGGGGGCCAGGACATTAAGTGCAAAAGGTAGTCGGAGGGAGGGCTCGTATGCACGGAGCACAACGGTGAGGAATTAGCAACGTTTCTTGCTAATGAAGAAGTATGTTCATTATCAGCGTAATTCGATCAAGATGCTGAAGCGGGGAGTTGCACTAGGGGAGCGGGTGACATTCTTTATTACACACCTCATTTCATTTAACTGACTGGGAAATAAAGAATGTTTTACATAAATTGTATTACATGCGCGTTATGTCATATATTACACGCATATAAATAGAATTGACAAAAACGCAATGCAGCTTGCTCAAAAATGTAAATGATGTCATCATTTACTCAACCAAACCTGTATCGTCTTATTAGTCTCACTTGGAACAATAACATTATTTTGGAGCTTGATATCCTCCGGTCACAACTTCATCTGTGTTAAAAGGAGGAAAGAAGATCATACCCGTTTGCAATGACATCACGGCGGGTGAACACCAATCATTTTCCTTTTGTGTGAACTACTACTTAAGGGACCAGAGACATTTTCAACCTGAGCTGCGGACCAGGACCCTTCGGCTCGACCAACAGGAGCCCGAGTTTGATCCTGCATCTGTAAAGCAATCAATCAGCCGCTGAGCGCTTCGACTGCAGCCGCTCCGTTTGGTAAACAGAGCGTCAAAGGCTATTAGTACAGCGGTTCCTCTCTGAAGCGCCAGCCTCCCTAACAGAGCGCTCGCAGGTCCGTTCCTGACGTCAGCCAGCAGGTATCAGCTATCAAAGGATCCGGGCGCGGAGACCCTTCTTCCGAGCTCATTCTCTTTGCGTAGGAAACAATAGCTGATAATAAGCGGCTGACTGCTTCTCTTTTCAGCTGCTGGTCGATTTACGCTCACCGTGTCCTTTTATCAGCATTTCCCAGTCAGCGTCGGGCTAGACCTCAGTCTTAATCACCTACATATTCATTCCTGAAGGATACAGAAACTCAATAATATCTAGACTAGAATAAGAGCCGGGTAATTAAATACATCAGAAAGCTAGCATGACTGCGCAGCCACCAGCCACCAAAGCTCAAAGACGTTTCTTACTACAAAGAACATCGCATCTGACTAATCCTGGAAAAAGTTGCGTTGCGCAAGGAAACGTAGAAACCGTTACAGCTTGTTTTTCAAAAGTTTCGTTTTCAAAAGCCCAAAGGAAAAACTAGAAGTCAAACAGTTCACATCGTTCAGTCCTAGTACATTTTTATCAGCCAGTTGCATCAGCTTTGCCGTTAAGTTAAGACAATTGATTCACCGACTAGCAATTATTTAAGACCAGTCTTACTTCTCAAATTTTAAGTAGACCAACTTTAAGAAGTTATGACTAGTCTTGAAGAAAAAAGTTGGGTGAGTAACAAGTAAGACTAGTGCAAGTAGTTTATGCACCCGGCCTCTGGTAAAATCCCGCATACATTTTTAAAACAGAAAATAAAGAGTAGCAATTACTTTCTTACTTGCAATATCCGACATTTTTTATAATGCATCTGCGCAAAACTTTCCTGTTAGTCCCCTGACAGACCTAACGTACTAAGTTGTAAGTTGCTCATTTGACACAAAGAGGGTACTGGATTGCCAACTCTGAAAAACAAAAACAATAAAAAACATGGCAGAGGATTGCAAATGTGTGTGCGTTTTGCGACCGTACACCTCTCTGCCCACACATCTCTACAGCAGGAGTCATTACCTAACCTCCAACCGGCCTCACAAACAAGGGAATCCATTAACGCACATCAAAGGTTAGCCAAGAAAATATATAAATAAATGCAACATCAACCAAAAAACAGAGCGAGAGAGAAAACCAGACTTGTTTGTGAACTCTTTACCTCCCCCTACCCAGAAGCGCACTCTAAATCTCTCGCACCCCCCCATCCTTTTAACCTAAGTGGGCCTTCCTATTGCCTTAGCATGTTCACTTGTCCACTGTACTATAGTCATTAACATATTTGGAGTGCAGCGAGCAGAAAGCTTAATTGTCCTTAATTGCTCGGCTAAATATGTTCTCTAATGATTCTCCTCAGATCTGTGACTGCCTTTTGCGCAATTTCCCGGCCGCTGGCTTCATTATCCCTGCCTCTTCGGAACAAAGCGTCTTTAGAGGCCAACTCCCCCTGCCGTGTCTCTCTCTCTCCCCCACGGCACGACGCTCGGAGCCAGCCAAGCCGCCCAGCTCGCGGGTGGGAGGGGTGGGTACACAATGCAACTCTTTTGTCGGGGCGCAAGAGTCAAAATGATTAGAAAACCAAATCTATGCTGAAACAGTGTGTTAATTGACTGCAACAGTGTTGTCTTAATGGCTAACTAACATATGGCCTGACAAAGGCCTCGACCCCTGCCTTTTGTTTTTAGCGCCCCACCTCCCCTTGCCTAATGGCATCTTTAAATGTTTGTTTAATGGTGCTCGTGGTAATGAACGGCAAGAACGGAGATAACCTCGAGGACATCATCTCAAGTAAAACTATTTAAACAAGATATACATCATTGTTCAAAAGTTTGGTATAACTTGACAGAAAAGTTATATTTTATTTTTTTATTTTAATAAAAGGTATAATAATATTGTTGTTTTGTTGTTGTTGTTATAATAATAATAATAATAACAACATTTAGTCAACATAATCCCCATAATTATTCCCATTTAATTTGTGCCAGTCCTCTCTTTATTTAAATAAGGGGAAAAAATATAAAAAATAAAAGACGCTAAACTTTTAAAAAAGGGTGTATACTATATGTTAATAAATCCCTGGATCAAAACGTAGTGCGCTGCATACTTTAGAAGCATTTCTAGGCAAAGGCGTTCAATGTTAAAATAATTAATATACTATAAAATAAAAAAGGACGATGCTCTCGGTAAGAATGTGCCGAGGATCTAGACTGAAACTTTTCTCATTTAGTCCCAAGAACCAGGTTAAGACGCTGGCATCACATGCATTCTCCTTTGAGAAACCTGATCCGCCTCAAAAGCTACAACGAACATGCTTTGTCTATCTATTATGAAGTCTGAATTATAAATGGAGTTGGAATTTTCCGCTGTTTTAAGAGAGGGGAACGCCACAACCATGCCGAAACCCATCTTAACATAGTAGCTGTACTTCAGTGCATGGTTTGTGGTTTCTAACAAGTTGAGTCTTGTGACAGCTGTTCAATAACTAGTGCATCATCTTGAACCATCTCGAAATATCAACCCACTGGTCATATCAGGTGAATCCAGCAACCACATTCCAAACACAAAGCTGCCACCATAAAGTGAAATTTACAGCAGGGAACAAACATTAACCACGGGAGCATGTCCCTACAGAAGGATCCGTCCCGACGCAGGACGCGTGAGCCTGTATTTATACAAAACTTACCCGTGTCGGCAGACGGACACTTGCGGATGGTAAAGATGGCGCTCAGCTCCTCCTCTTCCTCGGGAAGACCCTTCTGCAGCCGCTGCAGCTTGCGTAAGCTCTCGCTGCGCTGGTGCTTCATGGACCGGACGTGCTGGATGAGGTTCAGCTTGGCCTTGGTGGAGTAGTTGCACAGGACACAATGGTAGTAGCAGGACTCGCCCTCCACGGCGTTCTCGTGTTGCTGCAAATGCTGTAATGAGAGAGAGAGGGAGAGAGAAGAGAGCGTTAAGTACGGGCTTTTAAACGAATGGGATGCCGAACGCCATTTACAAATGAATAAATCAATTACCAATCAGGACTGGGTTGTTTAACACACAGTCAACATCTTTCATCGACACCACATTGGTCTCTGGACCTCGTGCATCTTAACGCGCTAACAAGGCAGAGGAAGGACTTTAGCGTTCCTGGGTACAGGAATGGCTCGCTAGGAGAAACGTGCATTGATTCTCTTCGCTCAAAACGAGTCGTTCGCCTATGAAAAGGAAACTCCAACATCTGCCTGTTTCACACATGGGAAGCTAAATATTGATCACAGCCTTGGTCTCAAAGAAGCAAGGTTTGACTCGGCGAAGATCGAGAGTCGTTCGGGGGGCGGGGTGGAGTTGGGATATAAATATACCCACAAGATCCCGCGCAGAACCTTCTGGGGGTTTGCAAAGACATGTACTGCACAACCCCAAAGCCTGACCACCTTGCACACGTACTCAATGTGACAAGACCAATAAAACATGACCCTAGATCTAAGCATCTACTCTCTAGTTAGCAGCTGAACACATCTATTAAAAGTAATACAGAATGTCTAACCTTAATACTTGGACAATCAATTACATGCTTTGAGTGTGCAGTCAATGTATGTAAGTCCAACGTAGACATTTTCTCTTGTTTTATATTAAGAAACTGCATATACTTGTTCCATCTTTGAAATGTTGACAAAGGGCAAAAAACTGAAAACATTAGCTGTAGCTGCGAATGTAATGCAAGCGATGCGAGTTGCAACTGGCCATCATTTCAATACAAGACCACTGATGTGATCAAGCAGACGTATCTCTCACAGGTCTGTTTTCCTCAAGATTGCTCACCTCACAAAAACACAACTAAATTGTACCATGAAGACGACGCATATCCATCGCTCCGCTTTTCTTGCATGGCGAAACATGCATTTTCTCTCTTGTGGAGAAGCTCTTAATCTCCTGCACAGACCACCCCCAAACCCTGACAAAGGTCGGGGAAAACAAATTGATTCATTAAGACGCGGCTGAGTTGGCTTTGCCCCGCAGCGCAGAGATGAGATGCGTTTCCATCGGCTTCAAATGCACAAAGCCAGAGTAACATTAGATTTTTAACCCAATTAAGGCCACATCAGGTGTTGACAACAGTGAGAGGGGGAGAGTAAAAATATTGTATTCCCTGAAATGTTCTCCTCCTCTGGTAATATTTAATTTTCGGGTAATATCCTAACATTACTGTGAGGGCTTTTTTCAAAGTAATTGTGGTGCTGGTATCATATGTCACCCTGGCATACCTAAGATGTGCATTAGGGCCACTAACTTCCAGGAATGGGCTTTTGCTTTTTGTGTGTGCCCCTCAGCTCCGTGTAATGGAGTTATTAGGTGATCGTAAAAGGCTCTGCTTTTCTTTCTCTCCCGCTCCCCTCCTCTCCCTTTCCTGTTTGAAGTGGGGGTATGATGTCATTGAGTAGGTGATGCTGGACGTTTTGGGCTTGGGTTGAGCTGCGGTTCCTTGTGCGCCCAAACACATACGCAGCGGATAAGATCTCAGGACAATGATGTGTCAAAGATTTGCTTGTAGCAAACGTTGAATCTGGCACAGTTTATTTCTTTTAGCTTCTCAAGGAAAATAATGCGAGGAAAACATGTCTTCAACAATCTTTGCTGAAAATAAGCATCCCGGAAATTACGACACCTGAACTAAACTTCAAAGATCTTTTCGAGGGGATTAAAAAATGGGGGGAGATTCACAAACCCCATTAAAAAAGGAAGGGTTTACACAAGCCCTTATAAAAGCTATACATCACCACAAAACTTATGGTCAATGAAAGCCATAATTTCAAGCCAAACTAAAGGTCTACCGCAACATTACCCGTAATATGATTCAGTAAAGCTATAAGACACTAACAGAATGGCATTTTGAAATATACCATAGTACGGCACAAATATTCCAAAAAATATAAAATACCACACTATTACCATAAGGGTCACAAAAACATTGCAGCGCCGTTGTACTTTATATAAGAGTAGGCTTGAGTGCCTGATCCCGGGTTAAAAGTTCAAGACTTTCCAACCTACTTAGCATAAAAGATACTATTATAAATTTCCATATAACACAGATACATGGAGAATATTGCCCTCCAGGTCTGACACATGTGGGCAGACTCCATTAAACCCCCCCATGAAGCAGAAAGGTCTATGAAATGCATCTCTCATACAAGTACCAAAAGACACATTCGCATGCTTCAATCCGAAATCATCTACACGAGACCCCTTGAGATGCCATCTACACCTCATCTCCCACCAAACTCGCACGCACTCCCGGGTCTGAACGTGAAACACAATAACGCACGCCAGCACGGCCGTGTGCGGCATTTCTGTTTCTTATGATCCTGAGATGAAGCTCCATGCTTATAAATCACCTCCAACTGAAGCGCTGGAATTCGGCAGCGTAATGAAAAAGTCATGTTTGCCGAGCAGGGAGGGGCCGGCCGGGGTGCTGTTGAGAAGTCTCTCCTCCGCGGGGGCCCCCCAACGCATCGTTCGGGCCCCTGAAGCCAGAGAAGGAGTCAGCGTGGCTTACATTACCACTCAAAATGTATTTAATTAGCTGAAGGTTAATGACAGACGTATAAGAGCGCACATGAGCTGTCAGAGAGAAACCTCAGTGGGCAAGAGGGAGGTGGAAGTGTGCGTGCGGCAAGTGCGCCCCATCTTTACCGGACAGTTTTGATACCTCTTCTGTAAGCGGACGATGAATCAGGCTTCTGTGCTCATGTAGGTGAGGAAAAGCAAGGGCCTTGTGGCCCCAGCTGCAACTCGACGCTACGTCTCTACCTGCTTTGTGCCCCATCGCGCACAGCTATCGCTTTCAACACCTACCTGCCCCTGCGCATGCATCTACAGAAGCATCCACTCGAGTGGGCTGTAAAAACACACACCTTTCACACTCTCAGCACTTTAACTACCAGAGAGTTGAATATAAGGCCGACTGCACTCAGCACGCTATGTTAAAACCTCCAACGTAACAAACCCACAGAAGAATTATGGGAAACAGCTCCAAGTCCCAAAACATTCTCTACACAAGTACATGAACTCAAACGCTTCTAGTCTACTAGTCATTTTAAAGCGGTTTTCAAAACTTTTGGGGTTAACCGTGTAAAAAAAAAAGTTTTTAAGCAGTAAATTAATCTGTATTTGAAATAGTCTCATTTTCACAACAGTAAAGCTTACAATACTGCTTTATAATTTGAGCTTTCAGGTTTGGATTTGCTTTTCTTTGTGACAAATTTGACCTCAACACGTGCAAAAAATAAGTCTGTAATTTGACCTTTCGTTTCGTTTCAAACGGAGTTAACAATGGAGAGGCAAAGGATTGAAGCTTTGAGGACAATTGTGCTGGTTAGTCAAGTGTTCAAACGTTAAAGCGATTCTGAAAGAAATTCTGTCATTTACTCACCCTCTTGTCATTTCAAATCTATAAGATGTTCTTCTGCAGAACACAACCAAAGATATTTTAAAGAATGTTGGTAACCGAACAACGTAGGTAGCAATCGACTTGGCATCGGTTTTGTGTACAAAACAAGTTAATTGCTACCGCCGTTGTACAGTTACCAAAATTCTTCAAAATATCTTTTGTGAAGTAAAGTCACACTGGTTTAAAATGACAAGAGGGTGAGTAAACGGAATGGGTGAACTTTCCCTCAAATAAAACCACATCTAATTCAACTGTAGAGACAATCGGAGATAATGCTAACAGTCTTGTGTTTCTGCATAAACAAACTTAATTTCTCATGTGCGGTATACAACGTGTAAGCCAACCGCACAAGTACATAAACTACATATCGGCCTTAACCCGTCCACGTGCCTGCCACACACGCAGCCCCCATTTTGCTCCAACCCCTATTTCTGCTATTAAATTTGGCAGTGCTCTTAATACAAAACTAATGCATTAAAACAGATGACTATCCAGTGGCTAAATAGCTATCAATTTCTCCCAGAGCTAACGAATTCCCACTGCGAGCGAGCCGGAGAGTGTCTGAATGTGTATTGCTTTGTAATTATCCCAATGATTCTCGGCACTTAATGGCAAGGCCTGGTGCTTTCCGCACACACACAGAAACTCAACGATTGTTTCCCCTAGAGACATGGTAATGATAGGTCTGTATCAAAAACTGGACTGAAGCACAACCTTCTAGGTCAAAAACGTTCCAAAAAACAGCCGGACTACCTATCCATTGATATCATGACACCGTAGGGTCAAGACGGTGCCTTAAGGCCAGCGGGCTTAACTAGATTCGGTCATCCGTCACATCGATGAAGTGTTGACACCTTTGTAACTAGAATCATGATGTCATTGGTTAAATAATAGCCAATGAGATCACTGCTCTGAGAAGAGACAAAGGGATTTGCCTAATGGGCAGAAAGTCCCAAGCAGATATGAGACAGGAAGCTGCACCCTCGCTAATATCTCACTCTTTGTGCATGTACCTTTAGATGGGTTTACTCGGCAACACTTTACAGACAAAACTGTCCCTATACCTTAACCAAACCATAACAAAACCAAAGGTACACCAAAGGTGTCTTCAAACGTAAACATTATCTTTAAATACACTACATACTATTAGTTAGTAAGCTGCAGCCGTAAATGAGTTGGTCCTCTGTTTAACCTCATTCCTCTTTTATCATGTTTCTCACTTCGCAACAGTAGTGCAAGGAGTAACAGACCTGCGACCACAGAAGCTCCACTGGATGCCAAGTACAGTGGCTGGTTCAAATTAGCCAATGCGAGCAGCGACATGCCCAAACAATGTGCACCCTCCCCTTGCATACCTACCACTTCCTGCACCTCTCTGACTCTCTCTATCCATCTGCTGGGTCTGTAGAATTCCTTGTCTTTTATATTCTATTCTATAGACATTTTGTTACTCTAACATAACTCAAATTCAATTTACCGTCAAGTGTTTGTCACGTTCTGTGTACGAAGTTTGATGGAAAAGTTTCTTGAATGCTTCAAAAATACTAAATACTGACAGCACTGTCAAATAAACTTGCAAGTGTATAGCAGTAACTAAAAAAAATGCCAAAAAACTGAAAAGTTCGGGAGATATAATGGACTCTCAGTAAGGTATCGACAGAGTAAAAGTATAGAACTGACATTACACTAATTTAAACAGATACCAACGTTTCTGAGCAAATCCGAGCACAGGTCGGATTTGTTGATATGGTTGTGATCTCCATTGAAGGAGACCGAGAACTAGAAAAAAGTACAAATAAGTATTTTTTTGGCTAAAAAGTGAGTTATCAAACAAGTGCGTGAAAAAAGTCTCCAAACCTTACCTTGTTTCGAGCTCCTAATGATTTATAAATAGTGAGCGATTCAGTTCAAGTTCAGTTTGACATCATTTGACTTTAATCCACGTAAAGACTACACAAAGTAGCTTAAATTGTTTTTTAATCAGATATGGCGATATTCAGGCAAAAGTTATGGATCGAAACTTTAGACATTTGTGATTTATCATTCCTACACTGTAGGTCCCTACCAGTTCACATCACCGCTTCACCTGTACATTTTCTTGACGATTCACACTGGTAAAATGCTTAAAAAAAGAGCTGTTCTGTCTTATATTCAGGCCTCTATCTTAGATCAGCACAGATCGTTTTGGATGGATTTCGGTTCGCGTGCTTTACCGAAGAACAAAAGCTCAACGGCAGAGGAGGGGGGCCTCCAAACAATCCTCCCCAGCAGCTTCTACCACTCCAGTGCTCTTTAACACTAAATAAAGCAATAATTATTGAATTCCTTTGGAATAAATAAGCAGCTAGAAAGTAAACAATAGGAACATAATTGTAGAAGGAAGGCAATCAATGCCTGCAGTCATTTGGCTCGTGTTGATTATGCGTCCGCTCGTTTGTGTACATTTCTTTGTGTCTTTGAGTAAAAAGCAATAGCGGTTAGAGGGAGGGTGTAGTGACAAGCGCTTAAATAATACCCTCTTGCATACGGTGCCGCGAAACAAGCGCGGGGTAATCCTTCCTCCGTTAATGCCCCGCTCTCTTGAACAATAGTTCTCAATCAGCTGATCAATGCGTCCACATAATTCATTGGGCGAATCGGTCTGGCTGAGCAAAGGAGAGAAAGGGAGTTGACGTCCGCAGAGATAGATATTCCAAACGGTGAGAACCGAAGGTAGTGCAGATGCCCGCCAGGGCCTCGACGGGCCCTGGCGGAAGAATATACACATAATAAACTATTTACAGTGAGCTGAGCCACTCCTTATGATGCGTGACTCAAAGATCAAGCCGCAAAACGTGTTTAATCTAGGGTTGGATCAAAGGAAACAAGATGTGCAAAACTATATTAATCGCTAGACGTCGCTTTCCACCGTGAAGAGCTAATTAACAGCTTAGCCTCCTGTTGTTTTTATGAATGCAGGCCCCATAGCGCCAAGCCGCATCCCGCCCGTAGTACAATAACTCCGCCTGCAGGAGGCGACAGCTGTGTGGAGCTTTTACGGGGGCATCACACACAGCTGTTCCAACTGTCCCCAGACATCTGCGGCGGCCCGATGCCATCTGGAAATTTGGGAGGACGGTTTGGGACCTGCACGGGTCCTCCTCCACGCTTCCCAAAACAACCCATGGATTTCGGTAAGAGACCGCGTTGCTAATTATTAGGACGAGGAGTGGAAGAATTCCGCGTATGTCTCGGGGCATGCAGACAGGAGACAGACGCGATCAATCGAGAGACATTCAGAGGTACTTAAAGCGTTCAATGATGTCCTATATTAGCAGAAAACACATGACTTGGTTTGGTGATCCGTCAGGAACGGATTGGTTTGCGAGACATACCTGCAATACAACAAATTCAGATGCATAAGGATGGAAACAGCATCATGCATTTATGGGTCGATGCCAGGTAGAAGCCAATGCAAGATAACCGCGTAGTCTAAATATATGAAGATACAAGGCCAATTCAATTATTTATCAAACTGCAAACGAACATCAAATAAACACTTCCAAGAAAAACACATCCACTTTAACATACAGAATAGATACTAGCTGCTGCAAAGAAGCCATTGAATGCTGAAGGATGCTTGGAACGAACAACATATGCACAAGGACAAAAGTTAATACTAACTGCACAAACCCACTCCAATAGCCCAAGTAAGCGAATACTACAAAGAATTATTCCTCATTCTCAAAAAGTAATAATATGAGCAGAAGAAAGGCCCGACAGTATTACCTCCCCAGGCTTGTATTATCCGACTTTCACCTCCAGCGTTCCTTGTTAGTCTGCGTGAATATTTCATTACCACATAATTGGTTGATGCTCCAGGCTAAGCAATAAGGCGGTAAGACTGCACCCCTCTTCCTTGTTCTCCTTCTCGAAAATTCACAAAGGGCAGTCCGGAGTCAGCGGCGCGGTGCGTTTTGAACCGGTCTCTTGTGAGGAAATGTTTGAGTTGCCAGTCTCTGCCCCCCCTCTCATCTTCCCGGCTTCACCTTCACCCAGAAACGGGCGTAATGAGAGGGCCTGATCCTGGCCCTGTGCCAGAGTAAATATTTAAGCTCAGCTTAAGAGCCCGGCTTTTATTAGCCGTGTTGGGCCTACAATGGCGCAACAGGCCCGAAGAGCGCTCCCCTTCTTAATATGCAAATGGGAAGCGGGGGCGGGGCGGGGGTGGTTACTTTGGGAGGATCATTTGCATGGCACATAAGCATCCTGAGTGTCTGAGGGCGATGTAGTGCTAACACAAACTTTAAGCACCAATCCATTTACTAGTGGCTCTCGCGCTTTCTAAAGATACATTCAGCTGTTTGCTTTAGCTCGATTGCTTAGACTTCCACTAACTTCAAGTGCACGCACGTAAAGTGCTTTAAATATATAAAGCGCAGATCCTGCGCCAGGAATACAGAGCTGTTAAGTACAAGATCGCATAATACCTACGAATCAACTTTTAAAGTAGTGTTATTAATCTAAACAGTAGCTCCATATCGAGAGAAACTAAACATTCTGTGGCTCCACTGCACACAAACGAAAACACATCATACTGAAAAGGTTTTTTAGCATTTAATAAAACCCTTATGTTATTCCAAACCTGTATGACAGAAGGATGAAGCACTAACATCATTGGACCCTATTGACTTCCATTGTGTGGACACGAAACCACAGAGACATTTCTCAAAATATCTTCTTTTGTGTTCCAACACGAGGGTGAATAAATAATTACAGATTTATAGTCTTGGTTGAGCGATCCATTTAAGGAACAAAAACACTCCCTCCCCACGCAGCATACAGTATGTTTTGCCCTTTAGCAACACGTGAATTTAAAAGGAGCCATATTTAAGCCCTGGCCTTCAGCCTATACCCAGAGGAACCTGATCACTGGTGCTGAAAAGTGGAGCTCTTTGGGAGAGGCTCACCTGTCCATCCCATAATCGCCCTATCCTCCTCTTCTCTCTCAAAGCAGAATCCACATGGGTGCTGAAAACACACAGCAATTTATGGGATCCGACATCAGCCGGCTCATTACCCCGTAAAAAAGAAATACAACTTCCCTTCCCATAAAAAAGAAACAAAGTGCTCATTGATCAGATCGATCATTACTGGATCGATAACCTAAGCCCTCATCATTCCAAGCCAGGCATAATTACAGCTGAGATATGAGCATCATCACAAAAATCAAAAAAGTTGCCGGGCTAATTGGAGGCGGCTCGGTTGCTTTAGTGTCGCTTGGATATAAAAATGCTGGACCTCAACGAGCGAGTCCCAAAATAACCCCATCAGTAGCCGTGTCATTGCAAAGGTTGCAGTGACGGGTCCCATTTAAAGGATTTTAATTCCGGACGCTGCTACTGCGTCAGCACGGCACAGCTTTGCATCCCTCTTAATGTAAACTGCAGGTTAGTTATATGATCGCATTAGGCCGCCGAAAGGACGACTTGCGATTTTAATGTATTAAACGTTATGGAAGAGTGCCCTTTTATGCGATTTGCAGCGGGTTGACCTACTGCAGTTTGGGTACTTGCGGAAATAAGGAAATGTTTTCCACTTACAGTAAGTGGCAGAAGTTCTTAAGAGTGATGAGCTGGCTTGGTATTAGGAGGTTACAAAGTCATCTTAATTTTGGTAAAGAGCACAGAGAGTTTTAAAGGTATAGTTCACCCGAAAATGTGAATTCTGTCATCATTCACTCGCCCTCTTGCCATTTCAAATCTGTATAACTTTCTTTCTTCTGCAGGACACAAACGAAGATATTTTGAAGAATGTCACAGCAGTTTCCATTGACATGCATTGGTTTTGTGTCCATACAAAAAAGGGAATGAGTAATGCCATTTGTAGGGGTAGAGACTGACATCATCAGTAAGTATTTATACCATTACTCTATACAAAACAAGTGAATGGTGGTGACTGAGGTGGTTTTGCGTTTCAGATAGAATGCAAAAGGCCAAATGGTCAAGAATGACCGTGCAAGTCATTTTACTTTAAATACATCTCCAGTAGAAACAAAAATGAAAAAATTTTAGCTAAAAAGTATTCCAAGGAAACGTGAACCATCTCTTTAACTAGCCGCCCTCTCCGTCTCATGTTCCAGACGCGAGTGCGACAAGCGGCTCAGTTTGCAAAGTGTTAAAAGGTAGAAAGTGCTTGAAAGTGCACAACCGGGCCCGTGCGGCGCAGCCTCGCTCCGGCTCAGGTTCTGGGTCACTTCACTTTGCACCGCATATGCAATGAGCGGCTGGAGGCACAGGCAGACTTGGCAACGGCTATACGAGAAGCGTATACAGTTTCTACGCCTGCTCAGTGTCTCTAGCTTTCTCCCTCCCCTGGATGCTCCACCAAAACGCCGGGAGCGGAGTGCTTGTAAAAGTAACCACAGCTCTTTAAAAGGCTCATGTATTTACAAACAGAGGTATGTCGAAATCAAAGGCATTACCACATGACATAACACATCAAGCAGCCAGCGGATAGAGAATTTACAGGGCGGATTCGAACATGGGTGGTGCGCCCAGGAACTATGCCATTGTTTGATCATGCACAGCCACAAGCAAGTACAACTCACTCACCTATGACAGGTTCCAAGTTCAGCGGTTCACGGCCGCCACCCCCACCTCTCGCTGCCGTTTAGTCAGGTGGCTACAGGTGCAGAGCTCGATTGTTTTCTACTTCCTGTTGTTAATTTCACCGCGCGCTGTTCTCTCCAAACGGCACGGCTGTCTCTCTGGTGGTTATGTAAGCCCAGTACATGAGCCGTTCTCACTCCTCTAACCGCACTACTTGTGAAATACAGCAGTTAAATCTGTTATCCGTCCTAGTCGGATCTAAAGAATCGTTCTCTCTCTTTATCCCTCCCCCACTTTTGCTCTGTTGCCGTTCTGCCTAATCTCACCTCAGTTTTTATTTCGCCCGCCTTCATCTGGTGAGGACTAAAAATACATGATAAATGGTACATGATATTTTAAAGCCTTATCTCGTATCTGTTCTTACAAGGGAATAATAGGGTAGTTAATCCTGAAGATCTCCCTCAAATGGATTAATCAGCACATACGGACAATCAAATAAATGATTAATATTCCCCAGACTCACGGTCGGACAGTTACCCCCAAAGCATCAGTAATAATTCAGTAACCCTTCCCAGACCAAGGCCGCGCTGCCCGCTGATGCTCTCTGATGCGGCATGAGACCTTTGAAGCCGGCTCATGACAAACTCTCCCTGAGCTCAACCGCTGACCAGGCCAAACAGAATATGTTTCTAATGGCACTGAACACAAATAAAAACACACGCTAGCTTAGGCGTTATAAAAACATGTTTTATAAACCAGTTTTTCGAGGATACAGATAATTTGTCAAAATGTTGCTGTGGCTAAAGCAAACATGTCAGATGAGTGAAACCTTTTGTTGCCCGACACAAAGCCCGAGTAAAAACAAGCCCAAAGACATCCTAATAAAACTGACGAGACAACTCGAATATACACACAAAGGGGTCGTGCGCTTGGACATCCAGCGTCCATCACCCCGTTCTTACATTCGGCTCGGGCAGATGTCTCCAGACAGGCTGTTTAGCAGCAGCTCTCTCTGCGCTCGCACCCGGGGCACACCCTGTCCCAGTGATGGATTCCCTGTTTATTCAGCTATTTTTAGGACAAAAGGGATGATCTCCACAGAAAACGTTCCCTTTCTCTACCATTACTAAGTTCGCCCACCCTCCTACAGGGGTCAAAAAACAGCCTTCCTCCACAAGCCGCCCGCATCTGCCAGCTTTTATTAATGTGAGAATGGACGCCGCAGCGGCACACGCATGCGCGCGTCTGCTCGAGCATATGTTTGTATGCCGTGGCTCTGCCATGTGGACCGGTATTAGCGGTCCCACGCTAGCGGTGACCCTTAACCCCCCACCCCCACCTTGGCCTTTGTGTAGGTCGCCCGGCTGGCTGGCTTGAGAAGCCCGTGCAGCTGTCCGCCGTCCTCTTCGTGGCTTCTACCCTACGAAACATACATAACATGCCAGCATACTTGGAAACCTGAACGACACCTGTATTCTGCCACTCAAGCTGGGTTGCTCAACACGGCTACGCAGTTTCATTAGCACAACGACCCAGTATTGAACTAATCCATGTGTCTCTGCCGCTGTGGCCGGAGCCCCTTACTGCCTCAGCGGGGGTACCATTAGCCTTTCAGCGTGAGCGGGGCCGGTCTGAAACCTTGCCAATACGACTGTTGATGTATGGCCTTGAGCTCTAATAGGTATAAGCATGGTGTGCGAGGCACGTTGCGAGAAGCCAGGCTTTTCTATAACCGATACGGTTAACTTTGATCTCGTCTTAGCGTGGCTTGTTTATAAATCAGCCACGCAAATATTTATGAGCTGGATAGGAGAAAATGGCTGGTCTGGTTTATATCTGCGGTTTTCTATTCGTCCTTACCGCCCCCATCCAACGCTCTGCTCTTCTTCCCCCGGCTCACGCGGACACCACAACGGCGGGGTGAGAGAGAGCCGACCCCGGACCACATCTATCATGACTGCGCTGTCCGGCTTTAATAGGCTGGTCATGTAAAGACCCTCCGGCCAGGGGAGGGCAGAGGGACTCTGGATATCTAAGAGATAAAGCAGATTTAAAAAGATCACAGGTCTACAGGTGGGGAAGGTTTCATGCCCACCGCTCCAGCTCAGATATTTTTTCTAGCAAAGATCATTTTTTTAAAGTATCCTTGCACCCTGCACACCTATCCCATTCCGCCTGCGGTGCACACGATGGGACGGCCCGGCTCTGGCAGATGCACAGGTTTTAATTGCTCCCCACAGTCCTGACCTCTGCTCCTGATCACCCTCTGATATACAGCATCTCTATTAAGACGGCAAGTAGGTAAATATTCTCCTAAAGACCCTCCCTTCCTCTAGCGGGAAAAAAATCAATCGTCTTTTTTCTTTGTCCTTCACCAACTCTATTAGTTTTCCCATTGTATCTGATGTCGGGATCCGAAAAACACTGCACTTCAGAGGATGCAGTCTGCAGGGTCTCTAGATGTGATGTTTCTATGAGGAGATGTGCAGCTTTTGATATGTTGTATAAAAAACATTTAAAATTTCAGCAAACAATGTTCGTAACGAACGAATGACTGCAAGAGAGAAACAAACAAATCCTGAATTAATTTGCTAAGCCTGATCACCATAAGTAAACGGGAGCCATTTGTGTGTGCCGGCATGTTCAAAACTGTGCGAGCAAGTAAAGGGAGGCAGCGGTGATGGTAGTGGTGGCCGGCTTGTCGATCGATGCCGTGATTGGCAGTTAATGGCTTTTCCTTTTCTGCCTTCGTAACCTCACTCTGACGGCTGTTGCCTCTGATCAAAGATGGCAGATGCCGTTTGATTTTTGTATACAAAGCCCCGACTTTCTAGAGTTGACTTTATCATCTTAAATCATTTAAAAGTTAAGCTGAATACAGGGAATTCCTCTCTGCCTGTCTGCCAGGACAAAGAAACGAACCTAAATGGACCCACCAGACATCTGTTTAAAAAGAAAGAATGCAGCCTTTTGCAAGTTTAAACACAATAGCGCAGGATATTATCATCTGCTCGCCTGGTGATGTAAAGGCCTGTCCCTAACTCAGTCCTTCAAATAAAAATGAAATCAGCTATAACGCCCAAAAACTGAATGATAAGGTCTCTTTTCATTCTCAAACCATTCCTCTAAAATGGTATCAAAAATTTCTAATAATTTAGCTATCAGTCCTTTCCACTTCAGCCGACCCCTTAATTCACCTGATAAACCGCAGCAATTTCTACATCTCATCATTGCAAAAGTTCAAAGATCCGTTAAGCCGTAAAACGCTACGTCTCAGACAGACAGAATTTACAGAAAAGGGAAATAACAGGGGAGGAGGGGTTCCTATACATAATGTTTTTAGGGTGATGCCTAATAAAGTATACAGAGACGTGGGTAACAAGAATAATTTATCAAAAAGGATGTGGGTCACCAAAGAGCAAAGGATCGCACAACTCTGAAGCAGATGCTGTAATGGAGGCAGATTTAAAAAAAATCATCATCTCCGACTAAATACAGAACAAACGCTCTGCGTGTATGTATATACAGAGACCCGCTGGGAACAGCCGCTGCCGAATTAAAACACGCATGCATCTCTCCCTCTGCAACGTCAACAAATATTTAATATAGCCTGCTTCATATAACTCATTAATATGGCACTCCCTCTCTTCTCTTTGCTTAATTTAATAACAATCATTTGCATACCAAAATCCAGTAATCTTCTCTGGTGGCGAGACTTGCTTTATTCAGTAGCGACGACATCATTCTGGTTCAAATTAGCCGAACAAGACCATTCCAACCAAACTAGCTATAAATTATGGACATTCCTTTGCAGTGACAGAGATAACACGTTCAAAAGGACCATCCAAGTCTGCGGCAGACAGTGGGTCTTATTTTGGGCCTGGTGTTGATTGAATGTGGCGATGCTGCGGGGATGGAAGGATGGAGGGGGAGAGAGATCCTGTGGGGAGTGGGTGGAGGAATGTGGTGGCTGTGTCGAAGACTTCCTCTGCTGTCTCTGCGCTCCATCTCTGCACCCGCAGCGCCAAAATCTCCACTTCATAAATCAGCGCTGCTGTATGAAAAATGCATCGTGATACACGAATGTGTGAAACCGCTTAACAACAGAAGAAAACTGTTTCCCCTTCTTTCAACAGCTGCAGCTTGTAAAATAAAAGGCACCTTGGAGAGGTTGACCTAAGAATTTACCTCATCAGTGGGAGGGGCTTCCTCAAGAGGAAGTTGTTATTGATATGTGTGGGGGTGTGGGCTTTATACTTCAGGTGTCCCGTATGGCCAGCAAGAGTTAGAAAAGAGAAAATTATGCTTATAAACTTGACCCTGAAAAACTGAATGCCCCACTTGCCCTTCGGTTTCGTCTAACATCTTCTATACGCTTTAATAAGAGTAAAGTAGAACACAGGTGGTGGAGAAAAAGAGAGAGAGAGAGAGAGCACACCAGAAAGAGATAAAACAAAGAGAGAGAGAGAGAGAAGGCAAAGAGAGCGAGCAGTCTAATAAGGGAGAGAGAGTGAAAAAAGAGCAAGAAAGAGAGAGCCAGAGAAAAAAAATATTTGTTTAGCTTTTTGTGTAAACTGTAAAATCTTGTTATAAACAGTACTTTATTTCCATATATTATTCACTTTTTTGGCACTACATACATTAGACTTTATATTACTACTAATATTTTTTTCTTTGTTTGTATAAATATTTGGGTAGTTGACAAATAACTGTTTAAATGAAAGAAAGAAACAGAAAGAAAAAAATGAATACAAATCTCTCATATGCTTGCCCTGTCAAATAATGAATCGCAATGAAAGTTTATGTTTACATAATATATATCTGTGTACTGAACATATTTATTTTATATTTATAAACACATACATGCATACTAATATGCATACTAACACACAGCCAATATGTCTAAAATAGCATGCTAATAACATCTAGTTAATAGTGAGAATTGCCCCCTACTGAAGTGTTACCCAAACTTTTATTCTGGATGCTATAAATCGTCTGACAGCCCTATCTTATGCTATTTTGTATTATAAAGATTAATCACAGAAAATATATTATATTTTTATATATATAAATACCCATTAGCAATATTTGTATGCAGACCAGCTGCAAATGCTTTGGCAATACAAATCTACAATTTGGTCAGTTCAGTAAAGCTCACTTAAATTGAAAGCGAAAGAAAGAAAACTAGCAGATAACATTCTAAAGTCTAATTGAAACACCACTTAATGACGAACCCTCATCTCTCTATATATAACTATAGAGCCGTAATCCTTCATTTCCCCTTAGTTTCTCATGGTTTCCCCTCTTTTACTGCATAAAAGCACATGATGAGAAAACAAGGTGCGAAATGATTTTTTCCAGAGGGGCTCCAATAAAAACCATATGACACCATGAGCTGAACTGCTTAATTACAAAGGGATGAAAAACTGTAGTCTGCATCTGCTGAAAACATTGCCCCCATAACACCGGGAAATTTACAGCTCCCAGACCGAACCTTGCACTCCGGTGCACGGCAATTAGCCCATGCATAAGACACTTCGATGAACGTCCTTCTCAGCGGGGGGGAGCATCTTGACTTTTTTACCCCAGGTAGAGAAAGAGAATCGACCCTACCGCCTGATCTGACCCTGTCGAGAACTACACTCAAAAACTAAACTATTAACTAAAGCCCTCTGCATTCTCTTCCGTGGAATGAAAAGCGTTAGACAGAATCACTCCTTTCAACAGAACTTTGTTACTTTGTGAACTCAGAAGACATAGATATCGTCCATGATGAGGGCTGAGTGAAAAACGGTGAGGTCCAAAGCCTCATTTCATGCGCGGATTTATTCGTCCCAAGACTCTCTTCAGCAGCCCAAAGCTAAACACAGTGTGTTTTCAAGCCCTCCGCCTGCCACTAAGCACCGAGAGCAGCCTTGTGGCCTGGGCCACTCACAAACCATTAATCTGGTTGCTAAGTCACTGATGTATTGATGCTGGTGAACCAGTGAGTCTGTCTGTTGCTGTCTTTCCCACCCACCGTCTTTCTCTCCTGCACTCTCCTCCAGAGCAAAAAAACATGACAAATAGGATGTCTTTAATATCTCAATCGTTTCTCTGAGAACAGACTTTTCTCTTGAGAAACAGATCGCACCGTTCTCACATCTCACAACATTCTCAAATTTTTCCCAATATATTTATCAAATATTTATAACAAAACTCTTTTTATATCTTAAGCTTTATAAGAAACATCACAACAAATTTGACCCTGGACCACAAGGCAGTCTTAAGTAGCACGAGAATATTTGAAGAGTTTGGAGATGACTCCATTTTAAAACAATTTTAGAGTTTCAGTTTGATTGAGATTACTTGGAATGCACAATAAAAAAAACATGATTTTTGATTTATTTATAAACGGATTTTACAAGCTCTTCATTTGTAGCAATAGCCAACAATACATTGAATGGGTCAAAATCATTAGGATGTTAAGTAAAGATCATGCTCCATGAAGGCCTTTTGTACCTTTCCTTTCGTAAATATATAAAAAAATTATTTTGGTGAGTGGATGCAGCAAAATCATAAATGAAAATGGCCAGAAACACATCTCCAAACTTCACTCACTACTGCCCGCTAGAAATAACCACTCAAGTTTGGTATCTATGTAAAGTTTAGAACTTCAGAGTTAGGCTTCATCTACTCTCAACATTGTCATTAAAGCGATAAGTAAATAGAGAGCATTAAAACAAACCTGTTTCTTCCTAGCAACGGCGTGTTACAGCCTCTCTGATGGAGGACTTTAAAGACGATTTTCTAAATATTTTGATTCCAGATTTTCGTTTTTTGCGGTCCAGGTTCACAAATGCACTACACAATAAAACAAGCTCTAAACAATACAATGTTCTTCCTTATGCGCGGCCAAATCGGTGTCATTACTTTCCACTGTTGTGTGGACAATTTATATTAAAAGGCCCGACGCTTACTGCTCTGGGACCTAAGAAATTTGACTCTCATTTGACTGACAAATGCATGTAAATGACTAAGAAAACTTCACAACAAGCATATCAAATTAGGTTAGAAAATTAGGTCATTTTAATTATTGGGCAAACAAACACTTTCTTCGCTGTGGCAGATGAGAGGAGGAGGAGGGACTGAGGTGTGTTGGCAGCGATCGCAAAATAAACGATACAACGGTAATATCTTTTACAAGAGGCTGGCAGAACTCTGATAAAACATTAAGGCACAACGTAAAAAGAGAAAGTTGCTTAAAATAAGGGCTGGACGGGAACGTAAAAGTCAGAGGTTCAAACCCGGGGGTGTAATTCATGAACGCTAGTGCTGCAGAGACCTATCAACACCGTGCCCTTGAGCGAGCCACTTAACCCCCGAGGGAATGTGCCTGCAGTAAGTGAACTTTTAAATCGCTTCAAAGCATCTACTAAATGTCAAATAAGTGAATAAAAAAGAAGTCAGGTCAGTCCTGCGTACAGTGTTTAATGCTCTGCAACGTAACTGGGCTTTAGATAGATACTACGGCAACTTTAACTAGTCACCGTGAATGTGTAAAAAGCGATTTTTGTTTGCTATCTTTATAGTGACTTCCAGTGGTTATCCTTTATAAAGAATGACAGCAAGGCAGAGGCTACAACGATGAAAAGAACGAGAGAGACAAAGCAGGGAAGAAAGGAAAAATAAGACTTGACTGAAGAAATGTTTAGTTTTCCAGGCTGGTCGGATTGAAGTCATTTAACCTTAGGAACACCGGAGCGGAGAGGGACCACCCACCAGCCCGTGACCCTTGCTGGTTTGTTTTTTGCATGATGCGTATAAAGCTTGTTTATTAATTTTTAGCCGACAACGAATAGAGAAAACCAAGCGAGAGGAAAGAGCGAGACACTGAGGACTGGAAACCGGCAGACCGTACGAGTCAGACAGATATATGGTCAGGAATACAGTCTGGGGTTTTAGTCCTGGGTTTGTTTCGAATTGTATCTTACGCTTGGGTCAATGACATGATGCAGATTTTTTGGGCCGGATATTATAATTGACCAAAAACGCATTAAAATGTCTAATCATACATAACATAGTATAACTTGAATTCAAATCTTCCGTTATTAAAATTGTTTAAAATTTTAGAAGTTCATTTTGGTATTTGAGGGGCATGAAGTGGGACAAAAATGTCATGGTTGTACAAGAGTCCAGAAATGATAATGGATAAAGGCCTCTTCAAAACGAATTGAATATTTTTGAAAAGAAAATCTTAATAGTGATTGCAAATTCCTTAAGAATACGTCTAAAAAAGAAATCATAAAAACAAAATATTTTAAATGTTAATGTGAAAAAATGATTGCTTAAGTAATGCAGAAAGAAATGTCAATGTTACATGAAAACGGAGAATGATATTTGACCATTATGATGCTTCGTCAATGTCAATAAAATATACTGGCTGTATAGAAATTAAGATAACATGTCAGGGTGAAAAAGTATATATTCTTCTCACTTGCTGTACTACCTGGTATTTTTAGACATCACATAGCATTTGCTGAAAATGTTTAAGGTTTTTATTAAAACCAAACCAGCATAAATCAAATAGTTATGAAATAGTTGAAAACTACAAAACTAAAACTACATTTTGACCTCATTGGACATCCCCATCTGTCATTGACCCGCCTACACGTTCTTCAAAAACGACTACTCGCTCTCCCCTTCCTACAGTGGCGTAAAACACTCTCTGATCCCTGTGTACACCCCAGTCCCTCTCCGGTCTCCAATCCCCTGTTTGTGCTGATCAGGCAGCAGATAATGGGATCAACAGCTTCCTTCAGCAGTGGCAGGAGCATTGCTTACTTGCTCTTGTCATGCTGCCCAAAAAGAGAGAGGGGGGAGAAATCAAAACAAACAACCATTACAACACAATAATATCTGCTCCTCGGCCTCTGGACAAAGACGCACGATCCCTCTCGCTCAACGTTCTTCAGTAATACAGGAAAGCATATGAAAGCTAAGTTTGGCCTACCATGTGTTTCTGGACGGCTGCTGGTCCCTCCATTGAACACACACACACATAAATAAACTTAAAAGAGGGTCAGATGCGCGTAACCGCCAGCAGCACCTGGACGATGGTCTGCGCCTGGCCTTTCTGAGGAGGGGGCTGAATGAGTTGTGAAATTCCTGCAGACCTCCAGACACGGCTTTAGTCCCACCCTCTTTGCAACAAGCCCCTCCCCTATTGCTCTCCCGGCAAAACTCTACTTATCTTCAGGGAGCAAGTAATCCGCCCCTCCTCTCAAAGGGGAGCATCTGTTCGGCACCCTATGAGCTGGGCGAGAGGGCAACTCGGGGATCCAAATCTTGAGAATTAAAATGTTTTTAAATACAAATAAGATATATTTTCCCCCCTTTCACAGCTGGAATAATGTTAGACATCGACCGCCTCGGTCACCACTCACTTTCATTTCATATTTTATTTTACATTGAAAGTGAATGGTGACCGAGTCTGTCGGTCACTAATATTCTGCCTATACGTCTCCATTTGCGTTCCACATATACATCTGTGCTTTTTTTAACTCTCTCTGAGTGCAAGTCTCAAATGCAACCTGTTGTTCGGCTCCTGTAGGTGATATGGATTATGTCTTTGACCAGAGAGAGAGGCAGGATGTCTCAGTAACAGCTCTATGGATATGGAATGGGCGCTTTATTAGCGCGGTACTACCGGTAAATCAAAGCTCAGCTCTTCCTGGAACAGCAGCAAACCTTTTTTCCCCACTGAGCACTATTACCGAACAATCACAGGCCAGCCATGATAATTAGCAGAGTATCTCCATCTAAATGAGCGCTTCTCTCTCTCTCTCTCCCCCCCTCCCTCCAATCATCCTTCAATCCTCTCTCTAACACAAGTCTGGAGGGACTTGTAGAGTTTGGGTGTGCCGTTCTCTCTGGCATAGAGGTTGAGCTTCACTGTCCACAGATGAAAGATATAACCACGGGCTGTACCAATAGTGGTAAAACGCTCCCTGGTGACTTTAACTCGAAATTACTCTGCACTTTTATGTGATAATAAAAAACTAAACGCAATCCTGCTGGAGCCCGGGCAATCCCCGTCTATTCGTGTAAAAGTTGTGGCTTCTAATGAATATAAATCTAGATCCAAAAATCAGAATTATTAACGGAAGGGGTCAGTGCGATCGAGATACGCGCCTTCAGCGTAGCCTGCTATGGCTAATCCCCCATTTTCGCATTACTGTCCATTTTGTTTAGCGTGTTTCTGCTTCGTTTTCTCCAGAGTGTAGACATTTTCCTTCCTCACGCCCCGGCTGATCCGGTTGGATTGCACTGGAGGGAAAGATACGTTGAGAGCATCCAAAATCCAGACGCTTTGCGCTGGATCACGGGCCGCACTTGGAGCGCGGTCAAATCGCTGTTAGCATAGCTGAGACGCATGAACACGCGATCCAGGGTTCTGTTTGCAAGAGTTTGGGCAGTGAAGACATGAGAGCGTGTGTGCGCGCCTACAGGGAGTGTGTAAATGTGCACAGCACACAGTTTGTATAGTTTGTGCGTTTAATGGAGCGGGACCAACACGCTGGCGGTGGAGGTGGTTCTGCGGGGGTGTGTGTTGTGAGGCCTTTCTTGGGTAAAGATTCCCCATGTGATAGTGACGGCACTTTCTTCCTCTCTTTCCACGGCCATGCGGCATCTGGAGTGGATTTTGTGCGAGCAGACACCGTAGAACATGATTACATTCAGTTAACTGTGCTCTAAACTGATTATGCATGTGCCAAGCTAATGGACTACATTTGCAAGAGGAAAAATAACATCCAATCAATCTCAATTACCCCAGATCGTACCGGCCCCTGAGACAAGGAAGGTAGCCAGCCCGATACTCCTCCTCTTCCCTTGAAAGGCCTGCCTGGAAGCTCTGCCTCACTCCATCCTGTCTAGAGCCGAGAACCCAGTCTCGGACTCCGAGCTGGCAAAAGTGCGTTCCAGCGTCTGGGACGTGCTTACTCAGCACAAACAACAACTCTAGACGTGAATATCAAGTGAACGTACGGGAGATGTAAAGTTGCTTTTTTGAGTGGGGACCGATTCACGTTTAATAAAGATTGACCACCAATTTAAAGGGATACATCACCCAAAAATGAAAATTCTGTCAACATTTATTAATTAACCTAATCGTGAAAATTTGAGAGACAAAAATATGTTTTCTGTTTGGCAAACCTTGGACCTGTGCACTATAGAGAACATTTAAAAGTGAGCACTTTCTATGACACATCGCAGCCTCCAGCAACAACAAACTTGAACTCTAAACCTAGTTTTATTGTATTCTCCATCTGCAAGTTCTTACGGGTGACCGTCATGACATCATTCCTGCCACAACAAAGCGGGCAGCGGGCGGGAAAACTCAGAGAGCAACAGAAGGTAAAAGTTCATCAGAAAGTGTAACGGGTGTGTCTAAAACCCGAGACGGATCCAACCCTGCACCCTAGATAGCAGATTTGGGAAGCGTCACCCCCGCTGTGCAGTGGTCCGTGCGGTCAGGGCGATTCTCTCAAGCTTTCCAGTGGCTTCGGAACATTCCAATCCGTGGGGTGGTGGGGGAAGGTATATTTTTAGAAAGCCCTAATATGTGCCGCATACCACAGACTCTCAAATTATCCCATCCAGCTTAGCCATAGTTTTAAACCTTCCTTTTTAATTCCAGTAATTACAGGCTCCAATTTACGGGGCTGTGCACACAAAGGGCCTGTTTAATGCAAACCAGTTTGATTTGGGCAAAGTGTCCCGAGGATCTACCACATCTTACGGCCCGTTTATGCTGACTTGATTTATTTTCTCCCGGCAGGAGGTCCAACATTTTGCATCAGATTTCAATCGGGAGGGATAAACACTGCGTTTTTCCTTCTCCGTTTAACCACTTGTACAGCCAAGTTGGCAAATGACTCTTGTTGGTGTCGGGCAGTCAGTTTGTCTATCGGAGCTATAAATTCACTGCAAAGTGAAGCCTGTGGCATTGCACGCTAAAAAACTAGACCTCAGCACCAGCATTCGCGTATCGCCCTGTAATCACATTTGCATGTCATGAAATACAGCTATAACTCAAGCCGTGAATGTCTTCGTTTGCGGGTAGGCCCGTCGCAGCTGATGCTTACAAGACCGATACCGATGTCAAGTCAGTCAACTCTACGCTCTCTTCCTCTCTGCTGGGATCTGTGGGGTTTTTAGAGCCGAGGAACCATTTTAAGCAGCTTAAAGCTTACAAATTATCATGCTCGGATGTGTCGAACATTTCTAATCTGCCACAGGGTATTGAACATTTGCTGTTAGGCAGACTAGTCTCTTCTCAGCTGGCTCTCTTTCCTAAAAGGGACGAAATATAGCGCTTCTTAAACATTCCCCTGCCAACTGTTCACTTTATTAACTCGGTATGTCTTACATTTCCACGTAAAGAAGCTCCGTACGGAACAATAAAATGTTCTTAATGTCTACATAAGATGTCCCCTAACGCTTGCCACTGATCCTAAAATTCAGCTCGGTTCCCCTGGACCCAAGCTCTGCCAACAGCACTGCCTCCGCAGGTCAAGCCAGGCACGTCGAGAGTCTTGTGTTACATATTTGAATCGTTGTGGTATTTGTAAATACGCTTGATTCATGTCTCGGCTTGATTGTGGTGGGCAATGGCAGCTCATGCTGATTTTTTTGTCCTCCCAAAATGACATTACAATCTGGTTCCTGGAGAAAACAGCCAACCAAGATCTGTAGAAGTTATGACTGCCTAGACAGTCTAAAGGTGTGAAGAGTTCAAACAGAATTCTTGCAATGGAAGGACCCTTAAAGGGACAGTTCACCTGAGAATGAAAATTCTGTCATCAAGTACTCACCCCCTTTTCAACCTGTATGACTTACTTTCTTCTGCAAAACTCAAAGAATGTTTTTTTTTTACCAAACGAAAGCGGTACCCATTGACACCTGTACCGCTGTGGTTCAGTTCCCAACATTCTTCAAAATATCTTCTGTCGTGTTCTGCGGGAGAAAGTCAAACGGGTTTGAAATAACAAAAGTGTGAGTAAATGATGACAAAGTTTTCATTTTGGTTGAACTATCCCTTTAAAAAGTTAAACCTTCATAACAGAGCTTTGGATGTTATTCTAAGTTGCTCTGTTTTAGCAAAGATGTCTACTGTGATTAATCTCCAGTTTTTCATCCTTCCCAAAGTTAAAAGTTCCTGTACAGGAAAGGACATAAAGTGGTAAAAAAAAGTGTTTATGTATAGATGTTGAGGAGAAAGCTGGGACATCTAAAAACAGGAATTTCAACAACGACCCTATTTACTTTAACATCAATACCCAATTCTGGTCTTATTGTGCACAACTCATCAGTGTCCATTATTCCAAATAAAAAAAGTTTGTCTTGGTAACCTTTCTTCGAAATGCAATTCCATTTCCAAGTGAGTGGATAAAATAACATTAACCTCCAGTCAAAAGCCACTCAAACTGTGTTTTTTCTTGTTAAATATCATTCAATTATTATATCAATTAATACCTAACGTAAAAAAATGGACCGCTCAAGTAAACGCTCTCATTAAACATGGGACCGAATGAGCTTGAGCAACAGATATTTAAAGAAAGAAGTCCTTGTGTGAAGTTGGGCACGTCTAGGTTAAACACAGCCCGAGCCGGGCTCGCAGACACACAGGATAGGTGCCTAAATGGAATCAGGCCTGTTAGATTTATGGCCATTTGTTCAAAGAGTGTTCATCCATTGGCTATTATGGAATGATTAGAGTGGAAGGTGAAGCTCCAAGTCCGGCGAAAATCAATACGGCTGTCGAGAGCGATTCTGCCCTTCCCACTCCGAACGGTATTAGCACCAAACCTCTGTCTCTTCACACTTCTTCATCCTCTCTTCCAGCAATTTCATCAGCTGCCATTCTCCCCACCCTGCTGACCCGGGTGTTCCTCCCTCCCTCTAAGTGCCCCTGTTCTCCCTTCTGCGCTGCATGCACATTAGGCCTTAATATACTGCACCAGCCCATCGCTCATAGTGGCGGTAGAGATGTAAAGCACTGGTCGATTCAGTCATACAGGAGACTCTGTGAGGATATAATAACACAGTGCCCTAACCTGAACGATAAAAGAAAACTGCATGATTAATATACCAGATAATTCCTTTATGTCGATCACGGTCTCCATTTTTGGACCAGCCATTGGACAAAAAAGCACCACCGAAGAAGCTTTCACTGTAGACAAAAAATAAAATGACTTGCTGGATAAGCTTGGGTAGGACACATGTACATACACTCGCCTCACCTTGTACAACTTGAGACTGGCCTCATGGCGAGAGTTTACCGTGTGCATCCTCAGCTTCTCCAGGCTGTTTGTGTAGTAGTCGCAGGCGTTGCATTTGAGATGTACGGGATTGCCGATGGCAACGCATTTGAGGCGCCACTCGTTGCCCTTGCCGCCCTCCTTGATGTGCGCCACCAGCTGGTACTTCTGCACGTGCTTGTCAGTCTTGCAATGCAGTTGGAAGTTGGCCTTGAGTTGCGTGGTGTAGTGGCACAGCTTACACTGGTGCGAGTCGCCCACCCCGGCTCTCCACTCCTCTTCTGGGAGCGAACGCTCGGCGCTCATGTGCAGACCCAGCACGTCCAGGTTGTCGGTTGTAAAACGGTTGCACACAGCGCATTGGAAGAGTTTGAGGGAAGGGTCGCTGGACTGGGATAGGCTCTCACCGAGGGTCATCAGCTCCTCTGAGACCAGCTGACCTCCGCCCAGGCGTACATCCATGGCCATGTCCCCTCCAACTGAGGGTAAAAAGATCAAGTAAAAAGACATGATGAGTTTTTTCAGGCATAATGTTTTGTCCAAAGGCTTGGTTCCCGCATATTATTTTTTCATTAACTCACTCATGTAATTTCAAATTTGCATAACTTTCTTCTGAAGAACACAAAAGATGATATTTTGAAGAATGTTGGTAACCAATCAACACCAGGACTCCATTGACTTCCATTGTATTTACAGAAACTCAAGAGAGACATTTTTCAAAATATCTTTTTGTTCCACAGATGAGGGTAAATAATGAAATAAAATTTTTTATTTGAACCATTTGAAGTACAGTATTTAGATCCTATTTAGATTGCCAAATTTAACAAATTTCCAAAGTTCTTGATCTATACATACATTATTGCCAAAGCATCAAAAACATAACACAGCATAAAAATGAAATGTTAAAAATGTATAACATTATAGAACAAAATATAAATTAACAAAAGATAGAATGTGTGTGGAAGTTTCGACCGTGGCAATAAGGTATTTATAGACACATGTAACGGTAAGGTTTAGACATCTCATCTGCGCTTTCTTTCTGCCCATTTAAACTGCCTCAAGTTACAGGAATGCTCTGGGAAACGTGGAAAAGGTGCATAGTTCAGCCTTTTAACAGAGAGCCATGTTTGTCTATGCAGACGAAATGGATTTGCTCTCCAGCTCACACAGGCCACAGTGGATAATGTGCTTGTGTGTTTTTAGCTCCATAATTTTATTAAATCTAAGATTATCCTCCTCTTTGAGCAGAGTGAAAAAGTGAGAAGATGAGAGTGGAGGTGTGGATTTACACAGTCCTGTTTGGACTTCTGTACTTTTCATAGCCCCGCCATTAAATCAACTCCAGAGGCTCTGAGCTTCTGAGCAAAAAAGCACAGTTATTCAATCATTACCGGAGAACTAAAGAGCTCCCCGGCACGCATTACTGTAAATCTACCGCAGACCGCTATTCATAGAATAATATAAAAATTAGACCTCTCCTTTAGAGGTTCTTTCACCTCTGACTGGGCACAAATCGATGCAAACAATTTTCAGGTTATTTCTGCTCAAAGCTTCTGTGTTGTGAAGGAACAAATAAAGCCGTGGGAGCTACAGAAAGGAGACATTCGGCGAGGCATCTAAGAACAGACGCTAGAGGCTGAGATTTGGAGGCAAAGGTTGCAGAGAAGTTTTTGTCTCAGATCGCTGATCTTCAATCTGTCACTGGCCAGATTGAGCGCACCCGCTGAACCCGTGTGGCTTTCCACTAAATTCATTCCAGCAGCTCTTTTTATTTATCGGGGCAGCGCGTGGCCTGCTTATTTCACCATTACCTTTGGCTTTTACAGCAGGGGTAGCGAGACCTCTGACAATTCCCTCAAATCATTCCAGAATCCACCACTCTCAGTTCAAACCATTTCTCTCCATCACATTCTCTCTTTTTCCCCTAATCTCGTGCTTTCAAAGTTTCTCTCTTTTGAAATTGCTTTTTTTGCTGGTCTCTTCAAGTTAAACTTCAAGCTGCCTCACTTCACTTCTAACACCTCTAATTCTTTAAACTGTATATAGTAGGTATGCACCGATAGGATTTTTCTTGCCGATACCGATTTTAACAAACAATTTTCATCCGATTCGGATATTGGTCAATTGCATAATATTTAACAATACCAGCTAGCTGTTCTGCATTAAATTCATTTTACTGAACACGAATTGGATCCATTTAACATTTTAAGAGAGGCACAAGTAAAGATAAAAACACAATAAGCCAACATGACAATCTATCAAATAAACTTAAAGTCTGTGGCTGTGCTGTTGCCATTTAATTAATTTGCTCAGAGAAAAACGTTGGATTATTCAGACATGCAACTCATTGCCTCTATGCAGTCAATTCATTAACAAGCTGATGGTGTTAAATGAATCCAATATCCGTCGATTTAATATCGGTGGCCGATACATCGGTGTATACCTAGTATATAGTATATATAACCTTTTAAGAATTCTGGGAAGACAAATCTGGGAAGAGTTGCAAATGGTTTTATTAAAGTTCCAAATGTCAAATTTTAAGATTTCAATTCAAAAGAAAATCAAACATTTGAAATCCATATTTGACACCAAAATAAAAATCTGGAACTCTAAAATGAGGACTTAAAATAAAACCTTAAACCTTGCAGCTTGTAGGGGAAAAGAGTGCACTGACTTTAACCTTTTCTGTTTTTCTGATTAAAACAAGTCAAATGACAATTTTAATAAAGCAATTATATTAATCTAATGTAAAATAAAAATAAAATTAAGACGTTTCCAGATTTAGGCATTGGGCAGACGCAGATGTCCTTCTGTGAATAAAATAAACAATAGTTGTCACTATACAGATCACATACAAATACGAAGTCTCTCTCGTGACAGATCTGATTCTGTCGTGCATGACTTGTGTGCATTGATGGAACATTCCAGATTTTGGGGTAATGACAACACTGCTCTTTATAGGCCTTATGCCCTGTCAATTAAACCTTGTAATGGGCTTATTGAATATTACCTCATTGGAAAACCAACCAAATGGCTGGAAGAAGAATGATGAAAAAAGAAAAGAATTAGTCACGGCAATCAAATCCTGTTCATGTCTCTGAACTGGCAACAATTTGAGACAAGCCTGTGCAAATTGTGGGCTTGTAGCTGGCACGCCAAATTCTCCGCTATGCTGTTGAATTACCCTCACTAGGCCCATTTTTGGACCGGAGTAAAAATATTTAGCCGCAATTACAAAAGGAGGAATAATAGAAGTGTAGCTAATTAAAACGCTGATGTTTAGTAAAAAAGGTTTAGAGGACAGGGCCATGTGGAACAGCCACAGCCAACCTTTCACAAGAAACACAGCGGCAGCAAAAAGGGGGAATTTCCCAGCCAAAGTGACCCGGATAGAATGACAGAGTAGATGCGGAAAGTAAACTGAAGCTCGAGTAATAGGAAGATGTGCCTGTGTTTTCTCTGTGTTTTCTCTCTCTTTTCTCTCTCTCTTCTCTCTCTCTCTCTCTCTCTCTCTCTCTCTCTCTCTCTCTGTTGTTTTCTTCATGTTGTGAAACTGAAATCTGCAGGATCGTTTAGCACTTCTTAGGCACTTGGATACATAATGTATCCTCATGTATCTAATGTAGCAGCTATGCTTGTTGTTTATTTTGTCTTTGTACAAACAAACAACATGTCCAAAGTTTAAAGTAGTAGCAATACTAAAAGTTTACTTGAAACTTATACTTTATAATAAAGTTGTTTTTGTTGAAATAACAATTAGAAATATAGTGTTTCAGCATTTATGAATCTTTGCTAACGTTAGTTAATGTAATCATTATGTTAGGTCAGGGTGCATGACATCACCTTTGATTTAAAACAAATTAACTTGAATTGTGTTGTGCTTATTTCAATACTGAACGTGAATATTTTAGATAAACATCTAAGAATCTTTTTTTTGTCTGGAAAGCTCCATTTGCTGTACATAAACGTAAATACTGCGTTTCAGTTACAACAGCAAATTAAGTCAATTCAGGCCCTACACGTGGATGTTTCACTCACTGGGTTGAGTGGTGCTTATCTCACTACATACCAGCGCTTGCTGTCCTTCAAAAACAATTCAGTCTTATTTGTGCCTCTTTAAGTCTAGACACCTTTTAAACAATTGTTTAGGATGAGTGTGTGTTAAACAAGGCAGGTATGCGTGAAGGCTACAGGCAGAGACATACATTGGCCAGTTAAAGCAGAAAATTAAGTCTTTTGAGTGTATGGATAGAGACTTTAGAGAACACACAAATCCTACATAATAGGGGAAATAAAGCATTACAATTAACATAAATTAACATAGCTGAGATATAGATATTGTCATATAAGACATATGACATTGTTTTTTTAACAACAGAATCAGTTATTAATACTCAAATTAAGAAAAATACAGTTTAACTGTAACTGTTTTTTATAAAACTTACCTAGTGCTGGGGCCAGGGCTGCCATGTTGGGGTCCAGATGAAAACCACCAAACAGGAACTGGGCATCAGCTCCCGAGGGATCCATCTTGAGGCCAGGTGGAAGGCTCATGTTCTGCGTCAAGTAGTACTGGTAGAGCTCGGCCTCCGAGGGTGAAGGCATAGCCCCCAGACCAAGCCGGCCGTGCTGCATCTGAGTCATGTTCTGCTGAAGCAGCATCATGTTGTGCATGTGTTTCTCACTCGTCATGTGGATTCGTAGGTTACGTGCTACATTGGTCTCATAGTCACATACCTCACACCGCCATGTGGGCTTGCTTTTTGGCTTGGTTGGTGAGGGGGCACCACAGGGCCCTGCCATGTGGGTGGAGGACTGGGCTGGGTGATGGTGGTGGGTGGAGGACTGGGCTGGGTGATGGTGGTGACTAGGGTGATGACCACTGGCCTGGGCAGCAGAGGAAACGGGCACAACCCCACCGGGCGCATGCCCGAACACCTGTTCGCTAGCCGAAGGAATAGTACCCCCATTCTGTAATGTCTGCATGTTATTGAGATGTTTGTCAGACTGCATATGGATGCTTAGATTGCCTTTGGTGGTGGTGGAATAGTTGCAGACCTCACAGCGGAAGGGCTTGTAGCCGCACGTGTAGCTCTCCCCACGGGCGAGACGGGGGTGACTCTGCCCGCTGCTACAGTACCCACAGGAGCCTCCAGAGTCAGGGTGCTTTTCCTTCATGTGGGCCTCCAGGGTCTGCTGGTATTTGTAGTGCCAGTTGCATTTGGGACACTTTAGCGTCTTGCACGAGTTACGTGAGTGCATCATGGTCATATGGCCACCCAACGAGCGCGAGGAGCCCAAGATGGTATCACACTTTGGACACTCCACCCCGCTGCCTCCGCTGCTGTGGTTCTGAGCACATTCACCCATTCCTGACATGTCACAAGGAACGGCGTGATGGGGGTGCGTGTGGGAGTTCGGTGACGGGTGAGGGTGGTGGTGGTGAAGGTGGTGGTGGTGATGGAGGAGGGAACCGTTGTCCTCATCTCCCTCTGCTGGGCATTCATTTGGTTCAGGAGCTGTGGCACTATCTCGATTGGCACTTTCCTCAGCGGCGGCGTTGGAGGCAAGAGGGGAGGACGTGCTCGCAGAGGAGCTCGCGGCTCCGTCCTCCTCTGCCCCTCTACCGGCAGCAGCCGCCATCGCCATGGGGACCACGGTCCCCTGGCAGTTAAAGCTCAGAGGGTGTTCTAAAGTTCTCCCTCCACCGTCTGCAGCCATCCCTTCCTCTGACCCCCTGATAAAGGAAGAGGACATGGAAGCAGAGGCTTTGCTGCTGAGTGCAGCGCTGGCTGCGGAGAGACAAGCAGAAGGCTGGAGAGCGCTACTAGGCATTAATAAAGGAGATTTGGAGATGCTTTGGTTTGAGACAGCCGATTCCCCCACAAATCTGCCACCGCTGCTGCTACTTCCACTACAGGCCACCGCAGTGCCTTCATCCTCAACCTCTTCATCCTCCTCTTCTAAGAGAAGTTCCTCGTCTTCCTCCGAGGCCATCTCCTCACCAGGAAGGAGGGCCTTGCTTTCACAAGTTCCTGCCTCCCTATCCCCCCCTCTATAAGTCCCCTGTTTTCCTACAGACCGCTCTGTTCTCCTACCCTGTTGCGTGGACAGAGCACTGGAGTCTTTGGCTGGGCCTGGGGTTGAGGTAAGGGAGAGTGTTTTGGGGCTGCCAAGGCCACCCAACGTGAGAAGGGCTTGTTGCTGGAGACCCAAATCAGAGTCTTTGCTGAGGAGGCTTTCACCTCCCTCACTATTGCCACCACCTTCTAAATGAACCCCGCTGAACGTGCCGTAGAAGCTCTGGCCTGAGTTCATGGGTACTAGGGTGGGCGGCGGTGGAGAGTTCTTATTTTTTGGTTCTAAGAAGCTAATGAGTGGCTCTTTATCCTTGCCAATGCCCTGTATTATGGCTGACGCTTGCTTGTGCCCTAAGAGCTGGCGTTCATCTTCACACAGGGTCATGCGATGGTCATGGACTGCGTGCGTGACGAAGGAGCGTGCGTAGCCAAAGGACAACTTGCAGAGGAAACACATGAGAATGGGCTTGCCTTTGCCATAAAGGGCCAGTCCTTCGAATTTGGAGAAATCCACATTGTTGGGAACATCTTTGGATACACAGGACTTCTTGGCGGACCCGTCACTGTTCAGGTAATCCTTGTTGCTTTTGTGCCGCACATCAAAGACGCGGAAACTGTGCAGGACAGGACTGAGGCCTGCCAGGGTTGAGGTATTGGGGAAACCTTGGTCTGAGGAGCCGAACCATTTTCCGAAAGACGAAGCTATATGGAACGTATTGATGATCTGAGGGTACACCGAAGAGGAGGTCCCAGCAGGTTCCCCCGGCTTTCCCGCACTGGGGAGAGAGTTTGGAGGGAGCAGCCCAGGTTCTATGCTCCCGTCGCTTTGGATCAGCTGGCTGAGGCTCTCCACAATGTAGGCGGAGCCATCAGGCCGATAGACGATCTCTCCAGCCAGGTTTTCCACATCACTACTTTCCTCTTCTTCCTCCTCCTCTCCTTCTTCGCTCCCACTCTCTGTCGCTCCCCTCCGATGGGAGGGCTGTTGCCGCATGAGCATGGGCATGCCCCCTCCGCTTGGCACCATAGGTACGCCAGGAAAAGGCTGCAGACTTGGGAAACAGCTGTCAATCTCCATGTCGTCCAAGTCTTCCAAGTCTTCGTCCTCTTCTCCACAGCTCACTGCCTCCTGCTCGTCCTCCTCCAACCCCTTTATTTTGGGGTGCAGCCGTCCGGTAGCGGAGTTATCGCTGGTAACCTGGGACTGCGTTTGTTGTAGCTGTTCTCGCTCAGCCTCACGAGGCGCTTTGGGGTTTTGGAGCTGGGCTGAGTGGGGTGCAGCGAGAGACAAGGGCTCCAATGAAGGAGGCTGGTTGCAAGGTGGGACCTGTGCGTTCGGGTGATCTTTCCAGGGTTGTGGATGGTGCTGCTGCTGGGAGGTGGCAGAGGAGCCAAGCCCATCGTCTGTCCCAGAAACCACGGGAGACTCACAGCTTTCCATGCTGATGCCTACATGAGGCGTTCATCGCATCCAGGCCTGATGGGAAAAAAAGAAGAGAGAAAGTGATTAAAACACAGCTTTATGTACAATGTCTCAGAGAACAATAACATGTGAAAAAAAACATTTTCGTTATTTCTATTCAACATAATTTTCAGTCCTGCGATGCTGAACTTTCAACCAGACGTACAAAGTGTCTTGATAAATGGTGATGCTATGTATAGAAAGAGGAGAGCAGCTTAATGTATAGTAGATTAGATGAGAAACAAAACTGTGAGATCTAATGGTGGAAAATAACTGAGTGCTCATTAGGTTAGATTAGGTACTTAAACACAATACCTCAGACAAGCACTAATAAGGCAGCTCAGATGCCTCGTCCTGTCATATCAGCCAGTTACCATCTTTTATCTAGACCTTCCACACAACACCCCGAGTCTGCCATGTTCTGAATCCTGCATACATCTTTTTTTTTAATTAACATTGGGTCTGAGAAACAGAGTAACAGAATAACTTAATGGATAAAAAAGCTCCATTGTGCCGCTAATTAGACACAGTGAAACCCGCCATCAGTGCATGATCCATCTCACACCCGCAAAAAAAGAACTGAAGGTTACGGAAATATATTAGCCGCGCTGTTTGAGGACCTCCATTATAGATCCCACACATACAGAAACACAATGTTTGAATAGAGAAGGCATTCAATGGAAATGTATATGCTTTTTGCAGCATGTATATAAATATATACACAACATAAAGAGATAAAAAAACTCCTGAAATACAACAGCTGTGTTCCTACTCCAAATGCAGCTGTGTTTAGATCTAGAATCCAATAAGCTACATACTCAGTCTGGTTTCAAACACTTCTCCGCCTCTGAAATAATAAATGGGGGCCGAACTTTCCGAAGACAGCGCTGCCCTGAGCAACAAAGAGCCATGAGCAAACCACTGATTTGAGCGGACGAGAAGAAGAAATAAAAAAGAGATACTGCTGAGCTAATCATTTTAATAAAGGGATGCAGGCAGCATTGATTAAAGGGGGTAACCGGACTGAAACCAATAACTCTGGCCTGCCCTTTCACCCTCCATTGCTGAATATTACATGAGAAAAGATTCCCGGCAGCATGCTAACCAGCGTGTCCTGCCTGATTAGCACATTCGCTGCCTCTACTTGATTTATTTACTTATTTACTTAGGGATGCAAATTTTAGCAATGATCAGACGCCGTGTCTGCCGCCCCACCCCCATCAAATGTATTAACATGTGAGCGCTTGGCTAGGGAGATTGATAACGTTTGACTCCCACTTCATGAATGTCTGATGAAAATTTGACATCCCCCCATTCCCAACCTACAAAGCCCTCCCCCACTTATCAAAACCACAATATGAGGTTGCACACAGTGCCAACATATACATACATATATCATTTTAAAATTAACCTAAAAACTATATGTGATAAATTAATATAAATTAATCGAGATTATGAATTAAATAAAATATAACATATTTATAAAATAAATTAATTGATTTATATATACATATAAGTTAATGTATATAATTGTATAGTATATATTTTTTCCTTAATTTTCATATGAACTTTATTATTATAAAAATGGATATTATTACTAAAGTGTTTTGTCAAATTTTTATGATTGATTTACTTTTTTAAGCAATTAACAAATAACAAAATAGTACCAGAGGAAGCGTATTTTCTCTTATTTAATAGCAACAAGATTTAAATATGATGAATACAATACATGATTTCTAATGACGTCCAAAACAAGACGGCTATGGTAAAGTGCTCTGAGGTTTATAAACAGCCACTGAGAAATGCCGATAAAGAACTCCAAACATACCATTCCAGGAACCTGTTCCTAATGCCCACTCAACACTACTGCATTATGGGATTGGACCTAATAGACGCCATCCACTACTATTTAAACAGCTCAAAGATTATGGCTCTGCCAATCACAAATGCTCAATACTGAAAATCTGCCACGATACGCATTTCATTTAAAGCAATTGAAATGGCTTTGTTTAAAGAATTAGACCACGCTAGAAACCAGTGGCCCAAGCCGTCTGGGCGCGTCAGCTGCTTACAGAAAACAGGATTGCCCTTTAAAATGGAGATGGTCTAATTCAATAACCACCAGTGGTTACTGATGTGCAATAGGATTGTCTGGAGTCTGCCAGTCGCAGATGGGCGGCCAGATATAATGCAGTTTGTCCGCTCAAGGTCTGCTTCCAAAGCGACACCTGTTTAAAAAGAATCTTTAATCTCCGCTCAAACTATCTCTTTCTGTTACGCCACGGCAGAGAGGTAACACTTCTTTACCAGACACAATATGAACGGTACATCCTGTGCAAGTCAAGGCTTTTCGAATGTTGAAATATTAATGCTTTCTTTTGACTAAACATTGTTAAATCATGTTTACTGCTACCTGCAGAAGTGCAACAGCACAACAAATGCTCAAATCTGGTATACTCACTAACAACTTCATTAAATGATCCGGCTTATGACTGGAAAGGTCTTTGGATAGCAACATAAAAACAACTTCCTTCTCCGCTCACATTAGGCAGAATAGAAAACATTTTCCCCTTCAACCTGCCAAACAAAATAGATAAGGTATTAATGTTTAAAAAGCACAGTGCATAATGAACACTGTCGGACGCTAGGTCTGGATCTCATTTAGAGGGGATAGAAAATGAGATAAGTTTTTATTTATGGGCCCTTTCATTTGGAGGGATTTACCGGCTGAGCAAGGAGGGAATTAAGGAGCCGTCTGATTATAAGCACACACAATCACCTGACCAAGGGCCAGGCCCCCAGAGGCCCAGCGCCTCTCTCCTGGGGAATTAACTCCTGCTCGGCCCCAGCTGAGAACCGCCGCAGGGTGCGGCAGTGACCCCAGAACCCCACAAATACACAACCTACTGCTGAAGACGACTGTGTCATCACCTCCCAGTGGTCTGGACTGGACCCTGTTTTTCTTCTTTCAGCCTTCCACCATAAGATCTAGCCATGACGCAGGGTAGCCACTACAGGGTTAGGGCGCTTATTGAAAAATCAATGACGTAAATGCAAAGCAACTTACAGGAATATGTGAGGAAGGGAAGGTTCCTATGGATAAAACGGAAAGGGCTTTTTGATATTCCAAAAGGAAATGTTTTCATTGAAGTATACAAACACAGCCTGAGCATGCCTCAGAGAAATGTCTAATTAAAAAGCACAAATAAATAAATTATATTAGAAGAGAGTGTCGTCAACAGATAAGACGCTACAGCAAAAATAAAGACTTTTTTGCATCTGTGCCCGTAGGAAATATCAGTAAAGATTTCCTATGTGGGGGGGGGAGGATTAGGACAATATGAACATAAAAAAGGCAACATCATCAACTTGAAATCAGTCTGGAATTACAGAAGAGACGTCATCTTAAACCCACAAGAACTGTGGCATAACCTCCAAGATTACAATCAGAAAAGGTTGTAATATCTATATTTCCGATGTGAACAATAAAAAGGGCAGTGCTACCAAAAAAATGTAAATTCTGTCATCATTTGCTCACTCTCAAGTTGTTCCTAACCTGTATCAATTACTTTGTTCTGCTAAACACAAAGGAAGATATTTGGAAGAATGTCAGTAACCAAAACAAATCTTATGCCCCATTGAATATTTATTTTGGAATACTGACGTTCTTTCAAATATCCTCCTCTGTGTTCAGCAGAACAAAGAAACGTATAAACGTGTAAATATTGACAGAATTAAATTTTTCGGGCAAACTGTCCCTTTAACCAAAAGTTTGTTTGAAACTTTTTTATGCAAAGGATCCAAGATACCCAAACCTTTGCACAGTTCCATATGAATTGAGACGTGCACAACTTAAAAAGCTTAAAGAAATTAACATAAACAAACCCCAACCAAACTCACCAAACAACTTGCGATCTGTCACCTAACAGCCATTGGCCTCCTCCAAAAGGAGGCCTCACATCCCAAATTCAAGTTCAGACCCTTTGTGCTCTATGTATATGTCTATATAGGCAGTCTAACCTTTAAAAGGCAAAAATGTCTAATTTACAACATGATTCATTTATCAACACATTAATATTATCAAACCCGTGACCTCTATCAACTGAGCTGCAAAAAAACGATGGTAAAAACGTATCCTCATCCCTAACATTTAATGTAGACAGACTGACAGAGCGACACTTCAGTGGAGTTGCTGTGTCAGAAGGCAAAGAGTCACCTCAGGTCGATGGCACTCTGGCTGTAAACACTGCTTCCCGTAAAATCAATGATCTTTAGTTCAAGCTATCAGTCTGTACAACAGAAATAGCAGCGGCTGCGGGGAGAGTGAAGAAAAGTGAGAGAGTGCGGAGCAGATTGGCTACGAGTACGTAAGAGATGACATAGCAGAGCTATCTATGGCACGCTGCTGCCACTGCACACAGCTGTACTGCCAACCGAAAACCCGCTCCCAACATGCATCTCTCCCACAGACCGGGTCCTGCACCGTTAAATAGATTATGTTTGTTGTGGAAATGCGAGGCACTCCTCCGTGACTTTTCGTAACGGTAAACATCTGCGAACTCATCTGTTCCTAATTGGTCTCTGGCCTGAACACAGACGAATTGATTCCGAGGTATCAATAGCCTTCTCTGTTCTAGGGGCCGAAACGGAATCTCGGTGATAATTTTCGCTCTCGGGTAACAAGGCGAGATCTGCGAACGCAATCAATGTAGCAAAACAAAGGGAGCATAAAAATGTTTTCCCGTCTAGGCGCAAGGCCCAGTTTGTTTAGCCCATGAGATCTGGAGCGGGTTGAAACCAGCCGAGGGGAATCCGCGCGCGGGCCAAGCGTCTCATCACTTTCGGTGAGTGCGAAAGAAACAGGCTCCTCGTGTGTAATTAGAAGTGGTTAATTAGCTATGGGTTAATTACTCGGTTCGGAGGGGAAAGCTTGCAAAAAAAGAGCTGTTCGGGGTGGTAAAGCGAGGGGAAAGTGGCAAACGCGCAGCAGGAAGCTCCCAGTCTCCTGCCAATTAGCAGGCAGCACGGGGGGCTTGCAGAAGAACGGGGCAGGGGGTACAAATGAGCTTCACGGCAACCCACTCGAAGCCACGGAGCTAAAACCGCACTCGACATATACACATTTCACTATTAAAAATGCATACTGTTAGAGATTCTCCGCTCAGTGTTGTTTTTTGGTAAGCGCTTCCATTTGCCCAAAAGGCACTCATTACCTCTCGACACCGTATGCAAAGAAAGAGAAATAATATGTTTTTTTATTTCACTTGAAATTCAAATCTTACTCTTTCTAGCACTAGCACCACAGTATCACTATACCGCACGATAGTAATACCACACAATTATTTTAAGGTTCTTACGTCATACAAATTGTATAAAAATGGCCAACTGTAAAAAAACAAGAGTCAATTTTAGACAGAAACTAAAAAAGTGACCCAATGGATCCAAGTGATAAAGTTCTAAATTCACATCCCATGTAAAAATAAACTGGACGTAGTTTCTATAACTGTAAAATAACATATCGTTTCGGCTGGACCGCATTGTCTTTTTTCTCAACTCTTAACCAGTCTTACTGGAAAGTAATCGCACATTATTTCCCTCCGCCTTCCCCAGTGGTTGGCCAGGATAAAGCTTTGTGTTTTGTAAGTGCATAAATTATCCCAGGGATAAAGGTATTGATGTATAATCAGAGATGGGTGATCATGTTCGTGCTGCAAAAAGCCCTCCATTCACCCCCAGGCACCGTGAGTGCGCACAGCATGCTCCCCAGCACAGAAGGGAGGAGTATAAAGAGCTTATTTCACAGGAAAGAGAGAGAGCATATGTTTATTTACCCATCGTGAAGAATGCTCTGCATCCTCATGCGAATGCATTTGTGAACTAGAACAATTCAGAACTAACAATTAATTACAGGAAGCGTTGTCCACACACACACACCTAAGATGTGTTTGAGGAAAAAACTACACATGAGAGTGTTACTGAAGACGTACTACCTTTTGTAAGATTCAATAGGCTGGACATTTCTAATGCAAGGTTCGGAAACGTGCGTGGCACCATATTTTGGTTGGTAACAAATCTTGAAAAAATCGGACAAAACTGAAATGGATTACCTGCGCTTTGACGATAAACTTGCGATTTATTTTATTGTAAATAAAAATGTCTAAACCTTACAAAAATGTATTAACGGCCAATTAAATTAATAAATATGTGTTTAATTCTAGCTACGAGGTTAGGAAATACTATTTTGAAAAACAACATCCTAACAGCAGTAAGAGTAGAAATAACAAAATATGTTTCTCATTTAGATGAAAGACAGACACACGCATGCACGCATAGTCAGCCAGGCCTTACAAAGGCTTACATTTTCATTAATTATCAAAACGTCTCTATTAATAGCTCAAGGAAGCATCTAGCTCTGTCTCACCTTTACGAGAGAGTTGAGAGAGATACAGATAGAGCAAACGTAAACGCAGGTGTCAGATTAGAAATATGCAAACTACATGGCACCATGCTTATCTGTCTTGTGTAAAAGAGGATGGTTGACTGGGTCACAGAGAAAAGGCTGAGCTCTTTCAACATCTAAATTAAGACCACCGCTCGCTTTCTCAGCTGCTCCCTGATTTATTATACATCCTAAATATATTACACATTTCATCTGCTTCAAGAAGTTGACCCTCATAGTCGGTCCACTTCCTTCCTCCCTCAATCACTTCCTCCTCAACTTCCTGCTCTCCAAACATCTCGCCCCACCCTGCATGTCCCCTCAGCGCTTCGTCTCGTTTTTCTCCGAGACTGCAGTTAAGGCAAGTCGACCGCAAACACGGTTGTTAAGATGATCAATACCATTGAAATATTAAACCTTAAAAAGCCGCATTATTGATTGTAAGGCCGATGATAAAACTGTTCATTATCATAATCGCTGAAGCTCTGTATAAACGCTTCGGAGAGGGACTACAGCTGTACACAACGCTAGGCCACCGGTCGAACTGGATTTCATTTTTCAGGAAGTAAAATTTAGCCTTAAGGAATGTAAATGCTGATATTTAAAAGTTGACCGTGGTGTTGTGACAGTAATCATAGTTGAACTATGGCATTTGTAGTAAAACCACAGTAACCACAGGTTAAATCTCTCACTACTGTAGCCATACTTTATTCATTACACAGTATTTGTAGTATAACTATGAATAAATTGATGAAACCACTTGTTACAATTGTACATAAAACACTTTCAAATAAAGTATAGAGTAAATATTTACTTTATGAAAATTTCAAGTAAATAACGTTATTCTAACGCAGTGATAACCTTTATTTAAGGTGCTGTATCATATACATTTATGTTTATGATTGCATTTAACTTTAAAGTGACTTATAGCTCACACAGTGTATAAGTTCCCTAAGATTCGAACCCATGACATAGCGCTGCACACAGGACCTGTGTGATGTTGACACATCCCTGTGAAGACAAAAGATTTGGAGAGCAATACGACGATATTCTTTTCAACAGTGTTGAGCACCTGCGCTTCACTTAAGGATCAACATCAGGCGGTCTGAATAGCGCCTGGATAACCTGCTCTAATCCAAGGCCTTTTTAACTAATCTGGAAAACAAATATCTCAGTAATGACCCAGTCCTGCACCTGGTAAAACAGAGCGACGAGAGAGACAGCACCTGGAATTAGCCAAATAACTTGGGTAATGCATCCTTAAAGGCACAGGCACCCTTTTAGTGCTCCCTGAAACAAATCCAAGGGATCACGTATCCTGAAAGACCGTTTTCTTTTAAAGTGACGAGAATCATAATGGAAGAGCTGTGCTTAGTGTTCACCCAGAATCTTTCATCATTTACTCATCCGCATGACATCCTCATTCCTCCTGCAGAACACAAAGGAAGATATTTTGGAAAACACGAGTAAGCAAACTTTGACTTTCAATGCAAGGACACTTTTCTCAAGACATTTAAAACATTCCTCCAAATCTTTGTGTTCAACAGAAGAATGAATCGCATGGTTTTGAATGACATGAGGGTAAAAGACCATCTCTTGATGTTTTGTTAATCCAGGGGAGACCAAAACAATCCCTCTGGATGGCATGAGAGGGCAGACTGTAGAATTAATTTTTTTAGCAAAGAGTGCAACATCTGATCAGGAGTATGAGCAAGAGAGCATTCACGTGAGAGAAGATGGGACCTCTTACTGTGCTCTGCCTTGGCCCCGTGTATTCAAATAAAGCCTGAGAATCCAACAGCGGCACAGAGGCGCACACACTCTCACAAACACAAGGGATTAAAGGCCGTCCCTGTGAAACCATTCTGTGGAAATGATTTCTTTGCTGTAATTCTTCAGCGGGATATCCCGGATAAATAATTGAAGGCTTTGAAGACCTTACGCTGCATCTCCGTTTACTCTTCGCTTCACATTTGCTAAAGTCATTAATGACAAAAATTTGGAAAGAAAGTACAAACTTTTTCTCTGGTACACAAATACTTCTTTTATGAGTTCTGGCTCAAATTCCTCTCTGCTTAGTTAAATCTCTTATCCTAGGAAAGAGCCGTGCTCGCTTTAAGCAAAGAACCTCGAGGGAGGATGGCTTTCTACTACTACGCCCACCCCCTCACCCCACCAGCTTTATAAAGAATTATGGAGTGTTAATAAAGAACAAGGAATAATGTGTTTCCCTTGGAGAACAGTGGAAAGCAAAGGTGGGGAGATGTTGGTGTCAAGACATTTAAGGAAAACATAGGAAAGAGAGCGAGAAGGTATTAACGTTAAACATTATCAGACAGCTTTTTCAGGAGAAGTAAAGGGATTCCTATCGATGACTAAGTTTTAGTCAAGTCTATTCTTGAACAACAGATTTATTTGGTCCCCGTGATCCCACAAACATTCAAAGCAACAAGCAAAAACAAAACGTTAAAAGCTTCACTTTACCCAGAGACCAAAACATTAATGTGTAAACTATTTTCTAAACTACACTATCAACCCACCTGCAAATGTTTTGCTTCAAAAACTTTCATTATCTATCGGTTTGTGGTATGTAGACACTACCAATAAATCATAACCGTAACTACAGACACTTGCGGTTTATCGCATCGTACAGACAATGCCCGGCAGCGTTTACGCAAAAGAGAGCCAATGGAAAGCGTGCAAAGTGCCGTGCATTCTTCCTAAGCAGTGATAAAATAAGTAACTCTCAACAGAGGAAGAGCAAAAAACCATGAGAAAACAAGTAGTTAAGAGTGTAACAAGGTGGCCCTGAAGCCGGTGTTGAAAGATGTTGACGCTCTCGGATGAAGAGGAACATCGAAAACATTTAACGGTCTTCCGCCAACTCTCAACGTGTCAGGGCACACAACAAAAATTTCACTGCGAGGGAGATTTAAACCGCAGTCAAGTTGACAAACTAAAATCTCATTTGGTTATTGGAACAGCACACCAGGGAAGTCATACATGACAATGACTCAAAACCAAGGAAATAAAATATTTAAATAGCCAAATAAAAAAGCAGGTGCCACACCTACTAAAATACAGACATTCCCTAGTCACCTATAGACGCTGTATGGGAAACACGTACAAAGAGCAAAATCAGGATTTAATACAGAACTTTAATGGGATTGCTCAGTACTGCCTTGAAAGGATGTGAGGGAAACAGTTAGAGTTAAAACAAAAGAGAGATGAAAGAACAGAGCGGCAGGGGGAAAACCAACACTGCACCACCAACATAAGCCTGTCAAAGTCAGCTGGCATGACAACGCTCCCAGACAATCCTGGAATTGTGGTGTCTGCCAGGACTTAAGCCACCGATCGCTCAGCAGAGGTCATAAAGCCCATCACTTTAGAAGGGCGGCGAACCCTGGGGGCGAAAAGCATGTGCAAAAAAGCCCAGCAATTGTTGCGAATACATGTTCCTTCTACTCTCTAGTGCTTTGCAGACCTGTGGACAACAGACGAAGAACCATCCCACAAACTCTCTCCTAGTTCTTTTTAATGAGGCTGGCCACAAGCTGTCCCTATCCCATCAGCCCCGGTGCTACGTTGAACGCCGCTACAGCACCTGTTAGATATAAATCAGCCTCACTGAGCTGTGTTTGGGAAGTGAGGCATTAAGCATGACACAGACTGTCAAAGTTCACGTCACGCTAACCGCAACATCTCGCTGAACCTCTGAGCGGCAGGCCCAAAACTGGCCCCGGCACCACTGCGCTCACATGGCCTGCCTCCCTGCGCTGCGCCGCATGAAATGCAGATAACATCTGGTGCCCAGCTGGGCCGAGAGAGAAAGAAAGAGTGGGTGAGAGAGTGAGAAACACTAAGCGATGGAGCAAAAGAAGGAACTACTAAAAGACAAAACCAGGGAAGGCTCTGGTGTCCTTCTTGAAGAAGTCACTCTGTGGTCATGTTTTAAGGATTTCCGACTGGACCGTAGAGTCTTAACTGTTGGTGACAGATCAATGTAGGGGTAATAATACACAGACCTGAGAGAGAGAGTGAGACAAAAGCGCTGCCTAAATAATCTCTCGTGTCAGAACAGGGTCGTAGGTCAAATCCTGGAAAAGAAGTCACATTCCTTCGTGGACAGAAACACATCTTCAGTTTGCATGCATGCGAGTTTCCCCACCCCTTTGCCCCGGGAGCTGCCAGCTAAATAATAAACAGATATGTTTCTTTTGAACTATACATACTATACGGTTGAGTAAGGTACAGACGAAAAGCCTCAAGTGAGAGCCTCAATAGAAAGTATCATCTGCTAATGATTTTTTCAAGGGCAGCTACAGACAGGGGCAAGCGCTAAGATGTGGCTTGTTGTGTTTAGCCGTTAGCTGCGGGGTCAGGGAGGAGGGGCCGGGGCAGTGCCGGCAGGGGCCGGGGGTCTCTGCTGCTTCGCTGTAATTTACATTGCTGTGTAATTACCTGCAGAATGAGAGACTCGAAAGATACATGCGAGAGCTTCCAACAAGCGCAACTTCTGCAATAACCGAAGGCCTTCCAGGGCCAGAAAGAGAGCTATGTGTAATTGCAGACCTAAGAAACGTGCCAGCGTGTAAGTGTCAAGTACAGACAAATCAGTATCACACCCTGCAAGTTAGTTTTGGCATGTTGGAGTAACACGGAAACCTTTTACATTGAAAACACATCGTTCTGTAATGACGGGACCCATTCACTGCTGCAAATCGAAGGGATAAACTCCCGTCCATCATCTCTCGCCTCTCGCCAGCGAAGGAGGGCTGGATTAGCAGAAAAGCAGAGAGTATTAAGCGTGTTTAAAGAAAGGCCGGATGGACTTGTTCTCACCTTGCAAGGCTGACTGGATAATTAAGGGGCTGAGCTTCACGACAAACCAATCGCTGAAAGGCTGTCCAAACCAATGTGCATGTGCCCACGCTGTATTGTATAGGGTAAAGTAAGCAAGTGGAGATTTTGTCTCGGTTTAACAGCTGCGCACACATGCATATCACTCACCAAACGTGATGTGCAATTTTGTTAGCACATATATATAGCACTTAGATATGAAGACTTAATATGCAAAAAATGACTTTTTTGAACTTTCAAGTCATGTTTTCATTTTTTTAGATAGCTTTCGTTTTCCAATTATTATTACTTAATCGCAACAACCCAACTGCAGTTTGATTTTTTTACTGTGCATTCCCATTAATAGGCTAACAATTTTTGCAAATGAACTTAATATACACTCACCTAAAGGATTATTAGTAACACCATACTAATACTGTGTTTGACCCCCTTTCGCCCTCAGAACTGCCTTAATTCTACGTGGCACTGATTCAACAAGGTGCTGAAAGCATTCTTTAGAAATGTTGGCCATATTGATAGGATAGCATCTTGCAGTTGATGGAGATTTGAGGGATGCACGAAGCTCCCGTTCCACCACATCCCAAAGATGCTCTATTGAGTTGAGATCTGGTGACTGTGGGGGCCATTTTAGTACAGTGAACTCATTGCCATGTTCAAGAAATCAATTTGAAATGATTGGAGCTTTGTGACATGGTGCATTATCCTGCTGGAAGTAGCCATCAGAGGATGGGTACATGGTGGTCATAAAGGGATGCACATGGTCAGAAACAATGCTCAGGTAGGCTGTGGCATTTAAACGATGCCCAATTGGCACTAAGGGGCCTAAAGTGTGCCAAGAAAACATCCCCCACACCATTACACCACCACCATAATTGCATTAATGAGAAATTGAACAGGTGTTCCTAATAATCCTTTAGGTGGGTGTATAATATCAATCATTACTTTTTTATACATGTTTGAATATAAAGTACTATTTGCCGCATAAATGAGGAAAATACAAAAAGCTCTGTATAAACATGAATAGAACACTTTTGTGGCAAAGGGCAGTGACATTTGGAATAAGAGCAATATTCCCCAATACACTGTAGTTAGTAAGTAATAGTCAAACCGCCTAAAGTTGAGTTTGTCCATTTTCTGCCCTACACGTCATATTTTGATGTTTTTTAGGGTAATTACAAGCAAAATAACATGCAAATATATCCTGTTGACATCACTTTTGGCTGTGACTTTAGCTGATTTTGTAATGCTGATAAACCTGCAAGCGGTGACCTACCCACTCTCATCTCTTAAAGCGATAGTTCACTCAAAAATGAAAACTCATCATTTTCTCACCCTCTTGTCGTTTCTAACCAGTATGACTTTCGTCTGTGGAACACAGGGGCCTAATGTGAGGGGGCCTAGTGGCCTAATGGTCAGAGAGTCGGACTCGTGACCAGAAAGTTGCCGGTTCGATCCTCAGGGCCGGCAGGTAACGATTGCGGTGCCCTTGAGCAAGGCACCTAACCCCTACACGCTCCCCGGGCGCTGCACTGATAGCTGCCCACTGCTCCGGGTGTACGTGTGTTCACCACTTGCTGTGCGTATGTTCACTAGTCACTGGATGGGTTAAATGCAGAGGTCACATCTCGGGTATGGGTCACCATATCTGACAAATAGGTCACTTTCACTTTTCACTTTTTCACTTCACAAAAGATATTCTGAAGAATGTTGGTAAACAAATATGCAAGACAATGGGTATCGGTGGTGTTTGGTTACCAACATTCTTTAAAATATTTTTGTTCAGCAGAAGAAACAAAACATGTTTGAAACGACAATAGGGAGAGTAAATTATGACAGAATTTTCACTTTTGAGTGAACTTATATATTAAGGGCAAAAATACAAAAAATTCAAGAAAACTTTCAATGAAACGTAATGCAATAAAGCTTATATCCTGCTTGGAGGGAGTTGAATCTGCGTAGACGTTCATTGCTTTGTCACGGTTTTGACAAAAAGGAAACATGCCTGAAAACAAGATAAACATTAGATGGCTGTCAGGATATGTGCAGTTTTCTACTAAAAGGAAACGGGAGTAAAAGATCAACTGCACTTTGGATCTCAAGACCATGGTTCTTCGCTTAGTCTTACCATTAGAGAATGTGTCACACACAGCTGCTGCTTTGTGTGTGTGTGTATAAGAGTTGAGGGAAAGCTGCCAGATATGGTGCTATACTGTGAATGAAATCGCTCAGTGGAGCAGCGAGTTTGTAGTCAGTTGCCTGTGCCAGGGCTCTAGGCGAGTGAGAAGCTATGTATACATGCCAACACAACACGGAGAAACAGCCCGCATGGCACACACACACAATAAAAACATATTTAAACATAAAAGGACAGATTCAGTCAGATACATCATGTCCCAGATAGTCTTCACAAAAACATTGCGACTACTGATGCTTGAAACAGCACACACACCACTTGACAGCTCTGAAACAGCGTCTGAGTTTCAATTTTATTTCCTGTTCTTAGGGAAGAGTTTCAAAGATTAAGCTACCTATTAAATCTGCATCACAAATAGTGCTTTAACAACATGCCAAACACAGATGAGATGTGTCCTAGATTTGAATGGACAACACAGAGAAGTGCAAATGTGTTACGCCCCACTCTCAAAAGTGATGAACGATTGATGTCATCAATGGATCGCGCCTCGTGCTGGGGAGGGCCCTGTGTAAAACGAGAGGCGCTTAATTGGCTCAGGGACTGTAATTCGGGGGGATTAATTGAAGTGAACTCTACGGTGCCAGGTGTACTCCTTTTATAGGGCGGGGAGCAGAGGGAGCTTGTGGCTAGCCAACTGGGTAACAGCAAGTGAGCCTGTAATACACAAACTCAAGCATTAATACTAAGGTAAACAGTGCTGTGCTCCTTGAAACTAAGGAACTGTCGGGTATTCTGGCGATGATCGTTTAACCTAAGACTACATATTATTTTAAGATTAACACCCAAACCTAAAATGAGCATGTCTGTGATGTAAATATAAGCCGAATATGAGGGATAAGGCGGGCCAGCCAGGACGGCAACACCTGTTGGCCCAATCATCGCCTGCTTATCTAAACTGATCTATTCATCATTAGAAGGACACAGCGAGGGAAGGCAATCTAACTGTGAAATAACGGAAATGCTTTGGATTAAAAGCCATTGATGAGTTATATTGGACCTTTTATTAAGTAAGAGGGCTTAGGTATGCTTTACTCAGATTGTCAAGAAGAAACGTATTCAAATATATTAACAACCCTATTTTACAGCTGGGGCTTTGACGGAAACCTGTGGAAACTGCCACTTATGACAAACAGAAGTAATAAGGCAGAAATCAGCCTATATATTTGTGTTCACCTTCCACGTCTAAAGTCGCTACTGACCATTCTTCTTCAATAATAAAGGAGTCATTTGTGTATCAAATATGTGCAATCTATGCTGTTATTTGTAGAAGATTAATAAACTTTTTGCTCCTCTTCCCTCCCGCAAAACTGACGTGATAAACAACACCGCTGGGTCACGTACGGGGTCTTGAGTCAGGGCAAAGCCCCTCCCCGAACGCTGAGGACACATATGACCCAACAGCTTTTAAATTACAGGCAGAGACAGAAGGAAGGTGACTGGAAGAAGAACCATTATCCCCGCAGTCCTGCAGGTCAACCCTTTCCTTATCAAGGTGCAGGTCAAAGCCACATATCTCTTCCACTAAGGTGAGGGTCACCGCAGTGCTCTATCCAGTCGTGGGTCAACCAGAGGTCTTCAGCCATTGAGGTTCACAGCAGCACAATAAAACAATCAACTAGGGTGCCGGACCTAGGTCAATAATATACTCCAAGGCTACAGGGGGTCACCACCTGCTCTCTGGCCTCTTATTGGAAAGTCCTCGGAGGTCTTCAACAGTTGACTAGGGTTTTAATTTCAAGCCTGACGGGAGAGCAATGACGTAATTGTATTTTCAAGTCAGCGCAATAAAACAATTGATGCATTGCACAACGTGTCATTTGGCATTGGCCAAAACTCCATCTTTGCTTTCATTAAAACAATGCAACAGCGAAACTTCAAAGCAATTGTCAGCAGCTTGCTATGATGTCACCAGTCACTTTTATCAATGCACTACACAACCTCTTTTACAATATCTCTTTGAGCACACTACCAAGCGTCTCATCTGCTGAGAGTCTGGCACAAAACCATTGAATTCTCTGTCTGTTCCCATGCAGTCCTGCAGCTAACAGGACACTGTGCCTTTTGACTGTCATTTTTGAGCACACGTAAAAGTAGCTTGGACAGAGATACAAAGAGAACAACTCCAAATCTAAGATGTGCAGTCACCTGCACTGAAACTCAATACTAGCAACGTCCTACTTGGAAAACGGGGGGAAGTGCAGATCAAGGCTTTATCTGTTGAACTTAACAGAGTGTCTCTAGTTCTGGCTGACTTGAACAAGTACACAGAGCTCGACACATTCCTCAGAGGACCTGATACTGGAACAAAAAGGGAGGGAATAGAGGGAAGAGCCTCTTTTCTTCCGATTCTCATACTTCCCTTTCCGTCCAAGTCACTATGAATGGAGGCAGACAGCATCCATACAGTTGCCAGGATGAGACAGCAGTTAAGACTTGGCTGCTCTCCCTCTCTGCTTAAGGCAGATATCGTGTTTCTAACAGCTCTGCCTGGTTGGATACAAAGAGGAGCTCAAATAAGAGCTCCAAACAGTTGAACCCATCTGACTTGAAGGCTGCACCCTTACGCCGGCAACTTTTTTAAAGCTTAAAACTAGCCCTAAACAAAAACTACAATTACAAAAATAGATTGAATAACATCTTCAAGATTTGTTTACCACTTACGTACGAGCCGTTTAATTCTCCAAACTTTGGCATGGCAGCGCGAGCGGGAAGGGTAAATGTTCTTCCCCTCCCCTTCGCAGCTCTGCTCCAGCAGGCGTCATTAGGCAGCATAATCAGCATTCTGTTTGCATACATCTGCCTTATTTTATTGATCTCTCTTCATTCATTAGCCTTCAGGGGCCAGTCATTAACACGTGTCCCCGTTACACCCAGGGGAAGCCTAATTCCTATACACGCCGGATTTCGGCAGAGGGCACAAGTGGGCTTGTCACAGTGGGCACAGGGCCAGTGCCAGCCCCATCCCTGGATACCCATTCTTATCTGCGCCCCTGGCTGTCGACAGCCCCAGCCAAGATCCACTAACAAGGAGAGCCTTTCCCCTACCCTCCGTTAAGTAAAAGGACAATTATCCGGAGAACAATGAGGCTTTTCACAGAGCCTTATGTTGTCATTAATGCAGTGGATCTGGTTACACCAGCCCCAGCTTAAGCTAATTACAGAATGCTATCTGTGGATTCTTCATTGCTTCTTAATTAAGTAGGATTCATTTCAGAAGGGGGTAAAACAGTCACTTTTTTTGCTTAGTTTTCCCCGTCTCTTTGGTTGCTTTGAGAAATGTTGGGGGTTTGCCTTAGGGCTCCCACAGCTGATAACACAGATGTGATATATTTGGGAACATACTCGCATGCTGGTAAACGTACATGTGTGCTACAGATACAATCACAAACACTATTGAAGACAAATGTTGCGACTAACAAAAAACAGAACAATTTTTTATATGCAAGTAGGCCACTACTAGTTTGCTCAAGCCTGGGGCAGCCTTGGTAACTTAATACCCGGCATGTCTTCTGTCTATTTGTGTCTCCACAGAGGACTCGAGCCCTTTCAACATCCCCCCATCACTAACACATTCTTATAAGCCCTGATTAAGCCACTCTTATTTCCTACAACGGTCGCCCTGCCAGAAAGGAGGATGGCAAAGGTTTACAGTCACCATTCACTCACCAACAAAACAGAGATGGCAGGAGACCATGATGGCTGAGGAATGCGCATGCTAAAAGACATCCAACGAGATTCTTCTGCTTACTGTCGCCTTGAGCGCTCTCTTCAACAGTGTCTGACCCCTCGCGCAGAGGTTAAGATGACATACAAGCTCATTTCAAAGGCCTCGCGTAGCTTCTCAAAGGGAGGAATCGGCCACCGCAAGTCGGCGTGAAACACTCCATCAAAGAAACTCACCGAACGACACAACAGGCGGCCAAGGTGCTACGGAAATGTGAGTCAGAGAAAAGCGAGGGAATGATGGATAGAGAACAGGCGGGAGAGTGTGGGCAAGCTCTAACCATTGTGCGCTTACAACATGCGCAGAGTATGTACCAGTTCACCGAGAGGTGAGCTCAATTAAACACATACACACTCGCACAAAATCGCACTTGTACACACGGAGCTAGTTTGGCAAGAATGTGTCTATGCTTGCTTCACATTGTGCAGCGGGACTCCGGCTGCTAATTGAGATTGCAAAAAAGTAAACAGACAGGCTGTTATGCCCTCTCTGTATATTTGAAGAGATGGGGATGTATCAGCACGTACACCCTATGCTACACCCTCCGGATCGAGTTTCAGGAAGGTCACGGGCAGAACACAGTCACTTACACGGAATCGTCAGCTGAAGAAATAAGCGATTCATTTGGGATATTGTTCTATCTTCAAAGCAAACAAAACAAATGTAACCTGTCTTGCATAACACCTCACACATGGCCTCCTATGCATTAGGCAGACAAAGCAATGACATCCATATAAAAGAAACTACTTTACCTTTCCCCTACTTTGTTCTTTATAAGAAAAACCCAACCTGTGCAAATAAAATCTCACAGCGTGATCTAACAGTACCCACAGTATAACAACCTGTGGATGGTGTGGAACACAGCTGAAGTTCCTTCCTTTTCAAACAACAAGAGCCAGAAGGAAAATGGGAACCAAAATGCCATGTCCTATCCCTGGCACATCACTGACCTTGCCCCCAAGATGCATCAGGGCCAATAAACCATACCCTACAACTCTTCCAATCTAGGTCCCGGCGACCCTCGATGGGCTTCTCGTCTTATTGCCCGCTGTGCCGCTCCTTTTATTTGACCTGCATTTACCCTCAGCACAAGAAAAATGTAGTGTTTTAAGTAATCCTTGTTTGTACAGGCCATAATTGATTGGGTAATCCTGGTTTAACATGCACTAAAGCCAGTGCTTAAGAATCTATTAGGAAAGCTAACAGCTTACAGACGCAGATCTCCCTCTTTTGCACTCAAGTCGGCCTGGATGCACCTACCCACACACAAGATGCAACTACGCCTCTGATCGCATTCACCTTTTTGAAGTAAAATTCTCTGTTCCGATCAAAAGTCTGTGTGTCCCGCTAAGGATAAGCTTTTGTTTCCATGTCACCATGCTAATCTACAACAGCTAAGATGATTGAAATCCCTGGCTACGTGCCATGGCTTGGAATTTCCCCAGGTAAGATGGGTTCGGCCTCTCCGTCAGCCTGATGACACCCGGCGATGGTGGTGTTCTTACTGTGTGGGAACCACCTGGCCTCTACGGACACTCCGACCACAAAGTCTCCGTCAACTCGACATGACACATGCCACACCAGGCAGTCATCGCAAAGACAGGCTGTCATAATCACCATAAATCTCCTCGCATCAGCACATAGGGAAAGCAACCAGGAGAGAGGCAGATGTGAATTGGGTTACATGTTTCAGCTGTGTGCTCTGAGAATAGATTATTCAAGCAGCGCTTGCTGCAGCAATGACAGACTGGAAAAGCAGGAAGCAGTGTGTTTCTCACATGAAGGCAAACTAGGGACGTGACTCTGCCAAGGACCCAAGCCTTCATCAGCCAATCAAAGACAGGAATACGGTGCACAACTGTGCCATTTCTTTCCTCTAACCAAACACACACAGAGCATAATCCCCCTAAAGACCTCTGCCCTAATGGGGCCCACTACTGTAATTACAAGAAATATATTTGGGATCAGGCGCTTAAGTAGCCAGCTAAAAGTGGCCGTGAAAACAAAAACGCTCTGTAATTATTGTCTGCCTTCTCTCTCTCTCTCTCTCTCTCTCTCTCTCTCTATGTCTTTGTGTCTTTCTACTTTGACTTGGGTTACCTGTCCTTCCTGCTTTTTATGGTCAGAAGGCTGTTGTTTTCCAGATTTTCTCTCTAATCCGTGTCTGGAAGCAGCGCTGGCATTGCCGGCAGTGTGCCAAAGCCTGTTAACGAGATGCACGGTTCAGCCCGCGGGAGCTCCGTGACGACACAACATAAAGATAGCAGAAATTTGAGTCGCCGTTCGTAGCTCTTCTCGCGTATGAATGCATTTTTTTTTACGATGGGAGACAGGGAAGGGGGGTCATTTTGCACAGCACAAAAGCTCTATTGTGCAAGAGAAACTTTATATACATATTAGAAACTTGAAACTCCATTGAATTCACAGAGCTGGATTCTTGTAACTGTGAACAAGATAACATTACCGACCATTCTCTGTCCTCTCTCTACGCACACAAAAAAGAGAGCGGAATCTGTCATGATGGATCCTTTTTATTAACCTACAGGGTCACCTAACAGATACATTAAGAACTCTAGACTCCAGGCTGTTTTTGGGTCTAAAATATGTAACATTCTTGAAGAAGTCATACTGATCTGTGCTTAAGATACTCTTCTTTACTTGCAATAGTCAACCGTCCCAACATTCCTTCACTAACAATTGCATCTGTCCTCACTACCCACAATGAGAAATAGAAATCGCCATAGCACCTTTCTGAACTTTAAAAGCATGTGTCGGTATAAATACTACACACGTGTGCAAACCTGCTTTTTTCCTGTCCCCTTTTCCTTTTGGCACAAGTTCATTCTTGTAATAACAGCTGTACAACTCCTTATCTGCTGCTTGAGCAGGAAAGTTAAATAACCGCCTTCACAGAACAAATAATCAAATGTGATCTCCAGCCGTCTCTAAACAACCGTGGGGTGGGGTTGGTGGGAGTAATTCTGATCCGGGCAGTGGTGTGGCTGGGAGCTCAGGGGTGAGCCGGGGGTAGGTACGGAGGGCAGCTGGGCAGGTGTGTGTGTGCACGTGTACAGGGGGAATGGGGAGGTGCTGGGTGAATGGCAGGAGACGCCACGGCAGTGACATCACTCGCAGACCTGTAATTAAAGCACAGCTCTCCACACAAAAGCTGAAGAAAGGTATCGGCAAGGGAAGGATGGCCATTTTCATAATGACAGCTTAACCCCGACAGCCTGCAAATAAAAAGCCACACAAACAGTCCCTATAGCTTCTAATTACTGTTGTACTGCCGGGCAAACAAAAACATCCCAACGCTAATAATCAAATCCCCAACTATCCACACGTACACATACACAGTCTAATCAACCAGGTAAACAATACAATCGCGCTCTAGTGACAAAGAGACCTTGATGGCTCTTTCCCAATGAGGTACGTTGAGAAAAGTATATTAAGGTTTAAAGGTATCAACATTTTAATTAAAAATCATGTTTTCACTCCCTCCCACGCAATGGCAGACGTATTTGACTTCATTTATGTATCTGCACAAATTATGAATTTTTTTAATAAAATAATCAGCCCTTGATAAACGGTATACATTTATGGGCCCGAAATGTTAAAAACCAAGTGCATCTAAATTCATTATAAAAGATATCCAAATGGCATGGACGTCTATTAAAACAATATTTTGCAAAAATATGTTTGTGTTTGCTAAAAATAATGGAAAATGCAAAGGCCTTTAACTTGAAAACAGAAAGTCACATTCACCTGGGAAGCATGAAAGCGAGTCATTTTTATTTATTTCTAAACTAATCCCTTAAATTAAACTCTTGAGAAACTGCGTCAGCAGTGAGCACATGAGATCATTCTCTCCTTTACTAGCCCTAAACTAGCCTCTATATTGTTACAATCCCATGTTCTGAAATCTGCCAGTACAAAGGTTTCTCAATGGATGGTCAACAAAGACCTAGGGGAGATGAAGTCTGTCCCAGAGCTGAGAATCCCCAGTAGACTAAAACAGAGAAATGATCGAATAAAAAGAGTGGTGAGCGAATTAATAAACTCATCTATTATGCAGGCTTCAGCGAGACGAGGTTGAGAAATGATGAGCTTTATTTTAAAAAGCAGACAGGAATACTGCCATGAAGCACGTGAGTCACTAATGAATCAGTGCTGAGAGGTCAGATTGCTAAGCTCGGCTGCACTCATCTTAACGTTTTCCAACATCTCTGTGTCGAGACCAAATTTCCCTTGGATGCATCAGAGCTGACTGAAAAAGCAAGCAACTATCTATTTGTTTAGCGCGGGAACGTTTAGGAGACTTCACCAGACTCTTATACCTTCAATCACACAGCATTCAGAGCAACCAACCCACGGTAGATACAAGTGAACAAGGGTTGGAGAGTGTTTCCAGACATGACCCCCTACTCTTTAAACTGTGGAAATATCACATCCTTACAAAGACCGAAGCCATTTGGAAGAGAAGAGTGGCTTTGTATGAGTCGCTCGCCCTCTTTCTTTAGTCACTTACATGCCCACAGAGTCGCAGGAGCATATAGAGGCCTTAAAAGTAGGTTTTAATAGACACTTTCTTTCCTCTCATTTTTAAGCTCTATTTGAAGTCAGTAACAGCCGTTGTGTTCCAAGTCTTGTTTAAAGGTCAATCCTAAAAGGAAAAAGAGGGAATAGTTAAAGTTAAAAGCTTGCCGAGTTCACTTGGCACCCCGCCTACTAGTCTGCTATTGCCCAGAGTACTGGGTTTTGCTGCCAAAGGTGGCCACACCTGAACAGCTTCAAAACAATATTAAAGACATGACAGCCATGGCACGAGAAGTGCTTGTATGTTTGCGTGTCTGTGATTAAATGCAAACAAGTTGCTGACTCACTTTTTACTATTTTATCCCCGTGCAACTCAGCACTACTACCTTCCTCCAGGCCAGTTTCTATTATTACATCACTTCCTAATCATCATTATTTGGCGCAGTCCATATCATTTGAGATTACCTCAGAAATAGTTCACTCAAAAATGAAGCCTGGCAACATTTCCTCACTCCCCTGACTCAAACCAGTACGACTTTCTCTCGGTTTGGATGAAAAGACGAGCCAAGATTTGAACCTGACTGCCATGGCAAGTCGTGACGTCACTTGTGTACCACTAGAACTGGCTTATCTAAATCTTATGTAAACAACGAAAGGTGCCAAAGTAGTAAGTCAAACAGGAACAACACGTCATGAAGGCGAGCAAATTATCAAAGATATTTGATCATAAGGTGGACTTTTCAACAAAGCGCCACAGCTCAAGTGTGCTCTACATCAGGCCGTACGAACTAAAGCCTATTGGTCTAAAGCTGTGTTTCAGAGCAAGACACACACATTTCTTTCCTTCACAGTCCGACAGATAATTGCAACGTACATGGGAATACTGGGATGCCACCCACCACCAGGGCCAAGGACACAAACCTTCCTCTGTTCCAAATTTGCTTTATGTTGGAATCCCCCCCAAGCACACTAACATATTGCTCTCAGTTTCCACATACATACACACACTTACACAGATAGTCCAGGGATGAGGAGAAACAAGACGTGGAATGTTTCTGTAAAAATAGGCAGATGTGGTTACATTACATCACAATATACCGCAGAAGTAAGAGTGCTGTTGTGCTTTGAGCAGACAAGAGCATCAGAAATGTTGCTTTTTTATGCAATTCATTTCATTCAGCTGTTAGAAGCTTCGAAATATAAAGTTACCATTTTGTTTGCCAACAAAAGCCTGCTGCTTGCTTAAGGCGAAAACGCTCCGCACCGCTTACTCTGGTTTGGAACACTGAAAAAACAGAAAAGCTGTTATACCAAATACATTCGTTCAACATTTTACGACACGTCTCCAAGTAACAAGTGAATTACGTGAACTGCCGAATTAGCATTAAGACACAAACAAGGTGCCCACCTCTCACACCCCATCCCGAAGTCACCTCAAAACACACCCAGCGAAGAAACAACAAACCTGCTCGAGTTCACATTCACATCAAACCTGATTAGCATTCCATGAATCCTCCCTCTGCCTCTCATCCGCCACTGACCTCTCCGACGCACCGGGCTTCAACCCCACCATAGTGGCGTCCCCTGGCTCGGCCCGACCCAGGGCCACGGGCCTCTCCTTTCCTCGTGGAAGTAATACCAGATTACAGAGCAACTGTTGTCAAATGTTTATATAATGTGTTTTTTCTAGTCCTTGTCCCCCCCTCTCCGTGTTTGGACAGCTGTCCTTTAGCAGCGGGACATCTTCAGATGCTGCTCTTGCATGACTCTCCGTTTTTTTATGCGGAATTAACGTCTCATTTCAACTTAATAAACAAGAAATACATTTCCAATTTGGCAACGGGAAGGCGTCCGGGGTCAGCGAGGGAGAGTCGTGTGTGGTATGTTTAAGAGAACATCAGGTTTTTGCTTGTTTTAAGAAAAGTATGCGTGCATGCATATGTAAATATGGGTGCTTGCTTTAATGTCCAGATTTGTACTTCTCCCAGAGGACAGAATGATCTTCAATAGCTTGACTGTTTCTCCTAGACAGCAATGAGATGAAATGGAGAGCAAGTGTTAACTTTTGCTCAAGTGTCCTGCTTCCCAGATGTTTTCTCTATGGCGATTTCACATCTCGACTGGAGTTACAAATGATGTCTCAAATTGTCAACACGCAAACATCTGCAATCACAAGTCAGAGATTTCAATGCAAACTCAAACATTTCTCTTATTCTTCCTGGACTAAATTATCGGGGGCTGTTATAGCGCTACACTCTTATAATATATCAACTTATCCATACAGTTTACGAGAAACAAACGCATAACATGCCTGCTGTAATTTGTGGATCATTACCTCTAAAGCTTCGATTCTGCCAGATGCGTGTTTTTTGTCAACCTGCATGAGTTAAACATTTGCTCTGTGATTCAGGTATACCAAACGTGTCCCAACAGGCCACCAACATCCCAGCATGGAACACAACACTCAGCTCAACCCACAATACGAAAGCGAGAGAGAGGGAGAGAGAGTGAGTAGGCGAAGACTTTCAGTGGAGTGAGAAGTTTAAAGAAAACAAAAGCGGACGGAAAGAGGAGGGAAAAAATGCAGATCACACAGAAAGCTCCTTTTGTTTGTTGAATCAAAGTAGATCTGCTTAAATGAAATATCCATCAAAACAGGCATTCATGCCGGAGCGCGGGCGACGGGGTAGGAATGGAGGTGTTTGCGGACTGGGGTGGGGGTCGAGGCAGGGTTACAGGCAGGGTGTGACTGCTAGATGAAAGTCGGCCTGGGCTGGGTCACCTCCGTACATCCCATTAAAGGAGCCTTTAAGTGTGTATGAAGCAACTTGGTACTGCTGGGAGCTCACTGATCCAGATGTTCTGTCAACAGAGGAAACGAGACGAAGCAGAAGCAAGCCCTCACACCACGTGCTCCCAGAACGCCACCCAACACACTTTTGTGTGGCTCAGACGTTGTGCTTTTAAAGCTCGGGGGTCTTTAGTTACGTTTCACTGAAATCTCCGATGTTAGACATTTCTTTAGTGAGAGGAATTTGGAAGCCACAAAAATCGGTATAAATTGTATAAAGATAAATGTTTGGGTTCAGTCAGCCGAGCTAATATGAATATTAGAATACGGGCACAGTTGGAGACCTTGTTGAGATTTCTTTTTAAACACCAAGGAATAAGATTAAATGGAGAACCCTTTGGGGATTTTCTATTCTATGAGAATCTGCATTTCTTAGACACACACAACAAAAAGCCAGACCCACAAGGGATAAAAGCCCACACATTTCGAGTGTCATCTACCCATCGCAGCCCCGTGCATTTACGTAATATTGTGGGTCATTTGAGTGTGTTTTCAGATACGGGTACTCACAGCTCCACTTGACACGTGTAACCATACATAAACGCATTCCGCGGATTTCGCCTGAAACCGGTCCGCGGATTCAGTCCGGGCCTGCTGATAACAGAGGAACCGTTACATTAGAGGAGCAGTAGCGTGAAAGTCTCGGTAGATTGGGAGGGTCAATGACCTCCGGTGTGCTGCTAATCTCTTCCTCCGCAGCTATTGATCAGCGATCATACAGACAAATACACACAGCAGCCAGATTGTAACTGTAGATCACAAGTTCAGTTAAAACCACGCGAAACAAGACAGGAAAGCAAATGACAGAAAGAGAGAGAGAGCCAAAGTCTGACTACCTCAGCTGGGGCCTTCTCTCCCCCTTCCTGTCAGGAGGTAAATAGCTATTGGCTGCTCAATAAGTGGCTTCGGTTCAGAGAGTGAGGGGTCTTTTTCCCTCTGCTCTCCACTGGCTTGACAAGCAGGTATTGACAGAGCAGTTACACACTAACCCATTGGGGGAAATCCTCTACAATGTGCCCCGGGCAGCTGATAAATGGAACGCATACGCTACCTGAGTGTACAAGCGCCCGTACACACACAAACACGCTCGATCTCGCACAGAAAAGTTGACAAAGAAATGGAGCCGGATAATGGAGATGTTTGTCTATTTCTTTGTCGTTCATTTCGCTCGGCTATGAGAGGAATGAGATTACATGAAATAAATTTGTCCATGATCAAAATACTTCAACATTCAATGGCCAAATAACGTCTTAAAAATATTGACACGGAGAAGGAACATACAGGTGGAGACAGAAAATCGTATCCGAGTGTGGTAGATGTTCATGGTTTACCTGAGCGGTTGAGAATATGATTGACAGGTGACTCTGGAATTGATGGGGTGGGTGCAGAGGTGTTGAGGCCTCAACCATGAATACAGCCACTCAAATACACGCTTTCATGAGATTGTAGGCTGATAAATAGCCAGAGGTAAAGCACGAGCTATCACTTTGTGATATGATGTCAGTAACCTTCATTGATCCAAGTGCAGACAGGCAGGCCTTATCGCCGACTCTCATTCTGTGATATACTGAGATCGGGGGACCCGCTGCTTTTTAATACACTGCGCTTTGGGTGAAGGTGTCACGGGGTAACCTCTTGGCCCCTGGGGCAATATTTTACAACTATATGCTATGATGACTGTGAAAGGTGGACCTGACTGTTAAGACAGAGAACGATAATCTAATAAAATCTTTTTAAATGTAAGTAAATAGCAGCATTTACATTATAACAAAAAATGATACAGAAAAACATCCTTGACATTACTTTCATAATTTAAAGGAACAGTTCACCCAAAAATGGAGATGATGTCTTTGTTTACTAACCCTCAAGTTGTTCCAAATCTTTACACATTTCTCTGTTCTGATGAACACAGAGAAAGATATTTGGAAGAATGCTTGTAACAAAACAGTTCTTGGCCACCATTGACCACCATAATAGAACTAGGAAAATCTTGGCTTCAGAAATTTCTTTGTTCTGTTCAACACAAAATAAGATATTTTGAAGAATGTAGGAAAGCAAGCTTTTCTTTTTTTACAATATTTTCATTTTTTCTTGAAAAACTTGAGATGACTGAATTTTTATTTTTTGGTGAACTTTCCCTTTAAAGGGCTAGAAAAGCTATCAGAGCGCACACTTAAAATAAACAATATTAACGTCCGTTGGTGTGAATGCTAACATAGTTATTGTTCTTGCTGTGAACGGGTCTTTCAAATTTTCTGAAGGAAATAGTTTTACTAGAATCCCAAGATACAATCGAAATATTTGGCCGTTAGGGTAGGTACAGAAGACTAAGTATAGGAAATATTGTGGAAAAGCAAAAAATGTATTCAGGAAATTACACTAAAATGAACTCGCATTGCGTACATAAGCACAAAAGCACACATGCACGCATGCCCACCCCACCGCGAGGCCACACCAGAAGTTTCTTTTTTAAATGAATTGCAATTTAAAATGTTTTAATAACCCAGAGGCTCCTGTGGTCGAACAAAAATTTTGAGCTAACAAATGTGCCTTTCTTCATCTGGATGTGACAAACCATGACGAAGAGCACCGGGCCGAGCAGAATGATTTTTCATCTTGATGATCATCGACGGAGCAACACAGACATGCACTTCCAGAAAAAATCGAGGTGATGACAGGAACTTCCCTAGCACAGATCTACACAAACACACACCTTTGTTTATTATCCCCAGGGAGAAACACCCAGTTCACCAGTGCCAAACTCAAATCTACACGCGTAACCCTCAGGGCACAGGCTGGCGCTCCTAAAAAAAACTTGCTTGTTACACATGACCTCTAAAAGAAGTGAAATAATTACCGAAACATCAGTAATTCAGAAAAATAACAGATTAAGGCTATCAGTCCCTTCCAGTTATGCCGTCTCCAAACACGTTAATTCTGATGAAGTCCATGTTGGCAGAGCATGGCGGAAGATAAAAGTGACTGGAAGGAAAGCGGCAGTATTATCCCACCTATTGATTTTAGCTGTTGGGTATTACAGAGAGAAACAGTGGTTTTATCAGGCTAAGACCCCCCTACACTTTTCTATCTAAACCGGTATTTCCATGGCTTATCTGGCAGGAGAGGCTATTACTTACACCTTCAATGCCCTCTTCACCTGGGAGGACAGGAGCTAGCGAGGCCTTCCGGTGAGGCTACTTCCATCGCCGCAACCGATGTCTCAAACGAACCTACTAAGGAAACCAGCACATGATGCATACAAATCCGCCAGCACCAAAGCATCAGTAACCACTATAGAAATGCAAACAGAAGATCAAACATTATCTTTGGATCAACGTCACCTATAGATTAAGTCTGCCGATGTAGCGATTCAGCATCTTTCTCCATTTCCTCATTTTTCCTATCTGCTCTGAATATGAGCAGCAGAACGGAAAGATAATGAGAACGTTATAATCCCACCGAGGAGTCTCGTACATCCTCTAATCACAGACTAAACGTTGGTTTTAATTACAGACAAAGGAAGATATCCTAAGAGCACAATGCCACCGAAGCTTTAAAAAAATGGTAAACGCCTATTACCCTACAAAATCGGTAGTTATTCTATTGGTATTTCGTTCCTCTGCAAAGATACGGGAGCATCACATAGGATGGTGTCATTCCTATGCATTCTCGCATCGGAATATTAATAACGGAGATGAGAAAGAGAGGAAAAACCTCTGCTTGGCAATTACCGTAAAAATCCATAATCTAATCAATGTGCAATTCAAAGGGATTGTCTTAATACATATAAAATATGGCCCGTGTTGAATATGTATACGATGATATGCTGCAAAAATGGACACGAAAATGCTATTGTGAAAATTACCAATGGGACGGATTGGGGCGACTGAGGAAACAAGGCAATAGTTTATCGATTTACATATTTCATCAAAAGACAAGGGTGGTTTAAAAAAAGAAGAGAAAAGGATTACAAAACAATCCGAGCCATTACAGAAATACAAGCAATCTTTTTACACCCAATTCAGATTTCTCAAGACTCCGACAATGTAATCCACTACGTCAAATACCCCAAGCGCACTACGATCAGGGAGAGAGAGCGTGCAGTGGTTTTCTAAGCGAGTTTAGACCACAATGAGGTTGAGGAGAGTTGTTTTTCGTATACTAAGGACCGGCACACTCTCCTAGGGCACTGCTGTCCGCCCTGCTTGACTCCTAGTACGCCTTGTAATTTGCTAGGGGCGGAGATAAATCTTATCTCAGAGACCTGATTAAGTTTTTAATTTACACTCCAATCAATAGCCCAAGTCTATTGGCAATATGTCTGAAACTCTATTTACCAAAGGATTCGGCGCTATCAATTGATCAAGGACCCAGCAGCCATAAATTATAGACATATGTTTGCACGTCTGTGTGTGTGTGGCAGAATATGTCTGTGCGGTGGGATTTTTTTGCATTGAAAAGTGAAACGATGGGAAAGTTTAAACTGCAGGCGAGGCAAAGTTGCCCCCAACAGAGCTGATCATCTTACATCAACACACCCTTGGAATCACAAAAAGCGAGGACTATCTCTCCTAACAGCGGGATAGTTATGTGCTGTGATTCACGCAGCACTTCTGTTACCAATCCGAGCATGCAAAGGCCAAATTAAGACTTCAAGATTACACAATGCTAGTCACATGTTTTCATGAGCTGAGAAAAACACGCTCGCTCTGACCTGATCCCTCCTACTTCCGGTTTTCTCCTGCATGAGAGCCATTATCTGTTTTACACTCCTGTGCTTTCAAAGCAGAACTCTGCGAGAGGAAACCGTTCGCGCCGCCGTTGCCCACATGCCCAATTCCTGAAGGCACTTCCTAAGCCAGGCTCGGACTCAGGGCAGCGATTTTAACAGAGGCAGGGATTGTTCAGGCAGTTGGCACCACTGTGACATCCAGGAAACGTCCTGACGGCTATTTTAAGCTTTTTTGATATTTGTCAAGAACTTCACAGACAGTGTGTGATGGAGGAGGGAAGTAAAAGACAGACTTCACCAAAGGAAATGAAATGCAATGAACAATGAAACATGTGTAGAGCAAATTATTTCACCAGGAAGAGAAAAAACAACTCCTATTTGCTCATCTCATGTGTCTTCAGAGTTTCAGGAGAGATCTGGGCAGACAGATTTCACAGATATTTTTTTTTAAAAGTCTAAAATATGTGGAAAACAGTATCATGAATTTATACCCTTATTGCATATAAAAAGTGTCACCTGATACTAAATTAAAGGAACAGTTCAGCCAAAAACCTGCCATCATTTGTTCATCCTCAAGTTGTTCGAAATCAGAAATCGTGAACTCATGAACAAGAAAGATATTTTATAATGCTTGTAACCAAACAGTTCTTGGCCACCATTCACTACCATAGTAGGAAAAATAGCTTTATAAATTGCCTTTTTTCTGTTGAACACAAAAGAAGATATTTTGAAGAAAGTATGAAAGCAAACAGTTTTGGGGCACTTTTGACTACCATTGTCATTTAACATTGTAATGACTACTATGGTGGTAAATGGTGACCAAGAACGATCTGGTTACAAGCATTCTTTCGAATATCTTTCTCTGTGTTCTTCAGCACAAATACATTTATACCATTTGAAACAATTCCAGGGCGAGTAAATGACGACAAAATCAGTATTTCTGGAACTGTCCCTCTAAAACAACTGAAAACTCGAACTCCTGAGCAATAAAAGAGCAACCGCTGAACTAACAAATTCTCTAAGCTCTTTGATATTTCTGCAGTCGGTCTGCTCATGGTGAACAGGGTGCGGATATCGCCCTCTCCTTGTTTCCCAGGAGAAGAGTGGAAAGAGGGCAAGTCCTTATCGGCGTGGAGAAAGTGTCGTCATAGCATTTCTGCTATGACCCTGCTGACTCGCCGATTCCTTAACATGAGATCACTCTGGACAGCTGACCTCGATATCACTGTGCGGTGCTCTGCCAGTCAACTACACATCCTAGAGCTTCTCCTACACAGATGATAGCGACCACAACACTACACCCACATTGAGTAAAGACTCACATTTAATACATCAGCAAGACATATTCCATGCGTTTGGAATAGAAATCTGTCCTAAACTGTGCAGTATGAACTATTCAAATGTACATTTATCTAAACAGTGTAAAAAACTGTATGCAATATTCAATTAACAGTATGCTATATTTTATATAGTCTCATAACCTCTCATAACACTCACCAACTTGGCCATTCTTAAAGTTCTTTTAACTTTGGAAACAACAAAGTTTGTTACTTTGCCTAGTGATTAAAAAAATGACTAGTTTATATAGAGTCCGGTTTATAGGAGACACTAAAAATGGAAATTCAAGTTGCATTGTGGGATAGCATCCCACGCAGCATGTTCTAGTCGCATATTGAACATTTCAGCTAATGTGGAAGGTCATCTGGGTATTTAATGGACACAGAAATTTGCATACTAAGCACAATATACACACTGCAGTATATAGCAGAAGTGAAATAGTACTCCATTCCAAACATACTTGGACGCGTTTCAATGAATCTTTTTCCACCCTGTCCTTTTTCTTCCTTCCTTTGTCTATTTCAAGACCAAATTAAATAAATGAAAGGAAACACATGCCGGGTTGTATTAAACAGACGCCACATACGACATTTATCCTCTGCTTCCCTGTATGCTCTGTCTGGCGTGTACATTTCAAACTACATACACACGACAGGGAACGAAGGACCGCCCATACAGATACGCACAAACACCGTACGTTCTTTCACCAAACTTTCCTGACAGCGAGTGACCGGAAATAGAGGGAAAGAGAAGAATAAAGTGCTGATAAATGATTTGGGGAAGAATTTTAAGTGCTATTTTGTCAAGGGCAGAGTCTCGCTCTGGCAAAGTCTACCATAAACACGTGTCAGGACTGCATGTAATTACAGAAGAAAAACTTCCTCTAGAACCGCGTGCATTAAAAACTCACAGGCTTGAGTATCTGTATGTTCTAGTGTCCTATCGCTTTGAAGTACTCACGTGTTTGCGACGCACACCTTAAAGATGAACAAACACGGAACATCCATTGACACCTACTGCTTTGAAATGTGTCTAACCGGCTGTTAAACATACTGGAAACATGTAATCAGTTGTCACATGAGTGCCATGAAATGTAAAGAATGGACGAAATCTGGTTCGCAGAATTTTTGAGTCATGAGTGTTTGTGTTAAAGTGAACAATGACCGATCTATCCGAGGCCATGCTCTGAAAATACACTTCCACAAAATGCCTTTTAAAAGACTACGCGCGACAATCCCACAGTCCTGGTCCAAATCCGTCTTTGGAGGAAGTCTGTGTAGTTTCTAAAAAGAGTTGGGCTTATTTTCCAATGTTTCTCAAAGCGGCTAAAATTAGCCAAATTTGTTTCTCGCCGCTTGTCCAAATGATATTTACATATACAAACCCCCCTTGCAGCCAAGAGACCATTCCAGCCAAACCAGCTACAAGAACTTGCCTGAAAGGACAAAATAAACAGCGCAAATGTGACCAATGAGAATGAAAAAAAGGGATCGTTTGAATGTGGTCGCGTTATGTTTTGACTGAAAACAAAGCGCTCGGCACGAAGCAGAACTATTCTATACTATTTTATACTGTCCTGTACTGTCAGTGGAAGCTCTTCAGCTCGGGCAGGTCATGGCTTGAGATCTTAACGCATTACGGAGCGCATTCCAGAGCTCTCTGCAGAATGCAAACAACAACAGACCCTGTTTAACCCTCAAACGTATAAAAACAAGCCAAGATCCCCAACTTTCTCTTCGATTACTTAAGTATTGTATGATGCAGACGTGACTGATCAGAGGTGGTCTTCAAGAGAAACATGGATGAAGTGCATTTTTGTTAAGTGGTAAAGTTTATAATGGACCACTAATAGAATTTTTTCTAAGTCAAACGTTATGGATTGTAGCTATAAGTACTCTTTATCACCATCTCTCCTAAAAAAACAAACTGCAGACAACTTTGTCTCTACAAGGTCAAAACGACATAAAACTGACACTTCATGTGAAACTGTACCTGACAGCACAGCTCGACTCAAATCAAACAAGATTTTTGTCATGTACTCGACCACAACTAGATTTGCTTATTTTAGAAAAAGTCTCGGATTTCATCGTGTAAACTTACTTTCTAAGTAGCCACATTCAACTTTGTTTTGAAAGCACCATAAATTTTACTTTCTAAGTGCTTAACCTGTTTTTCTCCCCGTTTTAAGGGCTCGCTCATTAGAGACCACCTTGATCAGCTGCGGAGGGCTTTGTCGAAGAGCTTTTTGTCCATCCACGAAGAGTGAATGAGAAAGCATGCGAGAGGGGGGACACTGCAGGTTTCGGTTGGGGCCCCGCCCTTGCTCTGCCACAATTGTAAACTTTTCTGTTGATATGCAAAGCAGTGCAGATCATTTGGGTCCCCATGGCAACAGCGCCCCTGCTTTGCACAAATGTAATGATTAATCGCGCCTTTGATAACAATGGCCCGCACCGCTGTTCCGACATAAACGCTGTTTGGAAAGCGAGTGTGTGACACGCACGGACATGAACGCACGCCCACTCTCCTGCTGTCACCCAGCCGTTCGATGCCAGGGGGTGTGTGGCCATGTGCCAGCGTGTGCCTACTTCAACATGCGTCGTAAAAAAACATGCTGGTCATCTCAGAAACATGTCTCGCAGGTATATAGATATGTAGACGGATCTTACGTGATCCTAATCAGACCAACGTAAATTATTCAACAGCTAATATTTGGAGATACGGATATGACCGATACTCTCTTCAAGGTTCCCATGACTTTCCCTGACATTCATTAAAAAAAAATGAATATCAAGATTGCTCTCACAAAGAGCAATATGTACCACACAAAACATTTATATTCATGATAGAAATCCCCGGCTATTTTCAAAGTTTCCCATGACCGTAAAGACCCTGTATTGTGTGTCCCTAATGCAGGCCCTAATATAGCAAGCCTGTGTGTATGTGTTTGTACACGCCAGCGCTGCAGCTTGCGACTCGATTCAGGAATGTGGCCAGAATTTGGGGCTCTGAAACTGTAATTCAATCAGCTCCACTTGGCTTTGACGCAGATCCGCTTTGTCAGTTGCGCTTTACCAATAATGCATCATTCTGCAAACAGACACCATCCAAACAATCCTTTCTCTATCCTCCAATACCTGTCAGAGAGGGGCAGGTGAAAATCTAATAACTCGATTTTATTGGCTCACACAGCCCGGACAAGCTTCACCTAGACTCTAAAGCGCAGTGCATTTCTGGGTAAAACATGAGGGACACCCTCCAAGTGTGTCTCAAGCTGCTACCAGTCAGATGAGTAGCAATTCAGCCCTGACAGAAGGTCTCGGCCGGGCCATCCCCCCAACACAAAGTCACATACACACACTGCTGAGGGAAAGTAAACAGTGTGTTATGTCTAGTGTCCAGATGGACAGACGTGGTGTGAAGACATGGCCCCAAAAGGGGCTGGGCTAGGAGCTTGGCCATACAGCACAGGGTTAACCGTGCCGTGAAGAGAAACAATGATCTTTACACATACAGAGCGAGAGAGAGAGAGAGAGAGAGAGAGAGAGAGACTACTCATGCAGATGTTACCAGGCTCTGCCAGCCAGGTCACACAATCACACACACACACATTTGCATTCCTGATAGAGGGAATTGGGATTAAGGGCCCTGAATGCCTTTCTCAACTCTGACAAGAGTTTGAATACACCACAGACTCAGAGAGAGGGCACTAGAGAGTGAAAGAGAAAGAGAGAGAGAAAACCATGACGGAGAAAAATACTGTAGAAATTTGTTAATATTGCATACGAGTACTTCATAAATATACCTTACAGTTGTCCTATGAAAGAGCAAAACTAACCTGCTAATCACATATTTTATATTATTTACACAAAATAGCATGAGAGTGATTTATCTTCAATGTTAGTTTTTTTTCTAAATGTTTGCCGTCACACCATAGGACACATTCATTTGCCAACTACCCGTTTACTGCTATTGTAAATTTTGCGCTGGTTTTTTTTGTTTTTCAAAAAGAACGCAGACAACTCGCTCTCAGTTATGAATAAAATTGTATCAAACCAAGTTGCACCAAACATTTTGCAACACTTTAAGAGTGACTTTAAAAACACATTTTTGAGGGCCGAGTGCGTGTGTGACTGTTGTTTGACATTAAAACTAAAGACAAAGACCCTTTCTGGACAGAGGTCTAGAGGAACTTGCGTTTCCTTCTGTTAAACAGACACTGCTGACCAGCTGCATTCTGTGAGAATTCATGGCCTAGACAAACACACACACACACACACACACAACCTTTGATCAAACCACTGTAACCCAGCTAAGTGTTCACCTTTAAAATGCACTGTGCATACAAATAGTTATGGGTTGGTTATGCCTGTGTGTGTCCTAAGCTTGTTACAATGAAAAGGCAACGCGTACTCAAATTAAAGACACAATGTCAGAAATTAAGAGTTAAGAACATGACAAGAAACGTTCTTCACCTACGTCCCCACATTTCCTACAATGCACTGCTGCAATACAGTCTTGTAAGACCTAACTAGATGAATCATTCACAACAATCTAGAAATCGACTAGGGTGGTGCACCCGGGACGCAACCCTCACTATTAAAAGTTAACATGTTCAAAACAAATGAAACCATAACAAAGTTTCAACATATTATCTACATTTTTTTCATGTCACAATGCATTCTGGGATTGCCTTCTTCATTGAAGGACACATGCCATGCTGCTTATATGGATAACTTAAAGGCCAACACTACTTATTTGTTTTACCTTCAGGAGAACCGAGCGCTGAGCCAAAAAGAAAGAGCTAGAAATCAGACCAGAGCAAAGCTTATCCAGTTAATTTATCTTCACAGAGGTCAAACCTAAAACTCCAAACTCGGGGATCTGGCAAGTCTCAAACGCTGTCCAAATTCATTTCCTCCACCTCAAAACATGTCCGCTCAAAATGGAGGTATCGCCGCGTGCTCTCTCCCTCTGCGTCGCGCATAGAGTTGCTTCTGCCATAATTCTATCAGTGCTAATGGCTTCCAGAACCACTACGATTCTTGCCAGAGAGGGACACTTTTCAATCAAGGAGAGCTTGTCCGTCGTGACGCCTGGCTGATCTGAGATCTGCCGTTCTGCTAAACAGCGTGTGGCGGTACGAGCTGTACTCTGCAATAAATTCAGATTAAATGTTATGCAGAGGACCTAAAAATAATTAAGCAAATAAAATGTCCCGCCAGGTTTGTAAACTCTGATGAAAAATTGTTTTGTTGAACGTCTGGCTCTCTGTGCTGGCGGGTGAGGCCAAAGCTTTAATATATACCACCTCTGTCCAGTTAACGGGAGCCACCGACTCCAAAACTTTAATATTTCCCCTTTCTTCGGCTCATAAATTTGCATGCGATTAAAACAGCTGACCTAAATGCATTTTGAGCACCCCAAGTAATTAGTTAGAGCATCCTTTGTATGAGGGCACGTGCTTCTCTCTCTCGCTCCTGCAGAAAAATCCAGCATTAAATAAGAGCTGCATTTATCATGACAGTGCAGTTATAAAACTGCTGGAATATGACCAACGCACCTGCACCTTGTTAGCAATGCAACAAAGTTGAGAAGAGCTTAGCTTTATGCAAATACGAAGCATCGATCAATAGAAATGCAAAGAACTATCAGCAGGTGGATCTGGCCCCAATCTGGCAACCATGGAAGATTAATAAACTAGCTAGCAAGTTACAAAAACAATCATTTTTTCTGGCAGGGTACAGGAGATCAACAGCTGAACTGTGCAACTCAAACTGACATCTACTTAAACCCATTGGAGCCAGCTCGACGTAAAAAGGAGATCACCCTGCAAACATCACCCCCTTCCCACCGAGGAGGAGTGTCAATGAGGGACTAATAAAGAAAGACAATGAGTAAACAAGCAGGGCAAGACCACCCCAGCTTGTAGGAACTCCCTTCCTCTCTCTAGGTTGGCACACGTTCAATAGGATTGGCCGTAATTAGTCTCACCAATGCTTGTTTAGCATTTGCATATAAATGCTTTCTCTGGCAAGTGCTAAGCACGCCATCACGAGCCGTGCCCCCCAAACAGACGGGGACCACACCTCCGGACCCTCTAGGAGAGAAGGGGTCCCGGGGGCCCCCGGCTGAGACAAGCCCCCTCTGCAGCTCTCCTCCCCCGTGCCAGTTGCCTTCAACAGGTTGGCATCCATCTGCTAGCAGCAAGGGGCCACTGCTGGGCCCGCTCTCAGTTCCTGTTTCGAAGAAGATTGCGAAAGATGTCAGGCAGGCTTCCTGTTTCCCAGCTTATGTCACGTTTCGACCCTACGAAAAGAGCCCTGACAAAAACATGCACAGTGTACAGGAAGTTTTAACGTGTGAGAAGACTTTTCTTTTGGCCTGCTCACATCGTGGCGGTACGAACTCCAAGCACTTTGCCCCCACAGATGGAGCTTAAAAATAAAACTAACGCACAACCTCTTCCCCTGGACAGCTCTGTGATCACCTAATCTAGCCTTGGGATGGATGCTATTGTTCTTTTTCTCTATAACATGCAACAATTCTTTCCTTTCCATGAACGCTCCCCCCCCCTTTCAGTTTCCTCTACAGCTCTGGCAGTTGTTATGACAGATCAATTCATAAAAACGGAGCTAGGAAGGAAGTGATGAAACGAGTGTCTGTGCGCCCTCCACCCCTCTGTCCCATCCACTGTAAACACAATGCGTGTCAGTGACAGGAGGTACCTTCACGGTAGGCCACAGAATGCTGTACAAAACACACCTGCAGATAAGCGTTTGATTGAATTAAAGCAACGTTCATGTGAATCTGGACTTTGGTGCTCAGAGGTACTTTTCTGTAACTCAGAGTTTTAATTGAGCTGACAGGCAGGAATTAAAATGTCCCGTTTCATTGCTAGAAATTAAAAAAACACAAACGTGAATATTCCTGACATACTGCACAGTGCTGAGATATAGGTAGGGGTTGGGAATCGAAAATCAATTCCAATTCGGAATCGGAAGGCAAGAAATCTGATACTCTAGATTAAAAGTTTTAATTTCTCTTATCAATTCCTGTCTGCATATTTTTAGGAAAGTAAACGCGTTGCGTGATTGCTGAAATCTCAATAAAATCTTCTTATGAAAATGAACAATATTTCTACAATAGTAAGTATATTTTTACTATATTACTATAGCTTCTGCATTAAAAAGCACAGGAACCACAAATTGGGCATAGTTTCATTATAGTTACCACAGTTTAACCATGATGTAATATAGCTTTGGTAATACCAATTGTAAAAATCAGAAGAAAGAGGGTTCTATGTGTATAAATGCACAAAACAATGCTCAAATATATATATATATGTATTTGAAAACCATTCAGGTCGATATCTAAATGATTTACTTCAACTGTGGAATCGAAACTGGGAATCGATAAGAATCAAAATCGACAAGCAGAATATGAATCAACAAATTCTAACAATTTCCAACCCTAGATATAGGGCTATAAAATTGTCCATTTTATAAAGTAGATGTAAAATGTAGAAAGCATAACTCATAACTTCAGAGAATGCGATAAAAGAAATATTGAAATTTTGTTTTAGATTGCATAGCATTCTGCGTATTTCAACATTTTTGAAATTAAAGAGATTTTTTGTCAGAAATATCAGAGGCAGAAGACTCCATTCGCTCTCTAGTTAATCTTATCAAAAAAGAAGCAATCGAGACACTAATGAAATCTTTTTCACACGTGGTATCTGCAAATCACAATCTCACCAAACTGATATTTTACGATTAACCATAAACGTGATTTGGACGGCAGACAAATTCTGACGCCCTGTCACACGAGCGTAATACTACTTGACAACATGTCAGTCATGACCAGCTTGAGACATTAATATTTACGCAGCACTGAACAAATTAGCTTTCCATGTGTATTCTCAGAAACCACAAGACTAGCACTGGCCCGACAGCTAGCTCAACAGCTTAAACTACAGCGAGAGGAAGGCGGAGTTTATCTTGGGTATGTGTAAAGTTACAAACTTCTCTCAAAGGACGACAAAAAAAGGTACAAAACAGTGACACTTGCCAAAGTAACTGATCTATAAATGTTTCATGTGAGCACCCAGCCTTTCTTTCACCTCCGTCTGACCCCAGCAACGCTCCTGTGTCTTGTTCTCTCACTTATTTACAAAGTCCGGATGTTTAGCCAGCTTTAAGAATGAACAAAAATAACATACTTGTCAAATGAAGTGTGAAACAGCTGACGGATAAGGTGACTACACATGCACGGTGTAAAAAAAAAACAACGCCCAGGCATTTTTTTGCACATTTGGGTTCGAGTCATACAGATAGCACATAAAAGAGGATTACTTGTGTAATAAATAGGTTTGAAGGTGTGTGCTTGAACTCAATAGACTGAAATCTAGAGAGCTTGACACAAGACACTCAACTAAAAATCCAAATTAAAAATATATATAAGCAGTAGTAATAATAGTTACTGCATGATGCAAAGGTCAGACTCTGGCTGACACATGACAGAATGACATCAAATGCCAGACAGCGGGTCTGACGTCAAGACTTTGGGGTCACCAATCTATTGTGGCTGTCTGGCCCCGAGCAATCCCCAGTGGCCTGCTCGCCCCGTTGGCCAGTCGTCCTGCAAATGGGGTAACAGACCCTAAATTAAAAAAGGGGGATTACGGCTTGAATATATAACAACCTAAGGTCAAAGTGTAAAAACAACAGCCTTGCCTTTCGCACAAAATATTTTTCCCTGCCATCCTCCGTGTGTGCACTGAATACCTTTAATTTCATTCTAACAAATTTTCTTCAAGGTGAACGGTTTTAAATCTTGCCCACCTAACAAAAGGAACAAAACAATGGTTGCGCCGCGTGGAGGCTGTGTTAAGCGTGTGTGCAAACACCCAGACACCAGCGATTGTGCCATATCAGTCAGTCCTGATTTAATTGTGGTCCTATACGTAACACTTAATAGAGAGCGCAGTACACCTGGCAAAAACAAGTTACACCCAAGAGGGGTGTCGGGGTGTCCAACAATACCAATTAAACACTTCAGCCAATGAGCTGACCTCTCACAGGACTCTCCGTGCCAATACACCAATCACGTGGCTCTTCTCGCGTCTCATTAAATACCTATGTGATAGGAAGGCGACAGGAAAATACTGTTTTTTTTTTCCGCCCAACATTTAATTATAACGTCTAGGAGGAAAAGAATTCTGTCAAGTAAATAATAATCATTAACAATGAAAACAACGCAACTTTTTCAGACACAAACATTGAAAATATGAATGTTCTACTGTAATTTATTTTTAAATACAGGTTGTTTATAAATGACTATAATTAAAAAATACTCATACAGCCTATTAAGTGATATAAAAGTATGCAAAGACATTTCAGACCGTTACGTTTTCATGAAGTACACTGAGAATATTTAAAAATGTAAACAAATAACTGATGTATGAGACTGTGGTTCTGTCAATTATTAACAATGTGTAGTAAAGCAGAAGCTAGTTTATATGCCCATAGAAATATCTGATATTGAACCAAAATGGCTGCCATCAAATGAGGAAGCAATCAGTCTACATACCCTTCCAGGCAGTGGCCTTGACACACACGCACGCACAACCAGAGTATCACCTTTAATTATGTTTATACAAAACATGTCAGATGACATAAATAGACAATACAGAATGATCTAACCTGTATACTTAAAGAAAGAAACACATTAAATTACAGCAAATTCAATTAACAAGTTAATTTTAAATTTGATAAAATGCTTTCATAATACAATTTAGAATCCGCACGGTAAACAATTAAATATTCCAAAGTCTTAACTGATATAAACAACTGATGAATTAAAATATAAATAAGACTAATATCACATGAATGCATTTTGCTACAACCTAGCTGGTATTAAAATTACAAGAGAATTAAAATAATAATTCCAAAAAAATTCTAAAAGCAGAGGAACAAGAGGAGGCAAAAATAATACAACTCAAATGCCAAAGGAACACGTAACACGCATGTGTGTGTTTCAGGTGAATGCCCAGAGGAGAAAGTACTGTTAGAGGGCCTGTAGCACTTAGGGGCCATTTTATTGCTTTGCTGTGGTCAAGTGAGGTGCAGCCAGCTCAATTCCAGCACAACAATGACAAAGAGGGCCACCGAGACAAAGGGGTCTATCTCTGCCTCTTAACCTCTTCGCTGCTAAACACACACCATAATGAAACCACAAGCATTTGCTAAAAGACATCCACACACACTCGTACGGTTCCAAACACTCGTACGGTTTCAAATAGCTGTTCTGTTTCAGACCAAACTAATAGATTCAAGAGCCCGGCTGGCCTGAAGTGTCGCTAGGCCTCAACGCCACAAAGACAGAATCGAACGACTCTACTATACCTTTATTTTCTCTCATCCTCGCTCTCTCCCCGCTCCTTCTCTCCGAGTGCACCATGGGGGACCCGTATGGGCTGCTGAACATTTGCAAATGAATCACGCTTTTTGTTTGAGATTTTTCCCCCCCTTTTCCAAACACGGAAAATGGGAGAGAGGAGGGCGAGCGGAGGAGAGGGGGCTCCTGCCATCTCTTTTCTTTTCTGCTGTCTTTAATCCCGAGGAGGATAAGCTGTGCCGTACACAGAAAGGAAGTGCCATCGCCCTGTCGGGCTTCACCCGGTTCCCACTCAGCATTCCTGCAGCCCTCACGCGCTAAACACACACGCACGCGTGCTGTCGATCACTCACACGCACAGAAACAGCCAGCGTTTCTGACAGCCCATGCAGCACGGCGCTCAGCTGCAAACGATGCGAGCAAACTCTCTGATCTATCACACAGAAAAAACGCGCTGCGCGTTAAATCAAAATCTATGGACACCTCCATACAGCACCACTGTTAAGAAACACGCACAAAAAAATAAATATGCAAGAAAAAATATATATTTTTCAATGTGTCTGGAGGAAATTTGCTAGAATTTATTCTCGCATTTAAATACAAAAATCTGATTGCAACATACTGCTGAAATGCACGCAAATTTATTTTTCCAAAATAGCCTATATACTGCATCTGAGGGCACGACACAGCATCATACTTTGACCGACACACACAAACAAACATACTCCATCCAGGTTTGTTTTCATTTCATTTTGCTAATCTAGGCGAGGCTAACACTGGCTGCATAACATGGCGCGGTAAACACGAAATGTGCCAGAAAAATGACATCTGCAGACACTCTCAGGATCAACTCCACCGCACATCTGTTCTCCCAGACAGCTTGTTTAACGTCTACAAATCATGTTTGTATTCACCTCATTAAACCATTTAAAATGTTTTGTCATATCAGAAAGAACTGAGCTAATTGTGACATCTGACATTACTTTAAATACAAAATTGCAGTTCAGTTGAGAATTAATGAATTAAAATGCCACCCACGCTAATATAAAAAACAAGTCGAACTTGGTTATCCATTTCATTCTATTTTTATTATATCATTTTATCTGTATCATAACGTTTTTGCTCATACTAGAATATTTTCTGCCTCACGCACGGAAGGGGACTTTTCATTTGAAAATGACACCTGCTCACACATGCACCTCAATTCACTTAGGATAAAATGTACGCGAGGAAGAAAATGACAGCGTGAAAACAGCGAGAAGGCAGGGATCATGTCAAAGTCACGGGACCCCGCGCGTTTCTATGTGTGGAGAGAATGGCGACCTGGGCTCCCAGTATCTGTGTGTCCTCCATGTTTTATGCATTCTGCCCCTTTGTGATGATAAGCGACAGCGCGGAGGGCCGGACGCTGGGCTCCGGGGTGCAGCGAAAAGGAGGGGGGAGCAGATCCGTGTCCCTGCCGAACAGCTCCAGTGATGCCAGTCGCGACTAGCCACGGAGAAACGATCTCCAACTACCGTCTACGTCACGCTGCTGTTATCCATCTTAACTGCAGGCCTACACCCTGGTGCTGTGCTAGAAAATCCATCAGGCATACCTACACACACATATACGCGCATGTTGTGCCGTGGCCTACCGCTATATGAAGCCTTAGCTAACAGCTAACACTCCAATTTTTTTTACACTAATATCATTACTCATATCTTTATTTGCTATCTCAACAGTTTTGTCTGGGTATACACACACACACACACACCAAGTTTGACTCGTCTATTTTTCCACAAATTAGCCAGAATATTCACTCTGTCTCACATGATTGTGAAATACAACCATTGTATTTTTGACATTTGACTTGTGCGCCGAATGACTAACGCTGAGGGCTACGCGTCTCCCGAAATATTCCCTGACAGACGGAAAATGTGCAAAAGCAGCTTCTTGCAATAAAAGAGGAATTCCTGTCTGTTCCAATTCCACACGCGTGTCTCTCAGGTCTGACCCAAACAGCTCAGGATTTATCAGATCAGGTGAGGATTCCTAGTTTATATGTACTATTTTCAATACGTTTTTTTATTCCTCTTTAAGCTCAAATAAAAACACGAAGTAGCTCGCCCATCTGATATTTAAATGCAGCTGTTATAGGCTATATACACCACGCACGACATTGGTAATCCTGACAACAGCACGAATAAAATATCACGTTGGAAATAAAGCTTAAAAATATTCATACAAAATTCTGCCCATGACGAAACAAGATCATGCCATTAACACACCTTTTATATCATAAATTTCCAGCACAATGATTTAGAGATAACAAGATAACAAGATAACATATTGTGAAACAGCACAGTCATTCGTGCCAACTGAGAACAAATAAAAGCACAGCAGGACACGGGGAAAAAAGAAGAAAGGAAAAGTGCACAGACAGTCCACATAACCGCCTGAAAGGTGAAACCGTGGCTTGAGCCGGGCTTGCGGTAAAGGCCGAGTTTACACAGGTACAGCGTACCTAACTATCATCAAACCCCTCCACACACACACACACACTCCATCCTCTCTACCCACGCTCTGCCTGCCCCCAGCCCGTGGTTTAATGATAGCACTGACACGTATGCCTTTGTCCTACCTCTCATTATGGGACAACTGGAAGAACTGGTCCTGACTGCACAGGCTTGCATATTCAAAACCATCATGTGTAATCAGACCCAGTGCTCCTGCTAACCTAATTTACACACACACACAATTCAAGCCCTACAGCAAATGGAGGTGGCTGGGCCTTCACTGTGCTGTGCCTCCTCAGCATGGCTGAATTAATGGAAAACTCGTGACAGAGATCGACTCTTTTTTCTCTCTCTCTCTCTCTCTCTCTCTCTCTCTAAAGACAGACACACACACACTTCACCTTCACAATGAACAAATTACTAAATCTAAACACTACATTCTTAATATTCAAAACCTGTACACAATGTTTTTTAATTGTTTTAATTGCAAGGTTTTAAAATTATGAGATCGTGTTTTGTCATTTACAATATTACATTGATTGTCACAAATACACAAATTTAGTTAGTTTTGTACATAAACACAGAAAACAAAAATATATAATTGAGTATATTTAATTTCTAGGTTTTTATTGCTCATAAATAAAAATACAATTATAAAGAAATGTTGATTTATTGATGCTTTTCATTTTTATTTATGCATATTTGTCTACATATATATATATATATATATATATTGCATAGCCTGTCAACAATGTTGACCTAAAGAGGGCCCTCTTTCACGGAGGACATCACTAAGGCTTTCCCTGGGGGTGCCAGCCCCCGGAGAGAGAGAGATAGAGACAGAGAGAGGGAGGGGATAAGAGAAACACACACTGTAGTCTCCCCCTGCCCTGTATCTCCACAGTGGCATCTATACACACGCCACTCAGCAAGTGTATATCATATCGGCATCTTTATTCATGCACCACACGAGCAGGACAAGTACACTTTACATCCTCTGTTTTCATGAGAGGAAGAAGGTGTGATATCAAGCCAACATATTAAGCTTATCTGTAGAAAAATGTGCAGCAAAATAGCACATCTTTTGCTGAACCAGCAGATTCCCTAACCAACAGCAGAAAATCTAATTTATAGAATAACACATTCAAAGAAAGCAATAATGACAAAAACAGAATGGTTATTATAATAAATTAAACCTATTAAATATAATTATTGTAATATTTTAATATTAAATCCAGATAAAGGTGCATATAATAGAAATATAGGAAATATTTGTATTTAGTTAAGGAACAATTCTCTGGGGTGATAAGTAATAAAAACAATGATATAGGACAACGATTAAATAAAATAATGTGATGGTCTGACAGAAATAGGATTTAAATGATTAATTCTGTACATATTAGAGAAAAAATAAAAAGCTTGATAATTCTTAAAAACACAAATTTCACATCAGGTTAAAAACAGTCTACAGTGCCGATGCCATCTTTCTATAGGCTGGACAAATTCAGAAACATGAAGATTCTACCAGACCACACCGCAAACGTAATCCAGACATTTTCTGTAACGGAGCAGACGATTGCAGAAAAACATGATTTTCAGGAACAAAGTGACATATTTTGAATTTTGAAAATAATTACCAAACGCAAAATATTTAATTGTTTCATGCTCAGGTGAAACACAAAGGCAACGCCAGACAACAAATATTGCAACAATATGACTTCCTAGAAATCAGCTAACTGCCATCAAAATCATTGTCCGCAAAGGATTAGCTCTGAATAGCCTATCCATGAGTTTCTGAAGAGCGAGTGAGATGGCAAAGACCTTGCCTGCTGTCTTTGTTTTGCGATGGGGAAAGCCAGAACAGAGAGAGAAAGGCTAGGGGTGAGCAAGTGTTGGAGAGAGAAAGAGAGAGAGTGAAAGACAGCCCATGCACAGTACCTGAATTATACTATATATCCTTTTCGTGTGACACTTGTAATTATTGCCACCCCTCTACTCGGGAGCCGAGATACATTAAAGCCCTGACATATCTGTCCTTCTCCTACCTACCTCCCTCCCTCCGAAAAAACAAGGAAGGAAACGCGGAAAAAAGGAAGAGCTGGGTTGCCCGCCATTGCCCCCTATGAAACGGTTCAAAAAGATTGAAATATATTAAGGAAAACACACAATGGTTCACGCTGCCTGCCAACTTTCCCTTCACACACATGCAAATAAACAGAAATTTCACTAAACTACACGACCGTTTCACATAAAAAAAAATATTTCACAGCAAAACACACGAATCCAAGCTTCTCAGACACCACTGAATCGCAACCTAAACAAGCGTGCATAGTCACTGCGTCAGCTTCTGGTCTCTCTTGTTAGGACACGTCGTGAAGTAAAGGTTTGTGTTTTTCTGACCTGTTCTCTGATTCCTACAATACGGCCTGTGGCTGTTTTACCCTTTCTATCCCCTCCAACTCACTTTGCATACATACCTTCCTCTCTCTCCCTTAAAGAAAAATAAATCTCACTCCCAACTACAGACTTTTCTTTGCCCGATGCGAAATCAAACACGTTCTCATTTTGCTGTTCAAACTTAAGATGTATTTTGTAATCCTGCTGACCACAACATCTCATCGTGTTATTGTTTGCGTGACCCCACAACACACCACACACCCAACCCACTATTCCCCACTCTTCCCTTTATGGCTAATGTTGAGTTTTCCCTTTCTTTCTTTTTTATCTTTCTTCCACTCACTCGGTGACCCCTGCTCCCTTGTTTCTTGCCGTCTGACCCCAAGTCTCTCAACCTCCCCCTCTCTTTCTTCCCAACCCTGCACATCCATGCAGCAGCTCACAAACACTCAGTCAGCTCCGGCTCTGTCTGTCTGTCCTTCCATCGCGTCTTCTCTCTTTTCTCTTTTTGTATCTTTGTATCTCACTGTGGGCTACATTGTATCACTGTATGGATTCACATTTGCCTGTATATCTTCGAGGGACTCTCTGTGTCTATTCCTCTTCGTTCACGACAGTTTTAGGTCCCTGTCTGACATTTTTAATCCATGCTACACCTGTGCTGTTCATTAAGTTTTTGCTTAATCAAAATGTGTATATTTTCGAGGCGATTTCTCAATAGTTTAAGCAATGCGACGAAGAGTCGCTAGTATTTGTTTACAATCCGAAGACCCTTTTTATTGGCGTTTTTGCTCAAAACTAACAAGAGAATGCACGTTAATGTTAAAAAACAGCGTTTATTTTCATTTTGCGGTCTTCGTTGTGAAATCTGTTCATATTTAATTTCACTACTTCGCGTTTAATCGCAAAAGTGCTTTATATCTGTCCGTTCCTCGATCTAAATCATTCGCCGTTGTCGTGCCGCGGATCTCGCAGCTCTATGATCCGCTCATGAGACCCGGAGCTTCGGCTTCGCACCAGACACACTCCCCTGAACCCTCACACACACTCTCTCTCACACACACACACACATGCCCATCGATTCGCATGTGACTCCGACTGAGAAGCAGCAAAGAGCAACTTTATCAACGCTCGGGATGAGAAATAAAGCGAGAAAAGAAGCCGAAAGTGACAGGAGCGAAAAAAGTAGAGGGACTGAAATGCAAAGCAAAGGGCGGAGAGACATCCACACTAGAAAGGACAAGAAAAGTAAACACCAGAGCGATAATGAGGATTTTCTTCTCCCGAGATGCTCGCTAAATCAGGGAGGAAAGAGAAGTACGAGACACGCGAGCGATTCCGTGCAAAACGGGAACGCGAGCGAACCTTTCCGATCGGCGGACCTGGACGGACTCGAGGCTGGACTGAGACGCCTCTCTCCCGGCAGCGATCGCGCCGAGCTCCCGCTACTCTTCCGTTGCCCCGTGCTACCACCCTTCTACGTCGACACCTTGTTACAAAACCTCTTTCTTGACACTATTCGTGCTTTTTTGTGACCACGGTGAATACGCGAAAATGCAGAAGTGTGTTTAAAATCCAACTGTTTGGAAAAGGAATCGCTGTCTTGCCCTTTTCTATTCTTCCACGAGAAGAGCGGGGACGAAGCCAGATGTAAACACAGGTAACGATACTCGTAAAAGGCAAGAAATAAAGGCAACTTGCATGAAAATAACTTGCAATCGCTTGTTCTCGTCATACTAGGAGAATAGGCAAAACCGGCGTCGGTGTGCGCCGAAATCCCGAAAGCAATCGCTTCGGTCTGTTATTGAAACTAAAGAGAAAACGCAACGTTAAGAAAGAGGCAGAAAGAGAAAGCAAAGTTACAACTTACAATGTTTCGCTGCCGCTTTGAGATCCTCGCTTTTTAATCCAGTATTGAGACGCTTTGGCTAAAGATCCCATCAAGGCAGTCCCCTTTGGTCAGTTTGCGTTTAGGATGAGGGTAAAAGAAAGATCATTGTTGTTGCGGAGTGTACAAAAAAACGGAGTATTAGTTGTAAAGGCAATATAAAAATAATTTGGATGCAAAGCAGGCGATGAGTCTCGTGTTGGAGGGAGAGAGGAAGAGGCGAAAGTGAGATCTGATGATTGAAAAGAAAAAAACTCTTTGGATCTTTATTCCTGCTAATTAGTTTCCTGCAAAAAATGGCTGTGATTAATTCAGTGCGCATGTGCTTCATTACACAGGCACGACGGGAAGGGCTAATTAGCCACCTTCTGGATCAATAAGATTCAGCAGAGAGCCGAGGAGAGAGAGAGGGAGGAGGGAGATAGAGGAGGGAGGGAGGGATGGATAGATGGATGGAGAAGGAAAAAGAGGAAAGTAGTGATCGGGAATTGAAAATATGGAATTAAGTACAGCGCAAAGTAAGAGTTTGATGAGAAAGAAGACACTGGAAGTTAATAGCGAAGGAGCGCGCAGCCCCTGTCGCACGGCTCGTGTTATTCGGGCGCTACTTTCGCATTTAGAAATACGCGCTTTTAAGGATGTTTATGCAACCGAGTGTCTTTATGAAATGAAATCAACACACATTTTAACCTCGAAAACAGCGTTGTCGGAGGAAAGTTGAGAGCACTAACAAAATCAGCAAGTTCGCCATACCAACTCATTTGATTTAGACTATTAGAATAATCGTGTATACCAGAATTTTTGATATTTATATTTTTGGATTATTTTAGGATTGTCGAACTTAAAAAACGAAAGACTTAACTGTACTAATACAGAACTCGTTATCATTATGAATGTTTTAAAAGCATAAAGAATAAAATATTTTATATATTTTTATATGCACGGTAAACTTTTCTACGGAAAAAAACGAACTTGCCGGAAATAGCATTTACAAAAAGCAAATTATTTAACTACACGGAGTAGATGGAAAGAGCAAAGTAGCCTATACGTATTGACAAATCATAAACATGTAGATATAAAATCTGCTATTGCTTGTAATGGAGAGCGTATGTAGGCTAAACTTACGCAAAATGACTGGAAGAATATTTATAAAGTGTAATCTTAAATATAGTGTTTTCAGCATGCATGTTTGCTATATAGCATCGTATGTGTGTGTTTTAGTAAGTGTTTGGATTTTATGTGATCAATTTAAACTGCCTGTCTTTTGTCAAGACTTTAAAATAGCACGTTAGCAACACGACGCATGTTATTTGTGTAAATCCATTTTGAATCGTTATAATAAAGAATATCTGACCTTTTCGTCGCATTAAAACACCTGAACACCGCATGTGTTTATGCTTACTGTCCCATTATGTTGGATATCGAGATTCGTGCATGCAAGAGAGGAGAAAACTGCAAACAACTTAACAGTCCAAACGCAATGTCTTTTTTCTTTTTAGCTAGACAAATGGATAATATTCATGTGAGATTTTTCGGGTGGACTCGAACACACTGTATGGAGGCTTTAGTTTGCGTGGTAGTCGCTTTTATAAGAGCAGAAATATGATCAGACAAATTGTGTTTCTGATATTATCTTTAGATTCTTTTAAACTCATAAATATAGATTTTAAAAACATTTTAGGTATTGGGAATTTTCTGTACCTCTCTCCCTCTCCCTCTCTCTCTCTCACACACAATAGGAGAAGAGAGATTAAGAGGGCACGATGTAAAACCAGAAGTTCTTACCTTTAATGAACACTCACTGTTGTCTTGTAATTTCGTTGCTATATATAATGAACACTATCATATATGCTCAGCATGATGTTATTGTCTTTATGCAATCAAAAAAAATTTGAATGGAGGTGCTGTTTATTTAATTAAAATTTAAAAAAATATGTAAATCCTTCCTTTAGTAAGAAGCATGCTATGCCTTTCATGCTGTGTGTTTTTTAAATAATTCTCGATAAGTAGTGTAACTTTCAAGCGCGTGCGTTCAAAGAGGTGACGTTTGATCAATAGTAACAACTGTAGTATAGATCGGTGGGTTTCTGCAGGTCTGCTTTTTTCACGTTGCCCCAAAACAATTCTCCTGTACTCTTGGTGGTCACTTAAAACGCCTTCTTCCCGAATCAAAAGTGTGTATCCCAAGATCGGACCTTTGAGCCCGTACCAGTGTCCTTTCTCATGATAATTCTATTGTTGATTCTTACTAAAGAAATGACAATTGCACCATCTTTCAAGGAGCACTTTCGCTACTGACTAACTCTAAAGGGGCCTAATCGTGCCAAATGTGACTAACCGGTTTACGTTTATCGATTACATATTATGTATGGAAAATTATAAAATGTTTCTTTTTGGTTGTATTTGCTGATATGCTTGTAACTTGTATTTTTCTGACAATTATCCCTAATCGTTATCAGGATCTGTTCGCATTTGTTGGCACATTGTCATGCACTGCCGTGGTCAACATATATGATTTGCATTAATAAAAGAATAAATGCACGTGTGCTTCAAATTATAAATGATTGATGTGTGCATTACATTTTTTAAAGTGTTTACATAATGCTGATAAATATTTTCACAAGCAATGTACTATTTCAATGTCAATGCATTCTAGTGAAATATTTGTGCTTTAATAAAGTAAAATATATAGAACATGAAATCATTGTTTTTTTTATTTCATCTCACGGAATATTTACGCTATGGTTAGCACAACGCATGGACATCCTCGCCTTAAAAGTTTAATAAAAAGACCAATGAGACATATGAAACGGAACTCACAAAGCAAAGCACGTTCTAAAGCATTATCACAAACGCATATTAAAGCTTTATAAAAACAATGGCAATAATAAACACTATGGCCTCGTGGAATAATGTATCCTCGTTGTGACAGCTGCTTCTGCATGTGTATGTCTCCGTGGGTGTATGTCAGCGAGGATGTATCCGTGTGTGTGGTTTAAGTTATAGTTTCAAAAGCATATTTTAAATTGCTGACACGTATAGTATACCGTCTGAAATAAAAACCTACGTTAGACTATACGTTCGCATTGAGTAACTCCCAGGAAAAACAGAATTAGCAAATAAAACCTATCAAATAAAACGTTAACGCTGCAGTTTTACGAACATTCAGTGCCCAGAAGATGGCAACGTTAAATGTGCCGATATGTTTGATATGCATAAGATTTCGCCTTGAGAGAATCTTCGGCATTTGTGATGTGCCTGTCTGCTCTCTGGGGAAAGAGGGATTGTAAAAATGAATGGATGGAAAATAGAGTGAAGAGTTAGAGGGCCAGTGAGATAATAAGAGGCCGGTGCGTGAAAAAGGACAGAATCAGAGCCTGTCTGTCGCTTTGTATCCTGCCATGCCAAATCTGGGCATATTTGAATATGCAGTGTGGTCCTGTCTGGCACTTGATAGCCATATTTATGAGCGCGAATATCACCTGATCTTCGTTTTCGTGAACATTGTGGTCAAGCTAAATTCGAGGAACACACGATGCACATAATCTTCCTTCCCTGCTGTTTTAATATAAATATGTTTCATTTTACATTTACATTTATCTCCAAGCTTCTATCAAGTGCAAATGTTCTGTCCTAAATACGTCCAATGACTGTACACGCAACCAAATTCATAACCAACCCTTGGTGAACATGCTGATTAATGTGCAAACCCCTGCACGACTCAACACGGCCGTACAAACAATGAACTGCAATAACAATTCAAAATGTATTTTATAAAAATTATTAAACAAGAAAAATACTATTGCCTATCAAATACCGGGAAAAGCATGTATTGTATAAAATACATTTTTCTTTATTTAAAAAAGAGTGTGTCCCTGTGTGTGTGTGTGCGTGCGTGCGTGTTTAACCTCATGCACCGCGCGTGCCACTGTTGAATACAGACCAAAATCAAGGAAATGAAAAGAGGAGAAAGCATTTCGAGATAAAGGCAGCTGTCTGCAACAGTTTTGTAACTTTATTAGAATACGGAAATATCGTAGTTTGGATGTATGCCACTATAATATGGATGACACATACATCCAAGTTAGGGCTCTGAATAATCATATTTTATGAATTAACATTTAACTGCATGATTGACTAATGCAACTTGAACTTAATCACAAGTCAAGTGTGGCGCGCTGGGGATGGGCCCAACAACAGTCTTGCAACAGCAGAATAGGTGAGAGTTGTGGCGCATAGTTGGTCTAAATCCCACACTGGGACTATGGCACTTGACAGCAGTGGAGCATTGTCCGGTCTGAAGCCGCGAGTGGCTGGGGCAGGACGTGTTACCAGGTGCAATGGCAGCGCCCTCTTATGTTCACTTTGGCCATGAGGCTGACACACCACATGAACCTGCCTTGTCCGAGATATATGTTAGCTTGGTGCCATCTGCGCAGATCTGTGACTCTCCTCTGTCACTGGACTGCATGGGTCAAATTAAACACGCATTTGAAAACGAGTACATGTTTGCTTGTAACTGATTGGATTCCGTGGTAAAAAGGTTCATCGTTTACCGTCAGATCCCTTAACTTTACGCACGAAGTCAAACCTGAAACAAGTGTGTAGTGCGCACGACTGGAGACAACGGAAACAGGAGATGTAAAATTAACATGAAATTGTAACAAAACAGAATATTAAAAGTTGGAAATGATAAATAAGAATATCTCTTATAATAAACATGGTAATAATAATACACAGTCATCATAACATAAATAAATGATGTATGTGAGAATTGCACATTGCAAAATGATTTTTATCGTGCATATTATTTAATGACTGTGCTTCTCCTTTTTTAAATTTGCTAAATAAAATGAGAGTGTCATGATATACATGAACTCCGGGTTACGTCAAGTACATGAGCGAATCAAATGCAAAGCATGTCAAAAATATCTTAATGTTCGTATTTATTTTTTCCGAACATGTGTGATTATGTACAAACATTAATATTATATGGTGACGTATAATACACGAAAAATACCCTGTTGTATATGTATGATTGTATTCATGTGTGATGCATTGCATTACACAGCATTACTGTGTAAAATGGACTTTTAAGTAATCGTAGCACTATATGTTACCATCCATGCGAATGTTTTACCTTTTATGTTTTACTGTTAGGCTGTTTGCTGATACCAATTAAATATTATGTGGAAACATATGTCCATGACAGTGAATTAAGATTTGGACATTCTTGATCAACGCTAAATTTCGTTGCCTATAGTTTATTTTCTGGAAACACATTAATATTCGGATATTTCAGTTAATGTGCATACAAAAGCAAAAGTTTGTCGAGCACTATTTTATATACTTAAGACTTTTTTTTAGAGTCTAGTGTTGTTGCATATGGTTATTTACTTTTTTGTTGTTGATTTTATATTTATCGCAAATGAATGACGTTTATAGGCTACCTATATGCAAAAACAAATTAAAAGTGTAATTTTTGTGCAATTTTTGTGCAGATTATCATTTGTTAATTAATTAAAACGTACCAGGTATCTTAAAAAAGTTCTCGATTAGTGAATTGTGAGACGAATATTTTAACTAAAGCGAAACAAAAACAATATAACTTACCGGCTTAATTGTAATTATTCGAATAAACTTATATTAATAGGCCACAAAATATAAACCTTAATTATTAACCGTTCAGAAAGTTTGGAAAATTGTTAAAATTTCGAGTTTCCTGCGAATATTTACATTAATTAATTATGCAAATAATTTTCAAATTAATTAATTATTACCCATTTGTTAATTCACAGTAGGCCTACAGTGCTTATTTTAGCGGTTAACGTATCTTTGATTTGCAGTCAAGAGTGCACTTTACAGAATTAACATATTGAGGATGTGCTAATTATGGCTAAATAAATTATTGAATCAACTAAATAAACAGGAGGGACCTCTAAAGTTAATCGGTGTTATTAGCACAAACACTAATAAAATTATATATATGATCATATTATGTTGGATTTAATTAATATTCGATCCATGAGCCGAAACAGGTCTAAACAAACCATGATAGTAAGATATAAACGAATTAAATGACTGGAAAAATATACAATTGTCATTTATTACAACTCTTTTTTAAAAATCAGGGAAAATTAGTAGGCTAGCCATATACGCCGAAAATGTGAATATACCGGATTATATGAGTGTACCATAAAACACCTGCTTCACTGTGTGTTTGTGTAGGCTATGCGTGTGTATGCATTGTCGACTTCATCTCTCAATTTAAAATCTAATTCAAAATCTACCTCTGGATTTTGTTTACCTATATTTTTAATGATGTCAGAGATGCGCGAGCTCTTAGAAACAGAGAAACACACGCCCACACACACACACACACACTAACACACACACGCACGCACGCACGCACGCACACAGTCATGTGTTTCCCTCACTAAGCACATAAGCTTCATAAAACACCAAAAGCACACTCAAATACACCTTTAAAAATCCGGGAACGGATCGTTTGCAGTCTCTGTGCGGGTAAGCATTACAAATGTATCTGTTCACGGTCGTGCAACAATCACAGAGAAAAGCAGCCTGGAGCAAGCCTGCGACCAGAGGAGCTGCAACTGTAAACCAGCCCATCCTCACATCGCCCTGCAACCCTCTTTATATCAACCACCATTTTATCTTTGTTCGGTTAAGAGAACAACAAGGGCTGGAATAAAAAATAAAACGACTTTGCAGTTTGAAATGCACTGCAACGAAATGATCTGAACGGGATCTGAGACATCTCCATATCGACATGCAATATTCACGGGGTAAAGCATGCAATCTGTGCATCTCAGGCCTGGACATCTTCCATTTGAACTGTGATGGAACTAAATCATTTTGTCAAAAAATGAGTTTTCATAACATTAAATATCCTATGGTATAAATCTTTAAAAGCAGACGAACAATACATCATATGTCTTTCTATATATTTAATACATAATTTAGGAAAGAGACATATGTGCTCCAGCCAAGGGTCAACATGCCAATCCCTCAGTGCCTTTATCATCTGACATATATGGCTGGATTATGTGCAAAGCTTTCCTCAGAAAATCATTTCATGTCAAGCGGAGAGGCTGAATTTCCAACTGAAAGATGCAGTGATTTCATGACCCAAATGCCATGAACAATTACCTTAAAAAATTAGACGGATGACATTTTGTGGACAAATACTATCAGCCAGGAATGAATGCATCCATGCAGGTTTATATTCTGTGATATTCCCCACTGTGTGAACAGAAATGACTATGCTGTACATTTAAACAAATACATATGAATTTAGATCACAAAGAAATGACATAATACCATATGAGCCTGTCACGTTGACAGTTGCACAAGCAAAACAAATACATATGAATTTATGAATAAATATATGAATATATTAACTCGTTAAATGCACTGAAATTGATCTAATATGCAAACATTTAAACAAACCAAAATGAAAATATGTATTACAAAAATAATAAAAACAATAGTGTGGTTGTCATTAAATATAAGTTCAATATCTTAAAATTGAATTACCAAAATATCAGAATAAACACCGCCCTTTAAGAAGTAAACATTCAACGGAAATTTAAAATTCTCAAATGTTTTGCACATTCCAGACATATCTATAAATCTGTATATGACTTTCTTAAGTTGAACACAGACAACAAATTTAACATTAAAATTTAACACAACTTACTATAAGAAAAATTAAGAATAGTCATTAGACACGCAAGAACCAATATGCCTTCATTTCAATTTATTGCTGTTTGTTTGCATTTCAGTTGAACTGTCAATTATACTATTTCACATCTATCATTTAGAAAACATGAATAATTAATAAAGATGAAGTGTGTTTATGGAGCATCAACATTTTGGATCCCAAATCCCCAAGATAAAACAATGGCATTTTAACATGAACTTATAAATTTGTGTTTAACTGAAGAAAGGAAATAATACACATCTGGAATGCCATGAGGGTGAGTGAATTTAGAATTTTCATTTTTCGGTGGACTATTCCATTAATATGAGTAATTTTAGAAAAGGCTAAGAAGATCAAAAACATGAATCAGCAAGCGTTTCCGAATCCTAAAGCCTGCGACTAGTCTTGCGGCTGATGTAGCCGGGGTGTAATTGCAAGTGACCACAGCGGCCGCAACATAGTTGCACGGTGCTTAACCCTGCCGTTTTCCCCGCCTCTGTGACCTCCAGGACTCAGAGGCAGGTGGGTTCCTGCAAAATTTAGAGTGGGGGTATCTGACGTCATTATTGGGGCAAGCTGTGCATCACCGCCAATAACATATAAACGCTGCCCCCGTAAGGGTCGACAAGACCCGTCTGGCCTTGGAGCTCCACAAGGCCATAAAACAAGCCATTAAAAAGCCTGTTCACTGGCAAAGTATGAGATCGTTAGGGAAATTAACAGGAGAGGTGTTTAACTTGGCACTACATTAACACTCCAGGAGGGTGCCAACAAGGGCCCATCGACTACTGGCCACCAAACATCAACACTGTGTGTGTCCCTTGACACTCGAATAGCATCACACAGAAACGTCAATGTCACATTAGAAAGTTCAAAACAGAGCATTAAATTCTTATTTACAACAGCTGAAAACATGAAATAATATAAAAGCAACAAATGTACACAAATGCATTCACAGTCTCATGAAAAGCAAAGCTCAGATCCTGTTCAGAGACTAGACGACAACGTCAAAGCCACAACATCAGTCATAACGCAAGGCCAGCAGAAATCGTTTTGCAATTTTGGTGCCACAGATCTGGCAAAAAACGGGACACAAGACAACACCGGTCTGTGTCAAAATGCCACATTCATCCCGTCCATAATGAAAGCACATGAAAAGTGTGATAATCTACATTTCATGTATTTTTGTGCATCGGGCGCTCTGCGATATGCAGAAATTCGTTCCTCGCGCAGAAAGAGACGACGACCGGGAGAGATAAAGGGAATTGCTTTTCCCAGCCTCTGTTTAGAATTGTAAATACGGCGTATAGGCGATGCCGCCGTTCAATTACATATATCTTTCATGTATGAAATCATGCATGGCTCTTTTTACCGCGAGGCCAAAGAGGGCCGGCACAAAGGGAGCGACCACGTCCGCAGTGCAGTACATCCCTCATGCAGAGCAGGGTCTGGTGCTGGAGCCCTGGGCTAAAGGCACTGCTCCATTAGTGCTCTCGGATGGAGGGAAAACAGGAGGGGGAAAGGAGGTGGGCGGGGGGAGACTCGCTCTCCTGACAGGGCCATTCACTGCTTAGGATTTCTTCTACGTTTGTCCTGTTGCGAGCTCGGCTGACCCCTCAGACCTTATACCTTCTTTTCAGAGAGGCCGTTTCAAAGTCACTAATTAGTTTAACAGAGACCGATTTTTTCTCTGTAAATGTATTCAAGTGTTGTATTTCTCGTCGTGAGAAGAAAACCTAATACGAGCAACCCTTAAAAACGCTTGAGAAGCCTGCGTTCTCCGTGGGTTCTTTATTTATTTATTTGCTTTCTCTTCTCTCAGAAATGACAGCTCCCTGCTGAGTACTAATGTCAAATGACCTAAATTTGGCAAAATGACTTTGAACTTTTCAAACAAAGGCCTCACTCTCTTCTCCAACCTGGCTGATTCTCTTCTGAGCTTCCTCTCTGCCTGTCTGTTGTGTCTTTAAATGCTTAATTTCTATAAACACTATTTACTTTCATTCAGGGTGATACGCAGAGCAGAGAATAACATCATGTTCAACAGCTAAAGAGCAGGTCTGTCTGTCATGATAGCAAAACAACATCACTGCTTAACATTTACAAATGAATATGCTAGTTACCTGGGCAGCACAGAGCTGCTGTTCAAATGTTTTGGCAACCACCCTAAAAATGGTCATTGTACACAAAAAAACATTGTATCAGCCCGACCATGTTCGTTTACACCGGTGATAGCTATTTTTGAGGGTCACATTAGACACAGAAAATCACTATACTCACAAAACTGTACTGTACGATTCTCATACTCAATATGTTTGGTTTAATTGTTTAAAAGATACTTCCCCAACTCTTGGCAAAAGGTTTCACAACTCTTGTATTAAAGGGATAATTCTAATTAAGATGAAAGTTCAATCATCTTTACACACCCTCATTTCATTCCAAATTTGTATGACTTTCTTTCTTCTGCAAAACACAGAAGAAGATATTTTGAAGAATGTTGGTAACCAAACAACACAAGCCCCATTTGACTTCCATTCAATGGACACAAAACCACTGAGACATTTCTCAAAATATCTTCTTTTGTGTTCTGCAATAAAAAGCAGGGCATACAAGTTTAAAATGACATGAGGGTGAGTAAATCATTTCATTTTTGGGTGAACTATCCCTTTACATGCAAATTCCCATTTTGCATGGTAACACCAAACAACCTAAACTAAATACAAAGCTAAAGTATTCACAAAAGGGGAGAAATCTGCACGCGACATACAATATCTCTCATCCTGTGAGCACAAGTAATTACTCTCAAACTAGTAATCACAAAAGCGCAACATGAAAATGATTTCCTAACACCTCAGAAAAGAGTGGGAGTATTAAAGCACAACATTGACTTCCAATATTTAGGTGAGAATTTGTGCCAATGATGTTGACATGTGTGGGTATTAGTGTTAAAACACACATATCCTCAGAACTATAATCCACACACACACACATACACACACACACACACACACACACACGTTTTTATGAATCTCTCCCTTTTTTCTCCATCACCTGCCTATACGATTTTCCTACACCTAAACCGAGCAAATCCAACCATCACACATGTCCTCTAATCCTACAGCCGCCGAAAGGTGATAGAGTCTTCAAACCGAGACCCTTCACCGCAGTGATCTCTCCTGCAGTCCCAGCATGGAACACATTTGGCCGTGGATGCAGGGGGCCCGATTGGGCTTCAAACGCCCCCAAAGGACTTTGGGGGGTCTCGCCAGCAGGAAAAGAGGTGACTTCACAGCCTTACCTGATGGGGTTTTCGGTTTCAGTTGCCGCCGCTCGGTAGCTCTCCCTGACCGCGTCCTTCTTTTCAAGTGTCCGTTTGAAGTGGGTGCCAGAAAGGTCACAACCCTCGCGGTCTCAGCAGGTTGGTGCAACTGCAGGCAGATGGTCGCAGTCTATCACTAATGCTAAAGCTATAGTTTTTTTTCTTTTTGGTCTGTTAGTAAATGTAAAGAGGAATGTAAAGCTTTCAAGTCTAGTGCGTGGGCACTAAAAGTAAGTCCCTTGGAAAGGGCTTGAAGTGTGAGGTCCTATAATTCCAGGTATTTCCAGAGTTTGAAAAAGCTATGAGGCCCAGTGATGAGTCTTGGTCTGAAGCATCCACAGTCTGCCTTTCAGATTGATAGCGCCACCTAGAGATAAAAGACAAAACAGGCTATTAGCAATCACAACAAAAGCAGACAAAAGTCACATTTTCTTTCATAGAATGGAAGAATGGAACGAGAAATTAATAGATCTGCACACAGATACACACACAAACACACACTTTGCCTTTTGTAAGGCGCAGTTGAGGGGAGGTGAGGCCATTGTTATTTATGCTCTGTAAGTGCGTGCAGATTTTTCACTTTGCGTGCCCCTACCCCCTGAGTAAAAACTGTTAAATCTCTTTCAGGAAGAGAGGACACAGAACAATATGGCTTCTATCAAGTTTTTTTCCAATTGGGTAATAAGCTGTTTTAAAGAACAGAAAATTAATATATAATTATTTTTTATTAGCGCTGCAGGACAAAGCCTTATGATTTTCCAGATTACGTTAAGTAATAAGTGCATTTCTTTGAGTAGCTTTTCCTTTTTTGGCATGAAAGGCCATTAACGAAAAAGAAAAAAAATGAAATTTCCGGAGAAACTTAATTTCCCCCATAACCAGAACAAGCCGTATTCCTGTAATAACTAGAATAATTGTGCAGTCTGCTGAACATCTCATATACAACAACAAAGCCACTTAGACGCTACATATTTATTCACATGTCAGTTCCAACATTGAAAGGGGAAAAACAAGGATGACGGAAAAGCAAAAGGCGAACGCCGCATGGGGCTGGGGCAGAACGCTGGGTAAATGTGACTGTCATAGGCTACATCTCTGACAGCTCCTGCCTGTGCTGCTCGGGCTTCAGTTCAGGGAATAAAGGACGGAGAGACAGACTGTGATTTTTGAACGGTCCCCCCGGAGTCGCTTCTATTTGCCAACATTTTTATGATTATTTTTACCTCTGTGGATAGAACAGGGTTAAAGATGCTGTTTAATTGTTCCCAAGAGCTCTTATGAAGTTGTTGATGAGGAGCTCCAGGGAGAGGCACTTAAAACTGCAACAAAAACAAGGAGTCGAGGTAGGCACGCTCATGAGGGGACCAAAGAGGCTCTGCTGGGTTTTGGAGGTGGATGATGAATGGATGGAGGTCTGAACTTTTTAACAGCGGCCTTCATACACGCTTCAAGGTCTGTCTCTTTCTGCACAAAGGCCTGAAGATAGGAAGTGGTGTAGATGGAGAAAAATAACAAATGAGAGCGTTTTAATACCTTGTATATTTATTTTACACATTAATGAGATTGAATGGAGAGAAAATGGAAATGTGTGCCTAAACCTACTGCAGGTCAGATAGACCTCCTGAGCCAAGTTTGAAATCAAAAGGAAGATGTGAATGAACTCAATCATTTCTCATCAAATATACCCAAATCCAAATTATTTTACTTCTATTCTTAATATATTTTGCCAATGGTCTCATTTGCTTCAACTGTTATGTTTTTTAAAGCACATCTTAAATTTTACATCTCACTAAATTGAATTACTGACAACTCTTAAGAGCTTTGACAAACAACCTTTGAGCAATAATGTTTTTTCTCAGTTAAAAGTCAAACATCTATGTTTTAAAATATACAAAGATAAATATGAGTGCCTTAGTGAAATCCAGTTGTTCTCACAGTTATTATTGCAATTTTTTGGCTCCTCAGACAAAATGTTAAATGCTCTCTCATTTGTAAGTCACAATGAATAAAAGTCTCTGGTAAATGAATAAATGAAAATGTCTTTTTTATTTCTCTGCAGTGAGGTTGAGGTCACAATTCCGATTGACAAAAAACCCAACTGTTTTCAAACAGGTTTCCCTGCCATTACGTGACCAAAAAGACAGCTTTCTCCAAATTCATGCCATTGCTGTGATACGCTCAAACAAACAAACAATAAACCAAGTAAAGTGATTTACTTATAGTTGTCCATACGTTAACAACATGACAAACAAAAATTGTATCATTCATAAATAATAAATATGAAATTGATCAAATTGTCTCACAGGTCAAACACCACGTGTCTCACTTACATGGCTGTGTTACTCACTCGGAAAAATGCTCTCTCAGGCCATACGTCCCTATTCACACCTTCTCTGCTGGCCAGACTGTGGCCTTACGTTGGGCGGGGCAATGGGCCGAAGAGATCTGGATCAATACCCAAGCCTGTAGCGCAGCAGGGCCGCGGGCCATCCCTGACCTGAGCTATTGATCAGCCGCTCCTCAGCTGCCAATAGCGATGTGCTGGATGTGACACAAGGTCTGAGAGCAGACAGGCGGTTGAGGGATGGGGGAATGTGTATCGCCGGTGGCAGCCCCACAGCACAGTGAAGATAAAAGTCAATTCCACTTAACCAAATCACTGACAACTAAATAGTTAGTGGACGGAGGAATGTGCAAGGTCGCAGGTGGTGGCATCTGGCTGTATTGATGACTGGGAGTCTTATTCCCCTCACCTGCATTGGGAAAGCCCTACTGTGTGCGCGCGAGATACACATACGTATATACTGCATGACCTCATCTGGTCTCAACATATAAGAGTTAAAGTGATAGGTATAGTTCAGAGGCATTTTGGGTCGCCATTGACTCCCATGGTGATCTCCTGTCCTACTATGGGACTCAATGGTGACCAAAAACTTTCATTAAAATATTTTAATTTGTGTTCAACACAACCAAGAAATGTACACTGGTTGATGATACAATCTTCATGTGAACTATTGCTTGAATACAACATAAAAATAAATTATAAAATAAACCTATATCCAAATATTTTATATGAATATTTAGTATTATAATAAATAGTATGCAGCCATTTTTTTTCTAATTGATTACTTTTATGAACTTGTTTTAATATGTCACGCGTGGTCATGCGTGTTTAAAGATCTATGCATGTTGGCACACAGCAGTCTGAGGCAGCCCATCTAATCCATCTTCCGGACAGTCATTAGCAGTCCATATCAGAGTAGTTTACATGTCACTTTACTGCTTCACTGCCTATTCATTGCCATTCTGTAGCCAATGGTCCGCTTGTCCATTCAACACCTATCTAAGGCTTCATATCTCTTCCTTTAATTACTGACTGACAGAAAGGCAATACTGAGCACTTCATTATAAAACCGGCTGACTGACCGGCGACCAGACCACAGTCTCTCTGCCCTGCACAGCCTAGGTCAGCACAGGTCAATCACCCTGAATTTTTCAGACGGAGGCGACTGATCCAAGCCAGGTCACCGTGCAGCGGGTCCGTGACCTTGGCCGACTGCCTACATCACATATTGATCGGGAGTCATTCATGTTAATGTGCCACCAGCAAACTCACTAAAGGAAAATTAACAGCATCTGTACATATGACTTGATATGTGATGATTTTCGGAAAAACCTCAAAAGTAAAAAAACGTTTATATTTTTACATTTAAAGGCTAATTGGGATGGGACCAAAGTTATGAACATTTAGGGTCCAATTTTAATACACGAAAAAGTATTAAAAAACATATATAATAAAACATTGGCAAAGGAAAATTGAGCGAACCTCACACGCATCCCCTTGAAACCAATTCGGTTACTGCCACAATCATCGTCTGTACAAATCAGTATTAAATTATACCCTCGCAAACTTAAACTACTTTGCAAGATTAAGTATCTGTCAGCTTCTATGCAGACCCAGGTTCAATAGTTTGCAGAAGAGAGCTTGTGCATGAAAGTTTGGGGTGTGTATTTGCGTAACGAAACTTGTGTACGACCCGTTTTCCTTAGTGTTAGCTGCTCTTCAGATCTGAAGCACGCTCTGCGCTCGGTGCCACTCGCATTAAATGACAATAAAGCTGCAGAAACCGAGGAGCAGGAGAGACGAGCAGCCATTTCAACCCTTCTTGCTTTATTACGCTTTGTTCCGTTTAATCAAAAAAGTGATGCATACAGATAAACAGAAACGATTGCATCTCTAAATAATAGATGATACCCTGGCTTCATACAGACACATATATAACGGGAAAATAATTGAAGACAACAATGTCCTATAAGAGACCCACTTGAGCAACGCTGATTCAGAAAGCTGCCTGACTTCAAACGCTCTGTCATAAAGTATGGATAATCCGTTAAGAAAGGCAGGCGTCTGTTTACAATTTTCTTCTAATTAAGGCTACAGAATAGGCCGATCTTTGTTCACATTGATGCATGCTGGTTGGATTTTGGCAGAAAACTGTACCAACGTGGAGGGTTTCGAAGTAAACAATAACACTCTCTTAGTGTCTGTATAAATATTCCTGCATTTGTAGACAAAAGACACGCTTTCAGGCGAGAAAGTACGTTTTCAAAATAGCAAATTAACCAAGGCTTTATTTTGAAACGGTAACCCCGGTTTAAGGCGGCAATCCCAGTGGACTGTGAAAAAGAGAGGATCTCCGGCGCCGCATCAAAACAAAGTATTGACCTCAATTTGTCTTGACTCCCCTTAAAAACGGTATAGTTCTTATCTTTGTTGTGTCTGAAATTACAAAGGCTATGAAACAAATCAATCAAGGCGACGGAGAGAAAAAGCGCCCTCAAATAAGCTCCAGAAATTAAGTTCAGACGCCTCCCTCGTGATATTCCCTTTAAAGGATAAGTCACATGTCACTGGATGATATCAACATCATTTTAAAGAGAAATGAGAGATGTGACCCCATCAGACTCGTGCGATCATTTATTTCAGATTGCAGAGAGGGTTGATGCATAGATCACAAAGCACTCAGATGGTGTTCAAAGTTCTTTTTATGTATGTACGCTTGGATATAAACTCAAGACATAGGATGTTGAAATACTGCCAGCATCAAAAATGCAAATCCTTTTTAACCGTCCGCACTTTATAATTGTTAGTGAGACAGAAGTCCATGTGCCTGTTTTTGGGAGATTTAAGGATTAAAATGAGATGACCTTTCATATTTAGTGGCTTGTGCGAGAGATTAATCAAACCAGAACAGATCACATTAGACCTTATCATTGTGCCAGAGATCTCAGTGTCGGCCAAAGCGCCAACCCCATCTCCCTGCTGCTGGATTAGTGACCAATAGACACGTGTGTGTGTGTTGTCCAAACCACAGCTTTAACTGACAAAGGATTACACCAACACTAAAGGTGTAGAAGCACTTCATTAACACCTCAAGCCATGCAATTCAGACTGCGCTGTCCCCTCCACACTCCCGGGGCCGGTTCCCCTCCGGAGCTCAGCACCTATCACTCAGCTCTGCTTCATTGGCCCATTCGGGCTCTCGTGCCCATGCCAAGGCAGCAAGAGGCAATTCATCATTCTGCTCATCAAGCCATGACGGTGACTAAAGCTCTTCACCTGACACCTTCTCAACGCCTCTCAGGCTGTGTCCATTTCAACATGTCAGATAGTATAGGAAACCTTCAAGACCTTACAGACACATCGCAACCCCTAAAAATCACCTCCCTGCCAACTTCTCACTGTCTGAAAGATCTTCCAGCTCGGCATCGGCCTGTGAAACAGCCACTGGCAGGGAAGGATGTTTGATGCACTTCCATCCACAACGCAGCTAGATACCCTGATACCAAGAGACACGGCCCCGGGAGGAAACAGACAAATTTGATAAAGGACACTTCCTGTGGCTGCAACAGTTCCACATCGAATCATATTAATGACCGACAAACTTCAGGACCGCCTTTGAAGTTGGGAGGCAATTTCGGATTACAGAGCATAAAGCGGGTTTATTTTTACAACCGCCATTATTTCAAATTGTAAATATTCAAATCCCGTAATAAAAACCCCTGGCTAAGTGAAGACAATCAACTCAGCACACCTCAAATAGTCTTCTTTGAAAGTGAAATTATTACGAAGATTAACGCAGAACTCAACGCGAGGATGCGTGTGTGGGGCCAGCGCCTGAAAAGCCGGAGAGCTCTTTTTGTGTGTTCTCGTTTTGTGTTGTTGTCTTTATTTGTTTGAATGTTTTGACACTATTTCGCACGCGCCGCTCTTGGCTGGAATTAATATTTTGGTGGGCTTGAATATTAATCTGGCATCAGAGCCGGGATTAAAGCGCCATTGTTCCTTCGGAGCTGAGCCCCCATAGCGCGATAACAAACACAAAGACAATCTCTCCTGCTCTGCCCTGCATCTACAGATAACAGTCCGACCCATCTTTACCCCTCTCTCACTTCAGCAGAGGAGGGCCAAACTTTCCACGGTAAATTTGCACGCCAATTGTGCCCTCGAACCACAAAGACCCCGGTTATACTGCGCGTTTACCGAGTTTATCAAAGAACACAATGGGGTTATGCTTCAACTATTCTTCTTCAGGCAAGAACAGTAATTTGAATGCGCCGGTGCTGCTGAAGTGAGCCGAAGTGGCACTTTTCTCGGGGAGATATGAAAACGTGCTGCAAAAATGTGCTATGTTACGACGTTGACCTTTCCCATTCGCCTAGTCTACAAACAGCTGTGAAGCTCCTACCTCTGGCTCTCGGTACATCAGAACCGGTGCTGCGCCACAATAAAACCCTCCGTGTCCCTGCGACTTATATTTTCCTGCTCGTACGCTTCCCAGACAAACAGAAAAACACGAACACACACATTCTGTCGCACTCACGCAAATACTACAAGCAGGAACAAATACACATGCAAAACACACACTGCACTGTGTCTGATTCGAAACGCATGAGAGAACGCTCCTTTATTCACACACGTTCTTGAACAGAGTCATACGGTGAGATCTAAATGTCTGACTTGATGCCCTAATCATGTTTTAATCTTAAATCAAACAAATTGAATTGTTTCATTTTGCAAATTGTATTAGAAGCATAACAAATTGAGGGAAAAGTTAAAAAAAGTATTTCTTTACATTTGGTATGTTTAAACATTTGAGTGCATAACCTGATGGTCCACGAACAAAAATATGTTTCTTGTGTGCTATAGAATGAAAGCAAAAATCAGATATTTTGTACAAGGTCACAAATTTGCTCACATTTGCTAAGCGACCTAGAAATTATGCAAATCCTACAGATTATACTTAGTTTAACAAAATCTGTTTTAAAAAACAAAAAAAAGAAATTTTTACATAAAATTACGACTGTCACTAATGCCTAAGCCTAAATGTATAGTGTGAAGCATATATGAAATGCGCACATTCATCCACTTCTCTACACGTCATCAAAGAAAATGACTTTGAAGCGTATATGGCCAACAGATCCTCTATTTCAAACCTCTTATAGAACAAGAGTCTACATGCAAGACATTTTTATGCCACATATTTGAACTCCTTTCAATCTTTGCCCGTGCGAAAGCCCATGTAGCACTTTTCCAAGATGGCTGTCATTGAATCACTAAGCCCATTGGAGGATCACAGAGGAGCTGTCAAGGAATTGTCAATTCAAATGGGAACACTACGTGCCTTTAGTTCTCATGCTCGTCTACATGTGTGACCTAGAGGCAGAGTGCTACTGGAGCATTAGCGAGCACTCGTCAGAAACAGCGGGCGGGGTGGTGAGAGAGACGGGCAAAAACGCAGAGAAATCAATGCCAATGCAAGAGCAGTATGTGCCAAAGAAACATGCAGCATCAAACTCCATAAAATTAAAAGAAGAACACCGGTTGGATGTGAAAAGCGAAACCCATAAAAACAAAACCAAGTGGTGATCCTCACGCAGGAGATGCAGGTCTGAATCCAAGTCATCCAATTTTTTTCACTCATTAAATGCATAGAAAACAAAAATAACCACTGTGTGCATTTGTGTCTACAACTAAACAAAAAATGACAAAAAAATACAATGAAACAAATAAACAGAATTGACAAACTCCAAATGTGATGAATGAAACAAGAGACACCAACAAGCCACACACCCGAGACACTAAACAAGCCGACAGAGCTTGACTTCTGCTCAAAATGAGAATTTAAAATGAGTGATGCATAGCTAATCAATGAAATGGGTGTTTGAGCGTCAAACCCCCCAGACCCTCCCAGCCCGGAAGGGGTTAATGGGAAATCGATAATGGCGGGATACATTCACAAACGGTTGAGGAGCAGGGAATAAAGGGAGGGAGGGTATCTTGTGATAGCTAAAGACTGCCCGGATGATATATGCCATTCACGTGAATGTTTCTGGTGACCAGATGTATAGACTCACACTGCGTGAAGCACTTCACATCACATTCTAGTGCTTAAAATATTCACATGAACAGATTTGTTATATCAATGCAGAATTTACTCTGACGAGAATTTGAAAATATTTCACTAGGTGGCTCAATTGTTTGAAATCAACCAATTGAACGAAAATCTATACATATACTGTATAAAAAAAGCATAAAGATGCATAGCCCATAATCCGGGCCACCATGTACTGGAGTGCAAGCATATCATTCGGATTCATACGAAAAATGACCCACCTTGTAAATTGTTATAGATGTTGCATTGTGCTATTTTAAACCTTAGTACCTTGATGGAAATATGAATTGTTATGGTGAGGAACAAACAAATTGAAGCCCAATTTTAGAAGAATCAACATATTATCATACTATATTAGAAAATCTTTCAAATTCGAATAAAAACAGATTCATTGACAACAGAGCTTGAAGCTTATTCTTGGGAAAGTTTTCAGTGCAACTAAGTGCAACACCAAGTGAAGCGAAACCCTACGATTTGCATAGCTTCATGCCTATTCATTAACTTCTTAAAAACTATGACAGCTGTTTATTGCATCCCCGCTACGGAAATGATCAATTTATTTATTTTCTGTTAACAAAGACGCTACACATCATGTAAAAATAAATAAACACGAGGATGATAAGGCCGAGAGAAACACAATGCCTTTAATTTGTGCAAAGCTACTTTGAGTTGATTTTTTTTAAACCAGAACAAACTAAGTGGATTGAACGAATAAAGTTAACCGCTTTTATCATTCGCCGAAATGACGAATCTGCCTTTCTTTTGTGTTTCCCCTTAAATGCATGTTCTGTTTCTCTCCGATAAGTTATGTTGTCTAAAAACATCCATGCTTTTCCAGCTCTTTGTTCGTTGGAGAAACTTCATACCCAGGGATTTACTAAACACAATTCATCAAAGTGGAACAGCACTGTTTTTTCCCCACCGCCTTCCTAATCCCTTTCTGCCGCAGATGAGAGATTTGCTGTTCAGACTCATTAAGATTAGAACGCTTTTTGCTATTTAAGAATGCAAAGTTTCCTTCAAGAGAGTTCATGGGGAAGGGAAATCTTGTAAAGATGCTCTGTTCTTTCATAACATGACCGGCACGGCTCACATTTCCACGCTCGGTGTCAAAGACTGAGTGCTTGCTTATGAAATGGCTTTCCAAAACACTGCACTCATTAGGAAAGACAGCAAATTATCCAAGCGCCTGACAGTGGAGTTGGATTACAAAGTTCAAGGCAAACACGGAGTAAATCAACATTTCAAGGACGGCTCAAATTGTGATAATTAAAACAGCTACAGAGCGGGTATCGAATGTACAGTCAGCGGACAAGAGAAAAGGGTGCGACGTCTGTTTGTTTTGGCTGGCCGAGTGTTGGAGTTTTGGCTGGGAGAGGTTGTGTTTTGTTTTGGAATGCAGGGTTCTTTCAGAGAGCTATAGTAGTGGTTTGGCGTGGGAGGCCAAAGTCTCATGACTAAGAGTCGAGAGGTCTTTGGCACAAAAGACCGAAATCTCTCTTCTTGCTTTAATAATCCTCCTGAGGGGTTTTGCATTCATTTATACATATATGTGTTGTGTTGATATAAAAAGATTTCTTTTGACCTAGGCTGACAATTGTCTTTGAAGACTGTAAAAGGTTATGTTTGGAGTTTCTTCACGTCTGGTATTTTCTATTTCTTGACGGATTACTTCGGGCATTATGTCATCTTACACTTCAATCTTAGGATGGGTTGACAAATACAAATGAACCAATAAAGCATGTGTACTATCTATTTTTAAACCAACAATGTATGCTTGGCTTGGTTAAAATAATGACTTGGGATGTAAAGAAATATTTTATTTTATTCTATTTTATTTATATCAATATTTGTATATAAATAAAAAATACCATGGTCTTTTTTTAAAGTACCAGGGAGTGCCATGCAAAACCATTTAATCTTCGCATGTTGGAAATTGGTTCCTAGGTATTTTCCAGGAAACACATACACGTAAAATGTATGCCTTAAATGTAATGTTACTCTGGATAAAGGCATTGGCCAAATGCATAAATGTGTTTTAATAGCATGTAAGCAGGCAGGTTCTGGATAACTGGGAGAGCAGTAGTTTTTGGCCCGTTCTTAAAGCGCAGAAAGATTTAGACAGCGCTGTATGAACATACAGCTCCAGTCTCGGCAACTTTCCCAAACTTTCCAACTCCAAGTGTCGCAATCTGGTTCCATTTTACAGCTGGCCTTGAGATTGTAACAGAGCCCTCTTTCCCCCTCCCAAACCACATATTTAATCCCTTCGCTTATGTCAAACTTAATTACGGGACCTTGTACGAAGAAATAACAAGTGTGCCTTGTAGAAGAGGGAGAGAGGAGGGGTTGAGAGGAAGATGGGGGGTGAGTAGAAGAAAAAAATGAAGGGCCAAAAGGGAAAGGCTGAAAATCTATCAGGACGAAAAATGAAGGGTAGAAGTTAATAGAAGGCCAGAAAAAAATACACATGGTTCCACAGAGGTGGATTTGTAACACAAACACAACAGAAAGTGTAGCCAACGGAGTTGCAAAAATGAATAACTCTGATTTAGCTTTTTTTATTATCTGGGATATTATTTATAAATCAATGGCTGTCATATTTCACTCATGCATGAAATAAAAGGAAAAGTGACAGGGAGGTTATAGCTGCCGGTATTGAGTAAAGCTTCCGCTGTTGTTCTAGAACAAATTATCTGTGATGGAGTCATGGTGAAATCATCATAATCACGTTGTTTTCATTTGCATGTTATGATCAACACAGTGCGCCGTTCAGAATTCAATTTAGAATGCTTTTGAAAATCACGTTTAATTCCTGAATTTGATTGAACGTTAAAAAAAGATGAAAGGTAACAGGAAATCTTTTAAATAACAGGATGCACAATTTTTACTTTTGAAAAATGAAGATGCCACAGGATACCAGACATTTTTGTCTGTATGGGTTCCATACAAACCTTTATCATCACTCTTAAAATCAAAAGTGCTTAAAAGGTTCTTCATCGTGATGCAATAGAAGAACCATTTTTGGTTCCACAAAGAATCATTCAGTCAAAGGGTCTCCACAAAGGTTCTACAGATATTATAAATTCTCCTCTGCATCATGAAGCACCTTTATTTTTAAGAGAGATCCAAAGAATAAAAAGTTCTATGTAGTACAAACGTGTCCTGAGACTAAGAAAATGTAAGAAAGAAGAACATTTAACTAAATGGCCCTTCTACGGCAATGTGAAGAACCCCTTATACCACCTTTATTTTTAAGAAGAAAATTTAAATTAAGGAAATTTGAATTGAAATGGAACTAATATAAGATATTCATAAACACTCTTAATAAATAAAAGGTGCTTAAAATGTTCCTCACGATAATACCATAAAAGAACTAAAAAAACATATCTTTCTTACCTTTTCCTACATAGAACCTTTTGTGACAGAGAAAGGTTCTTCGGATATTAAAGGTTCTTTATGGCACCTTTCGACAGTTATTTTTAGGAGTGTAGCTGCCATAAGTAGTATTTTAGCAAAATGCTTGTAATTTTAATTAATGCTCGTAAAATGTATGATGTATGTAGAAATTCGTATGTACACACATTTACATCTAGTCATTTGGCAGACGCTTTTATCCAAAGCGACTTAAAGTGCACTTATTACAGGGACAATCCCCCTGGAGCAACATGGAGTAAAGCATCTTGCTCAAGGACACACTGGTGGTGGCTGCTGGGATCGAACCAGCAACCTTTTGATTTACCAGTTCAGTGGTTTAACCCACTAGACCACCATCCCCATTTACACACATACATAGACACACACACACACACACACACACACACACACACACACACACACACACACACACACACACACTGTACACCTGTATGTATATGTTTATAATTTAAATTCACATTCCAGCTGAACATCCTGCAGGTGTGGTTTATTCAAATTCATGAATTGAACCGAATTCTTTACTCACAATGCGGACCAACCCTGGAATTAAAGTATCAAAGGGATTGGCTATTAAACAGTGTTTGTGACTGACAAAGTGACATAAATTGCCTCTAGCTACATTGTGGCTTTATTGTATAACATAATACCCAAATCTTCATTACTACGGGCTACCAGATTCAATCTGGATGTGTGGGTGTGTGTAAATTCAACAGCATGTTTGAGTGTGTGCGTCTGTGTAAGTATTTACTATTCAGAAGTGGAACAGTCAAGAAGAGTGATGTTTAGTCTGTCAGTTTAAAACTATTACCTCAAATTCCAAAAATGCGAGCTAAACCCGTCTCGCGCTGACATGGAAGACAGCGCCATGAAGAGGAAGCCTTTGAAAGTCAAAATCAATTTTCGGTGGGGTAAAACAAACGCTTCATCTGAGTTCCGCGAACCGGATTTCTAACACTTCTAAAAGCACATATTCATTCAATCTTTATAAGGCAAAAACAGACTAAATGCAGTGTAAAAGTGCTTTGAAAGAGCAGGCTGCGCCAGGGAAACAGAGGTATAGTGGGATGAAACAGTCAGCAACTCTCCTCAGAGACACAACAGAGAGGCAGACAATTACGGTCTCAAAGGAAAACTGGATAGAAGTGAAGAGTGAATTTTGCACCTTAACCCCCAGCCCTTACTTTGGACCTCGGTGGCTTGCTAAAGGGTTCCCAGGCTGGTCAAGTAGCCCGGAGTAGGACTGAAGGAGACGATATTCCCATGCCATGAGCGGTGGGACTGGCGCGCCACCCTGAGATATTTATATCTTGGCCTGCTTCGAAGGGCCAGGAGAGAGGGCACAATTGTTTTCCTTTCCATTCCCCTGGCCCGCTTGCCCGGCCTCACACATGGCTGGTAAATATATACTCAAAAAATGTAAGCTGTGTAGCTGAGAGGGAGGAAACTCGAAAAAGAGGTTAAGAGAAATGGACAGAAAGAGAAATATAGACACAAAATGCGTGTCAATCGTAGATTAATTTGGTTTATGTTCCATGATGGTTTATTGTGGATTAAAGCTTAAAAATTCTGTGGCTCAGTGCATTGTGATGCTGCACGTGTGGGTTCGAGTCCCAGGGAACGCACGTAGTGATACAATTTTAAAGCTTCAATACACAGCAGCTGCTGAGGATATAAAGTGTGCCAAATGTGTAAATAGTTTGTATAGAAATGCACTTATAAGAGAGGTCCATTGGAAAACTGTCAAAATGATCATAATAATAATATTATTTTTATCAAAATTAGGGCTGTCAAACAATTAATCGTTATAAATCGCATCCAGAATAAAGGTTTGTATTTACATAACATATGTATGTGTACTGCACATATTAATTTAGTATTTATAAAGATGTTGAGATACCTGCAGATATCTAGGAAAAAGATGAAATATAAAAATGAATAAACATTTACAGTATATATTATTTAAATGATTGGTAAATATAAATAGATACATGTAAATATTTCCTAAATACGTATATATGTATGAGTATGCGTTTATAAATACAAATAAATTGCTTGACACCCCTTGTTGAATTATTATTATTATTATTTAATTAATTATAAAAGATAATAATAAACAATTTAATGAATAATGCTTCTGCTGATGATAATTAAACAGGTTGATAGAAACAGATCGATAGGGAAATGCATCACTGACAAGTGAATAACAATCAACACATTTGTTTTTTGGTTATAGAGAATAAATTGTATTTAACTTAAAATGCACCTTTAGTACATTTAAAAAAAGTTGCAGGCACAACACCTTGACCAATGCACCTATGATGGGCGACCCGAGAAAATCAGTGGTCATTTAACATAGATTTGTTCAGGGCCAAGGCTATACAATTCCTTTCGAGGTCACGTCTTGCAAAGTTTAGCTTCAACCTTAGTTTTTAAAAACCCTAAACAAGCTAATCAAGGTCTTCAAGAGAACGCGAAAATTACAGGCAGGTGTGTAAGAGCAAGTCTGGAACTATAAACTCTTAGGAATGTGGAGCTCCAAGAACACAACTGAACAGCCCTGACGTTTAAAAAAAAATGCTAATGCTGAAAAAACAAATAAAAAACTATTTGGGAAAGAAGAGAAGGGAATGTTAAATATATATATATTTTTTATAAATGAAATGCACAAGAATAAAACCACAAGGCAGACCTCTTGTCCCAGCGACACAAAGACAGACCTTCATCCCCAGACTCAGTAAAACTCTTGTCCTAAAAGCCCCCAGCAGGCTAGATCTAACTTTGCTCAGCGCAGATCCGTTTAGCTCAGTCGGAAACTCGCTCTACATGTAGCCCGGCCAAGCCCAATCCGCATGGGACCCAGGTCACCTTAAGCCGAGCAGCAGAGCAGCCCGGAGCCGCGGCCCCTGGGCCCTACCGCAACTGATGTCTGAGAGACTCTGCCTGGATCCAAACATCAGCCTCTGCCCGCCCTCCCTCTTCTCTTTCTCTCTTTCTTGTTCTCCTCCCAAGCATGGGAATTCCAGAGTGACATTATTACTATGATCAAAACAGACCCTATAAATACCAAAAGCTATGATGAATATAACAGCAATTACGAAGGCACAGATAATTAGAGCGGGAGAAGAGGGGGAAACGCGCAGCGATGGAACAGCCATTGATGTGCGCTGTTGTTGTGTTGGGGACGATCCTTTTTAAGAGCGCATCCGAACGTATGAGAAATTAGGCTTGTAGAGGAAACTTTGCTGACGGTACGTCTCTCAATCAGGGCCTAGGGGAGTGTATGCTCTCTCGCTCAAACTCTCCCTCCTGTCTATGTTCTCACATCTTAAAAGAGGAGAAAAGGATCAAGACTGCATCTGCTTTTGCAATGATCATCGAGCCAACAAACAATTAATGGCTTTCCTTCACAGATGTTCCTGCAGCAAAAAATGAAACGGCAGAGGCCAGGAGTCCGTCCCAGCGGAGACTCAGTGAACTTACAGCTGGCTCTCCTACTCTTTAATTTTTTGCTTAAACCATTTCTGAAACCCCCCAACTCTGTTTCTTACTCATTTATTTTTTCTCTTGCTATACGTCTCTTTCTTTCATTGTTTTTTTTGCAATCACTCTCTTTCTCACTTTCTCTTTCTTCTCGCTCTGTCATTCTCGCTTTTCCTGTCTGCGTGTCTCGCTCACTCTCATTCTTTCTTTCTTTAAACTCTCTCTCTCACTCATTGCGTCATCAGGATTCCAGAGCCCTGGCATCTGTTTTTTTATGCTTGTGGGAAAATAGCAGCTCATGTTTCCTAAGATGCTTCTCACATTCCTCACCCTGTCTCCAGATCACACGGGCCCAACGAGTGGGCCGCACCAGGAGCACAAACACAGCAGCCTGATAATGTATGGAGCTTTTCCTAGCAGACAGAGAACAGATACCAAACTGTTTTTTTTAGCGTAAGTTTGTTTTCTAAGGTTGTCAAGGCGCTTTCTAGCACATTCTACAAACAATTACATCCATGTGGTGACATTTGGCCAACAGGTTTCGTAAGAATCATTTTTTATAAGCACGTCTATAAACAGTATTTATTCAAGTTAAACCTTAAAGTTTTTGATTCAAAATCTTTAAAAAACTAGAAAAGTGTCAAATCTACTTTGGTGTCAGGGGTCGATCAATTATCTCTCATTGCGACATACCAAACCATTTTATGACTCTTATGTAACAACTATCAAGGTCGAATAGATCAATATCAAATTACAAAGATGAATTATTAAGAATAAAACTATAAATTGTGGCGCAGCGACACTTTCTAATAAACAGTTTTGTTGGATATCATCGACTGTGTTCTGAATGTAACCCATTGCAGGCCCCCGATGCATGAATTATTAAACCATATTAAACAACCTTACTCAAGGACACGATGGTAATACCTCACGGTTCGTCCCCTGCAACAGCCTTCCTTCACCATCCCTCACATGTCGAGCGTCCCGTGAATATAAAATCCAGGTACCACCCTCATCAACCTAACTAATTCTAACTAACTAAATCACACATCATCTCCATTTTCGCAAAACCAAGCGAGAGTTTTATTCCAGGCTTATCTCGCTCAAACTTCTACGCCCTACTAGACGCCTTCGCTATAAATCTTTAATGGCGGGGGGTCGAGTAGGGCCAATTATAGTGAAGCTGTAGTCTTCGGGGTCTTTGGACAGAAGGGTCGAGGGCGGGCATCGAGCTTCTCAGACTGATGCAGGATGTGAGAGGGAATAGTCATCAATTAGCACCAATAAATCTTAAATTCACTAATGACTGCTGGGTCCATGTCTGGCGGTCTACTGGTGTCTGGTGGAAGCACGGGGGGTACGGTCCACGCGTACATCTCTGGACGTCACAGACTAGCCCGAGGCGATATGCTAAGTCCTCCCCATTTCACACATACACTCATTTACCCCCTGTCAGTACACCAATTGAAACAGGGATTCAGGCCGCATTGAGATTCAATGCATATCCATTCCACGCCACATCCATCCCCACAAGAAACATTATTTCATTTAATATATTATGCATTCAGGATGAACAACTCAGTGAGCCAGAGTGGCATGTGTTAATGCGTGTGTGGGAGAAAACCTGAATTTCCATCTCAGGTCCGGCGAATTGGCAAGCGTGTGGCTACACTATGTTTGGGGGTTGAAATATCTAACATAAGGAATACATACAGAGATTTCTTGGAGCGTTACACATGCGATCTTGTTTGGAAATTAGTGCACATGTTGAGGTTTATCCCACTAGTTTTGTCAGGGTCAGGGCAATATGCATATTTTTAAAAGAAAGTTGGCCACACTCATTAGAAAACTAAATATCAAGCCCAGTGGCTTTTTTAGAAAAAATTAAACACACTTATGAAGCCAAGCATGTCACAAAAATGTTTGCCACTTTCTCAAAATAAATAAACAAATATACTGTTCAAAAAGGACAAAACAAAGTGAACATTAACATTAATTGTATTCTATAATACACACATGAGTAATAACAATCACACAAGTAATTAAGAAAAGTGAAGAGGTCACATGGTTTGAATTTACGAAATTTAATTAAATTCACACATTTAGAATGTGGCTCAAATAGACTAGGCCAAAAATGAACTATGCTGGTAACCGAACAAAGGCGGTACCCATTGACTTACATAGGTTTTGTGTCCATACAATAGAAATGAATCGGTAGTGCAGTTGTTTGGCTACCAACATTCTTCAAAATATCTTTTGTGTACAGCAGAAGAAGAAAATTTCATACTGGTTTGAAATGACAAGACAGTGAGTAAAATTTTTGGGTGAACTACTAAAATTATGGCAATGAAACAATGACAGGACTGTGCCAATTTGACTATATGTTTCAGCATCTAGATGAGCATATGATTCTGTGTTTGTACCTGTGTGTGACTGAATGCAAGTTTGTGTCTTCATGACCACAGATGCGTCCTGGTCCTCGACACCAACGGCCCGGAAGCACACACAACAGTGTCCAGTGCCCTCACACACCAGCGTCCCGTGCCCTCACACAGCTTTGCACCAGATGTCAACGGAGCATTTTTTGTTTGTTCATGTGTCCTGCTTTATGAACCCTTCCTCAGTCTTCCCGCTTTCCGCTTGAGTCTTCAAGTGGCTCAATTAGAGCACAAGACAGCCCTTGTCTCAACCAAACTGGAATCAATTTGGAAAAGAAACCATTTCACCTCAGATTAAGCTATTCGCTGTCTGTTCTGTGGCATGCTGACCTTTGCTAGGCTCTAGACGTGTTCTGTGGGGACCGGCTGACCAGATGATGTGCTGCATTAATGAAACGCCCTGACGTCAAACTTCTGGAGCGCCGTGAGTGACTTACGATTGACCCGGTAGACATAGATCAGACGTCTTTTTCACGTCCCATCACTGTTGTATTAAACATCCCAAAAAATTATTTACAGATGAAAAACACATCCGTACTTTTCTGATGTTAATGATTTCGATTTGCTCATACCCGTATTAACCTTTTCCTCACACAGACAGACTGGTACATTGTCCTTTGAGTTTGAATTTTGGAGTCCAGCCACAGACAGCAAGCTGAAAACTGAAAAGCTGCTTTTTCATATGAACTGAAAATCATTTGATTGGTTTCCGCCTGTAGTAGCATATCATCTATGGTAAGTGCATAATCTGCATAAAACTGTCTGTTCACATACTGAGATTGCTCAATTTCCACAGTTTACGTTCTTAAAAATGAAGGTGCTTGAAAGGTTCTTCACAGCAATGCCACAGAAGAACCACGCTTGAGTCGCAACGGTTCTTTAAAGAACCATCTCTTCCTTCAAATTATGAAAATATTGAGCGAGTCACTTCACGAAACGTCAACAGGAGCCACTTTTTGGAATAAAGTGCCTAAGAAACTCTTAGAACGACGGACCCCATAAACTCCCGTTATATGAAGCAGAGAGGGCTGCGGATTTACCAAACAATCTTCTTTATGGTTCTACTCAAGAAACAAAGTCACCTACATCTCGGATGGCCTGAGGGTGAGTAAATAAACGGCAAATTGGAGTTTTGGGCTGAACTATCCCTTTAGGTAAAAACGTAAAATGTGTAAATGGAGCACTTTAAGTACACTCATGCAAGGATACTTAGTGTTTTTAAATAAAGTCTATTTTAGTGCACTATTTTCTTTGACCTGCAAACAAATCACACAGGCCAAAATATTGTACAGTATGTGTTGTATTGAAAACTTTGCTCTATATAATCTATTATATTGTTCTGCGATATCTGTATATCTTACGCTGTAGAGCCTCACATCAAGCATTTCAACGTACGAATTCGCTATTGACATCTGTATATGACAAACAAGACCTGACCAACACCATGAGCTGTGCTCCTCACAGTACATCACAGTATTGTCCAGTAGACACCGACACTGATAATAGACACGCCGGCCGGCGAAGAGGCACCTCTACGTGTTAAGCGGCATCCTCTGGCCTTTTATACACACTTGTTTGGTTGCGCAAGGAATGCGCTCCTGCCTGACCCCAGGGCACTCATCCAATCAGCTCGCTGTCTCCTGAAAGGGCTTCCATAATAGTGACACTTTTCCACCTCGTCAATAAGTGGAGAAAGCCACCCTCCACACGCTACTTGACCATTTAACTTCGTCTTGAAAAGGCCCTTTCTTTCTTCCACCTTCTATTTCTCGTTGAAATCAATAAAAGTGGAGCTGGGAAGGCAGATCCAGGACACACATTAAGCAGAGAGCACGTAAGAAAAATAGAAGAAGAGAGATGTGGCCTCCATGGCATTCATACAGCACAGTCTACAAAAAAGATTCATCACCTTACGATCTAGTCTGAACACCCTGAGGAAACATTTACTGTACACCCACAAACATATAGAATTATGATTTAATGCGCAAGTGAACTTATAAATGCTAACGGTCAAAAGTTTAGAGTCACTTACCCTTTCATTATTATTTCTTTCAAGATTCCGAAATAATCGGAGACTTATCTAAACTGAAAATACTCTTCAAACAACAATGTGCAAATATTTGTCATGATGTCGAAGTTCTTCTGAATCAGAATTTTTTATATGAACTCGAGCATTTCTCCCGTTAGGCAAATTTATAGAATAAGTAATTTCTGTTCTTCCTCATCACAATAATTTAGGGAAAACATTGACATTTAACCAAACATTGACATTTAAGTAAACTAGGGTGACCATACGTCCTCTTTTTCACGGACATTTCCTCTTTTTGCGACCAAAAAACTGCGTCCGGACGGGATTTCAAAATAAAATATCCGTGATTCAGGTTAAACGTTCTAAAGTCGTCATCATTGCATGCGTTTTATAATTTTTGCAAAGCAACACATTCTTGCTCGCCACCATTGGTCGGTCATGTACGTAGGTACGCACACACGTACGTAAACAAAGTGCATCTCATTCCCTCAGAACCACGGCAACAACCAATAGCGAGAGGAGCAGCTTGCTTTTAAGTGGATGGCACATGGCACCTGAATAGCGTTTTTTTAATGGCAAGTGATTTTTTATTTAACCTAAGACAGTGTTCTTTTTTTAAAGTTGTTATTTAAATGCTAAACTTTTTTATGTGTTTGTTATTATTCTATTGCTGAAGGCCAAAAGTTGAATGGAAAGGATGTATTACTTTATGTATTAAAGTTCAGTAACAGTTGTCAAGTATTTACACCCATCCCGATCTTTCCACCCGCTGTGGGTGTCCATCTGCCTCCTGCCCCCACTGACTGTCCTCTTTTTTGAAAGCTGAAATATGGTCACCCTTAGTAAACCCAAACAGTAGTCATCCTGAGCTCTAAAATCTGGGCAATGAAATCGTTAATGTGTCAATAATAGTGTGGAATAAAAACAGGCAAAAAGGCGGAGCGATTTAAAAGATCGAAAGAGAGTGAGAAAGACAAAAAGACAGAAATCTACATCTCTGAATCTTTAAAGAGATATCTACACATAGACACGCGTCCTTGTTTGAGTTTCCTTTATTTCCCTGCTAATGATATACACTTGGTCATTACTCATTTGCCAGCTGCGTTCACACCTCATCACTCGAGCGCGATGATTGACAATAATGGCGGTAGAGTGAGAACAAAATGTCTTCCTGGGAGGGAGGGACGCAGAGGAGAGATGAGCGCGATAGGATTCGCGAGCACACGCGGACGCTAGGATGAGCATGGTGCTTTGTTTGGTTCCACTGGCTGAGCCGAAATTGATTTCTGTGTGAGACGCACACACCCCGAGTCCCTCCGCATTCTGATGGAATAAATAAAACTGCCTCTTATGCACGGCGAGGGGAGGGCTGGCATATGAAAAAGTATAGAGATAGCAGGCAGAAAATAATGAAGAGAACTGAAAAATCTAAACCAAAGGAAGGGAAAAAAACTGAGATGTTACAAAGGTGAAGGAAGACGAAAAATTGGATATAGGATAAAAGATTTATCAAGTCATGCTCACAGGATGCATTCTGGTGACCATCTGTGTTTAATTATTGGTATTTGTTAATCTACTAAATGGATGCTAATCTATATCATGACACATCAAGCACTGAAAGCAAGATGCTGTGTCAGGCAAAAAAGTAAACTTTTTAAAACAGCTTCCCCTGAATTACAAACGCTGCGCTTTGGTTTTGAATGCAAGAACGCATCCTGTGAACCAAGCACACATGCCCATGCTAACTCTTTACCCATGCAATACACTATCCATTGGATTAGCATTATAAAGCAGACCTGACTCTGAGACCACTACGCTGAAACCTCATCTTGCTCCAATTATTTGTGAGATAAGTAGCTTGCATGGTTCATTTAAAATCCGGTTAAATTAAACAGGCTCCCTGAAAGGGTTGACCCGAGTGACTTTGCCCGAGGCTATCAAACACACACTGGTTTGAGGCTAATGCCAGATAAGCATGACAGGAAACAATAAAACATTTTTTAATGATTATTTCTCAAACGATTGTAAAAAATACGAAATAAGATAATGCTCATTTTAAACGCATTCTAAATAATTATTTTTACTGAAATATGCAGGAGAAAACATACACAGAGACAGAGATGCAGTACATGTATAGCGTGGAGGACACGATTCCGCAGTGTCATACGTATATACCACGATAGGTCAATTTATATAATTTTCGGGAACTTTAATATGAATTGGAAATCTTCTCTTTCATAACGTGCATTAGATCATAATGCAGGTTATGCAGATTAAAGTGTTTACCATACTGTCATGAGACCCAATGTATATCCTCAAACCCACTCCTGTGTATACCCACAGAAAACAGGCTCTGCATTGATTGACATCATTTTACAAAATGCAAAAAATACGTATTGTTTTTATCAGTCATAACAGACTTCATTTTATACAGGATTTGGCAACGACCATCTAGTTAAAGAGTGGATACAGTAGTTCACCCAAAATTTTAAATCCTGTCATCATTTATAACCCCTTATTTGAAAACCTACGTATGATTCCTACTTCTGTGGAACACAAAAGAAGATATTTTAAAGAACGCAAGCAACCAAACAACGGTGGCACGCATTGACTTCTATTGTATGGACACAAAACAACAAGTTTTTCGGTTACCAACATTCTTTAAAATAGCTTATTTTGTGTTCTGCAAAGAAAAGAAAATCATAAAGCTTTGAAATAACCTAAGGGTTGAGTAAACGATGAAACTTTTTCTTTTTTGGGGGGGTGAACTATCCCTTTAAAGGCCATACAGTACATCAAAACCAGATATAAAGTATTAAAGAATCCTTTTTAAAAATTGCAACTTTGCATCACATAATTCTCTAAATCAAAATGTTCAGATTCCCGCTCCTCTAAAACACAAACATTGGAAAGTTTGAAGAAGCCATCCAGGTGCATGCCTTCCTTTCGTCTAAAAACGATTGGTCTTCTTTCTAAACCTAACTAGAAAAACTTATACCAATTAGATGTGGACCATAATGCAGCAGTTTTTTTCTACTTTAGCTAAACCTTTTTTATTGACACTGTGACGGTGTGCTGGTCGTTGGAACTAGATTTCGCTTTGGAAAAGTAAGGACACGTTTAAAAGGACAACAGTAGCGCTCTGTGTGTCTATTTGTCTGAAATCTCCCAGCACAAGCTCACCCGGGAGCAGAGCTATCAGTGGGCACATGATATAAAACGCTGATATGACACAAGGAGCGGGGTCCCAGGAGCTCTCCAGACAGCTAGGGATGTACAGCAGGGTCCAGAGGGTATTCCATGCCACAGAGAACCAGAGAGAAACTTCCTAAGCAGGTGGGCTGACAGTACGTGTGTGTCTGTCGTGTGGAATCGAACAAGAGGAGGAGGGAAAACAGTACATGACATCGGCTCATTAAGAGCCTGGCACTGCCTGCCCCCTGCTAATTTATGCAAATGAAGGTCTCAGACTCATGGGAGATGGGACAATGGGGGTGGGCGCTGTCACAGTTTGTCTGCCAACCGCCGGTGCGCCACTGAGACGGCAAACTCGGAAGTTAGCTGAACGCAGCAGAAACCACGGAGAACGCCGGGACGACGTACCCCGTTAGCAGCCTGGCAATGGCGATATGGGTGGAGAAGCAACCAATCAGGAGCGCCCTGCCTCCTCTACCCTGGCCGAATGGCATCGCCCGCGCGGCCCTCCCCTTCTCGGCGCTCCTCCTCCCCACCACGTTGCTTCAGCTACCCAGGATGATTTTATAAACATTTTGCCAGCCGATCAATAGCCGTATTGATCAGGCATTGTGAGAGTGATCCGTCTAAAACCCCCAGCAGCCTGGAGCTCTGAGAGAGGGAGGAGCGAGGGAGAGAGAGAGGCTGTAGAAAGGACAGGGAAAGAAAAAGAGAGAGAGAGGAAAGGAGAGAGAGAGGCTGCAGAGAGGTAGAGGAGAGAGCAGAGGAGATCTCAGTGCTGAAGGTAAAGCAGTGTGGTGTGGACGTGGAGAAGCAAGCAGGAGCGGCCATTGGGAGCGCGTTAAAACACGTCGTAATCGCTTTCTCGTTAGGCGGTGGAAGGGAGGGGTGACTAATGAGTCTCGCCGTAAGTATACAAAATAATTTACGGAGAGAGAGAGAGTGGGCGAGAGAGAGGCAACGTACGAAGGAAAACGTGCGCGGGTTCGGCCTGGTGAGCAAACGAGCATATGCGTGCGCGGGGGGAGGTGTAGGTGTGTAATCGCTGGGGGAGATGCTAAACGATTAATCCTGATTGCTTTGTAAATTTAATTATCATTTATTCTCTCTAGGAAAAAGCGGACGGAGATGGAGTCGCGTGCCGTAAAATTCGAGACCGAATTTACCTGATGACTTCTCGCTCGTGAGGAGGCCTACTAAATACTACAACGATCGGTTTCAAAGGGAATTCGTGATGAAAAACGTCGTACGAAGAACGGGTCCAATATATTTGATTCCCTCAAGGATAAATGCGGGCCATCTGAATCACCATTTAAGGAATTTCGGTGCCTAAACCCCAACTTACTACCAATGGAAAATGGGATCGTTGGACGTGTATAAGTGTATAAGTTCCTCCCTTTTTGGTGTTGCCATTTTCTGCTGACTGGATATTTTTGAGCTTGAGCACAGTTAGGAAAACATTTTACAGGTTTGGATAACAAATAGGGGAGGTGCTGGTCTGAAATGTGGAGAACAATGGATGTGGAAAGAAGCAAAGGCTGTTTGAAGATCAGGCCTGTCTTGCCACTCACAGTCACATGACCGAGTAGGGGATCAGGCACAAGGGCCCATGGGAGGCCTGTATCGATTCAGACCAAAGTGTATTTCTCAACACTACGGGTTTGCGCTCGGGGCTGATTGAGGATCAGGCCTGGTCTATAGGCCATAATGAAGAGAAATACATTGCCATAATGCAAGAGGCTTAACTGCTGATCACAGATCCACGACCAAGGGAATTTCTATGGAATACTACTGTGCAGAGGAAATGTACTTTTTACAACACACACGATCAATGGGTACGCCTCCGTCATGAGATCACGCTGCCTGTTCTGCACGTGGTCTAGCATCAAAAGCATGCACCTAATTGAGACACCTGTGGTATTAAAACAAACTAGTTCGAGTAACCAGTTTGTGCAATACACAAGTGGTTAAACAGACAGGTTGCAGGTTATTTTCAGTGTGATTCCTTTAGCAGGTGCAACAAGGAAGTGAGACGTGCTGTTCAGCTTGAACGTCACCAGTCACCTGCACTGATGTGGGCAGCAAGAACTGCAAAGCATGTGGTTCCTTATGTAATCATGGATAGTTTTAGTAAAAAGATGCTCATTTTGGTTAAAGCATGAGTTCTGTTTTTCAATAAAAAAAGAAACAAAATTGCAAAAATAAAAACGGAACGGCCTTACAATAAATCACTTGTAAGATATTCGTCTTTTACAACGAGAACTAGAACACAATTCTTGTTCTCCCTATAAACGGGGACGAAATAAAAAAGAACGAATTAATTGGTCAGAAAACCTGAAGGAGTCAATAAATTATATCAATTAGTAAAAACATAAAGGAGGCGACTCCCTTGAGACCGCAATGCAGAAAAGCTTTAAAAAGCAAGGGATCATTAGCAATCTGCGCTAATGCCACAATCGGTAGAGGAAAAACGACTTATAAATAAGGGAATTAAAACAAGAATAAGGGAAATAGGTGCAATGAAAAAAAAAACAGAAAAGGGATTTATTACCTTAGGCTAGGACACAGCCATATGTGTATACCTGTGATGGAGCGCGTGTGTGTGAGAGAGTGAATAAAATGATCAATAAGAGCCTGTGGCAGTGTGTTTCTGCACATGTGTGTTTTCGGTATGTAAGCACTACATTACGACTGGATTACAGAGAGATTCCTTTGCAATGTGCGTACGTCCTGCTGAGGAAGCGCTCGCCACAGGCCTGTCTGCTTGCTCCAGACAGACAGTCTGCGGTCCACCTGTATGCGTGTCTGTGCGTGTTACGCCTGTACCAGCTGTAATGATTTATTTTAGATACATATGTTTGCAACTCATCACACAATTTCTGGCTGTGAGAGATTGTCTGTTCTACTGTAAACACAGTGGAAAGCTGGATGCGAGTAGAGATGGGAATCGTGAGGGATTTAACGATTTAGGTTTGGATTTGGATGGACTTTAATGATTCATTTAGAACTATAAGAAATGCGGTCAAAGTTGCATTGCCTTAAGCGGTCTGTTACTCAATGATGAGAATAACAGATAACATATAGTATAATACAATTGTATATACACAAAATGTTCATACAGACGTCTTAATGTGCAATCCATCAAAAAAAAATCATGCATCATTCATTCATGCATCTCTTTAAATGCAACATAAAACACTAACAGTTCTCTGTTCATTTCGACTAAACAAACAATGAAATTTATAGGTAACTGCTTAGCAGGTGTTTTTATAAAAAGGGGTCATTTGGTAATCATGAAAAGTCCCAAAAATCATTTGGTTCTGTAGATTTGAACAAACAGACTAAAAGTTCTCAACAGTTCCCATCCCTGCATGCATGTGTTTGACATCCTATGTGTTTGTCTTCCATGACTGTGTGTGAACGGATCTCTGGTTTTGATTTGACATGTAACCGAGCGAAGTTGTGATGTGAAGCTGTCACTCTTGTCCTGTGTGTGGTCTAAGTGGGTGTAAAGACTCATGTTAGCCTCATTCACTCAGGTGCTGCTGGGAAATCTGTGTGAGAGCGGGAGTACGTACCGGCAGGCCACCGGAGATCCAACGGTGTGCACCGTTCAAACGCAGACACCCATCACAGAGCAGATCCAGACCTAGAACACAGACACAAAAAACACAAAGAAAAAAGTGTGAGAAGCAAAAGAGAGATGCTTTGGGATAGTATCGTTAGTGTTTAAAAGTGTGCGTGAAGAATCTTCATATGCTCTCTTCCCACTGGTCATGTGGAAAGTTTTGGGGTGACAACCGGATTTAAATGCCAGTAGCGACAGCACTTGAAGGGATAATTCACACCAAAATGAACATTCCTTCATTGTTTACTCTCCCTCGAGTAATTTTAAATAATTTATCATTAAAGACTTTTTTCTGGGAAGCACACATTGGTAACCAAACCACGCTGGCCTGCTGACTTCCACTCTGTTGACACAAAACTACATTTCTTAAAGGGACAGTTCACCCAAAAATGTTCTCACCCTCAAGTTCAACCAAACCTGAATCAATGTCTTTATTCTGCTCAACACAAAGTAAGATATTTGCAAGAATGTCAGTAACCAAACAGATCTCATCCCTCATTTAGTGTCAAAGTAGGGAAAATAAAGACATGGCGGGATGAGAACTGTTCGGTTGACATTCTTACAGATATTTTACTTTGTGTACAGCAGAAGAAAGAAATGTGTACAGGTCGGAACAAACTGAGGGTGATTAAATGACACAATTTATTTTGCGTTCTCAAGAAAAAAGTCAAACTGTATACAGGTTTTGATGACAGAATGTGTCATTTCGGGTGAATTACTCCTTTAAATAAACCTTCTCTGTGTGTACAGAATACAGGAGTTACTCCCAAAATTGTGCCTGCTGATACAGGGATAGCCATTCTTTGTCCATAGCGATGTCTTGGTTTACTTACATTGGAGAGAGACGCAAACTGGTGTCAACATTTGCAACACACACACGTTTTTAATGCGACTTGCTTGCACTGCACTTGTACAAAAGTGCACCTCAGATACACTTTCAAATGTCCCATTAACAACTAATCATTCGTTCTGATTCTGTTGTCACATCACAGATTTAACATAAAAAATATTAAGGACTCAAATGCTCCAGCTTCGACTCGGTCACTGAGAGACGCATTTTCTGCACAAGCACGCAGTGCAACCATTCAGCCCAGACTTGGTCTAATTGTGCTATTACTAATTCATGTTTATTAATGCAGTGATGTGTGAAGGTGGCAGAGACAGATTGCTGCTGCTTCCGCTGTTCTTGTTTGCGTACTGGGAATCATGGGAATTTTCTCACACACAGACGTATGTACACATTCGCCCGCACATGCACAAACACAGCTTGACGGCTTGTTGATGATGCCAGGTTACATGTGTTTCCCACCACCGCGATACAGGGTTGGAGGAGGGGCCCGTGCCTATTGTTGGCCCTGTGCCAAGGCCCTCAATTCCCAGAGCCTCTCGTCCCCTCGTGCCCTTAGGCATCTGTTGTAGTTATTGTTTTCACTGGTGCTCAATTAGCAACACACATTTGTTTAGCCTCCCTCTAATGCTCCATAATTAGCTTCAGGCCCCAAACAAGCACCTCCTCTCGCTTCGCCAACTTGCGCCGTGGCATGATTCAGCACGGGCGATGACGGAAGTGAGGAAAAGGTTTAAGAGAAAGAGAGAGAGAATTACTGGCGTTGCTAGCAGGGCCAGCTTGTGTGTTGGCTCAGCACTTCTTAAGAGCTCTTTAGGGGCCTGTTGGCTGAGCAGTGCATGCGTACGGGGAGGAAAGGGCAAACTCGGAGCGGTTACACTTTTATAGAATGCTTTGTGGAAAAACACCCCTGACACACACCTCAGCACTGCAGCCCTGTTTGTCATAGGACCCAAGGGGCCGCGCTGGCCCTCTGACATGACTGTGAGCAATGACCTTCCAGGGCAGCAGTTTAAGAGAGTACAGCATCCCCACCTCCTGTCCCGTGCTGCTCCCTGGGAAAAGGAGTCCTTAGCTCACGCTATTGGCTGACATGCAGATAGGAGAGCAGAGAGAAATGTCAAAGGCTTATTTCTGACACGAACAGCGCCACTTTTTTTGCCTCGAATAAATTATATAGAATCGTGCCATTCGGTTCGAAAACATGCGCAAATAATTCCCATTAGACTGTGCTACGAATTCCTATTTTATTTATCCAGAAATTGCTTTCGTTTTGACAATAATTGGCATTACATTTTGCCGTTATATTTTTGCCGTTTATTGCCATTAGTGGTGACAAAAACATTTAATTCACAGCACATACAGTCCAACAAACAGTTCAACACAAAATAAATGGCATTAATTGTGGGTGTATTTTAATGCGAAAATACCGATCGATGCGTGGCACCGTCACGTGCCTCCATTTTCCAGAGGCTGCTGGCTCGTATGTGTATATGTATATTGTTTACGGGACGAAGGTCAAAAGCAAGTTCAAGTCAATGTGCATATTACATACATATTCATGCGCTGGATATATCAATCTTTTTTAGCTGAGGCTGGTGGGAGGAGCCGGCTGATGAGGTCAAAAGGGACACAGACCCATGAATAACAGAAACACACTCAGCTCAGCCGCATGGTTTCTGCATGCACCCCTCACAGAATAAATAAATAAACTCATACAATTCCAAAACACTGCTCGTAAAATTGAATTTAGCAAACCTGCTCTTATACGCCGCCCTCTCACTAGGCAATATTCTGGAATCAAATTAAAGCGTTCGCGTCGCCTCCTTTTTTATCAAGAGCAAAGGGGTCCACGTCCCCAGGAATCACATCTACCGAAACTGACCTCTGACCTGTTTCATTTTGCTATGACTGCCATTATCCAGCAGAAAATTAGAAATGTCATGCTGTTGTCTGGTCCCGCGGCGGGGGCGTGGCTATAAAAAGATAGATGCACAGGCTACAATAGCGCAGCGGCAGGACTCCCTCTTATTCTTGGTTTTGTTTTACTTGGTGTTCATACTCTTAGTGTTGGCTTTGTCAGATTTTCATGTGTGTTTATGTATGTTTAGCTAGGCATAATATCGGGGATTTGGCTATGCTTAAGTGCAAAACATGGTGTCCTTGGGTTTCTACCAAAATAAACAAATTCTTATTCAGTAAGCCAAAGTACAGAGGTTGAAGGATTATAATGTTTTAGACATTCAAATATCAAGGAAGGAAGAAAAGGAGATGAATCAGGTCTCCCCGGGCAACCAGGGTTATGCTGTCTTTTTCTTGTAAACACGAACAGAAGAAGGACAAAGCGTCTGTTCGTAACAAAGCCATTACATGTCAATGAGTGAAAAGGTGACATGATTCCACGCAGCCCCTCTGCATGAAAGCACTCACAACACACCCATAAATATGCAGACGGACGTAATGTCCTTCTCTTTCCTCAAAGTAGACTTCTAAACACAACTGCATCAGTGCACACGTTGAATCAAAATACGATACATAAAAGTAATTTTTGGCCCTTTGAAACAGCGGGGTATCAGAATCCCCGTTTCACATATGTTTACGGTCTGATATATACACTAAATATGTAAATCGTACGCGTCATCATTTTTCTGGCTTTTCACTGCCGTCCATTCGAATGCACATGTGTTAGATGTACCGATCGTTTTAAATGTTATTTTCCATGATTGCTTCTCGCACCCATTTCCTGTCTTTTGTGAGGGCACAGGAGGCATTGTGTGGAGCGTCTGTGCGCGTGCGGGGCGGGCGTTTGAGAAAGGACATCCCCTTGGGAGAACGGAGCGGCCCCATCTTTTATTAATCAGAGGCCCCTGCGCCACACTCCACGCTTATCACATTTAACAGCCTCAGATGGAGAAGCGGCCATGGGTGGGGCGCCTCGCTTCTTTATGCCTCCGCTTGAGCGAGGAAGACTGAAGTCTAGCACGCGCGTGCGTCGGAGGGGGTCAGGGGTGGGGGTTTTGAGGTTTAACGAAGGGGGTTTGGGTGCCGACCCATCACGCACCTCCGTCACCCCGCTATTGGGCCGAAACACAATACAGCAAATTACCTTCTGCTGACAAGAAAAAATGAGCGGGTCCCCTGTATGGAAAAAAAGATTGTCAGGAAGGGGTGACACATTGATTGCTTAGTATGCGTATCCTGCGGGCCCAGGGTTCACACTCTTTCTCCCGTATATAAATGTAGAAGAGTAGAAAAAGGGAACAGAGGAGGCAGAGTGGAGGAGAAATTGAAATGCCATGTTGGACCGGGCGGCCCAAGCAAAAAAAATGCAGACAGATCTTGACTAACTTGTGATGCGGATGAAAGCTAAGGTTGCGCCTCCCAATAACCCCCCACCCTTCTTATTCATTGTCTTGTTCGTCTATTCTGACCCCCCTCTCAATCTCCCTCTATGTATGTCATAGCTCAGATGAATCAGTGTCAGCAGTGTTGAGAGCACTTACTGTCAACCTAAGCGCCCCGGGCCACGCCACTGATGGACACAAACTATAAAATATCACCCCTCTCGGGAGACATTGTTCAAGCACTCCCCCACAGCCCTGAGGTGAACGACTCGCGCTCACTTTCTCCCGTGCATCTGCTGTTGAGCGTCTTACATGTAGATTATGGGTACGACGTCTCAAAGCCACGGCTAGGGGTGTCTAAGAAGCGGTTCGGTTAGATTTCTCATCCCTCAGAGACATCGCTATCGAGACCAGCGCTGCCCATTCAGTTGTCAAAACTGTGAGCTTCTTTGTGCTGCTCCACACTGGAGTCTGGTCAAATGACACAACAGGAATCACAGATCTGAGACCTCTGACAGCTGAGGACTGGAAGACAACAGCAAAAATCTTGATGTCCACTCCGGGTTTAAATAATGGAGTGGGGTGCATGCTGGGATTTCCATCAATTGCAGCCTCTGATGATGGCACTTATTCCAGATGATAAGTGGAGTAGAAAGCGAGAGGTAGCAGAGAGAGAACAATCCTGCCCCCTGAATCCTCCAGTCTATATGGGTCACTGGGCTTAAACTCTCCTTATTGCATTCGCAAGGTCAACAGCAAATCACTTTCTTTGTGTAAGGGGCTGTGTCCAGCAAGGCATTTCTGCCGGCGTATGGCGTGTTTTTTCAATTGTTTCAATGGAAACGCCGCGTTTTTGCAAATGCGAGCAGCTGGCGTTTTTTTCTTCGTTCTCAGCGCTGGTGCTATGTGTTTTTTCCACGATCAGCGTCGGCGTTCGACCGGGTGCCCAGAGTTGAAGAATGCTCAACTTTGTGCAGAACACTGCGCCCAGCGCTCAAATTGAACCAGGTCTTACAGGGGTCCCCCTCATAAGACTTTTTTTGGTGGGGGTTAGTCTCGCAATATACAATTGATACAAACTACACAATATATTTGTTTATAATATGCATAACTATATGCTATTATATTTAAAACAGGCTTACATAGAAGAACAGGCTTCTTTCACTGTCCTGCGCTTAGCGGTCTTTAGACGTGGGGCGGGGCGTTTCAAATTTAAGGAGACATGACAACTAGCCCATAAACAAACTAAATATAAATTATTGAAAATAATTAATTCACAAAATTTACCACATCCATTGCATGAATTTAATCACATTTGTCATCATAATTTTAACTCAAATACAAATATCTGAGGTTCCCCCAAAGTCCATCTTTTACTTCATAAGGGGGTCCCTAATGCCTTATGGGGGTCCCTAGGGGGCCCAGCCCACCTTCAATTCAAGCACTGGCTGCGGACGTTTTCAGCCGCGTAAAAGCGCCTCGGTGGATACAGCCCCTACGCGTGAATGTGTCAAGCGTGCCAAGATATTTTACATATAAACATACTAATATTTTTTCAATGTATTTTAATAATGCTGAAAAGAGAAGATACACAACCACAATGCAGCAAGCCCGGTGCACGCACAGTTAAATATTGACAAATCATTTCTAGCCGTCTGGCAAACTGTTTGTTGCTGAAATTAAGCCAAATTAGCAGGTAAACATCAAAGAGATTAGTGTGCGTTAAGATGCTGTCGACCTCTGCTTGCATTGGATTAGTTTGTAAGTGTGTGCTGGTTACAGCATCGGAATTCTGGGATGCTTGGGCGCTTTAAATGCACTGCATCATGTGCAAGATGGCAATTTCTTCCTTTTCTTCATCTGCCTTTCCTCTGAATCTGTGATCAGTCTGAGTTACTCACATAGAAACCTGAGTGTAATGTTGGTTGAACAACTGAACAAAACACTTTAAATGATCTATATATATAACACACAGCAGAAAGCAAATCAAAAACCATCTGTTTAACAAACTCACAAGTTAGTTATTAAATCGATTTTTAATCAGTCAAGTATTTCTACAATGCTACCAACAATATTCTCATACGCAGCAAAGGCACAAACAATAACTATAGTAGTGGCCGAAATTGATGTGCAGAGGGCATATTTGGAATACCTGCTTTTATTGCCCCCTCAGTTTAGATTAAATCATTTGAGCAGTACAAAACGGAGAAACACAACTTGGTTGATGTTTTTATCCGACTTAATTATTTTCTAAACTACCATTGTATCAGGAAATATACATTTTATCGTAATATTTCCGATTACTTCAGAAAATCAAAAATGGTTCACAAGAAATAAAGCACACATATGTTATCAGTCGTTAATATTTTGTTGAATTCCTTTTCAACTCAACTACGCCAAACACATATGCAAAGATGTATTTTATCATTAATAATATATGTGAATGGACGTCACCTCACTACGCTATACTAACACTATTTCTGAAACCATGTGCAGATACAAAAAGCATAAAACATTTGATAAAAGTATAAATATTTTAATTGAATCTTTTTGTATCAGCATTGAATAAAATATAAACATGTGAAATTAAAATTGAATCAACCATCTAAGATTTTTTTATTTACTGTCGCAATGCACTCCAACGTTTAAAAAGCAGGGATTCTATTAGAAGTGTCTTTCCATGCCTGTTGTAGAGTGAGCCAAGATGGTGATGGTTGCCTCCGCAGCCAGTATACAAAAGTTGGAGACAAGTGTCAGCTTTGACTAGTGATGTCTGCAGTCTATGTAGTGCAGAGCTCTGAATAAGGGTGTGTGTGCATGCGTGTGTGCGTAGCTTGAAGATGTGAGCTATGGGTGCGATTGCTGACTGATGAGGGACACTTTTGCTCTAGGTGACCTTTCTACCTGTAAACCCCCCTATTCTCCATCTCCTACTGCCGTATCACCCCATCCTCCCTGCGCAGGGCCTGTGTTGAGTCGACACCGGGGCCGGTGCCCGGAGACTCATCCATAATTCCTGATGAGTGTACTGCCATCTCCACTTCATAATTATGTGCTTTTCCTCCACCTCCAGAGCAGCCAATGAGACCTGCAGACACATGCGGCCCTAATGAGCTGTTGCAGCGGTTGTTGTGTGCGTGTGGTGGGGGTATGGACTGCAGAAATGAGAGACGCAGTATATGACAGAGCAGAAGTTTGAGAGAGAGAGGGATGGGAGATTATAATTATTATAAGACATTTCGTGATTCCATTGGCAACAGGCCACGCACAGACACAAAACGAAATGGGGGCCTAATGTGCTTGGAACCGGTTTAAGAGGTGGCGGGTGGAGGCCAGGCGGATGAGCCGCCCTTTTTAAAGACCTGACACGAAACAGAGAGCAGGACGGCTATTAAAACAGGCTCCCTAATATATGCACCAACCGTAAAAAATAATGGTCGACTTGCGATGAGGGTCAGCCGCATTTGAGAGCTCATTCTCCAGGTTCATTTTCCGCACGGGCATCAGGATGTCGTCACCCCTTCGTCGATACAAACGGCACAATAATGTAAATAACAACGGCCGGGTTCTCATCTGTAAGCGGGCAATTACTCTGGACATATTTCTGCGCAAGGTTTTTGTTTAATGTGTCCCATCTTTTATTGTTATTGAAATGTCAGGCTTATTTGGCTGTGAGATGAATAATAAATAAGGTGTAATTACCGTCCTAAACTAGCTGCAAGGGTCACTCGCTCTCTCTCTCTCTAATTAGATCTTGTAATTAGCTTTTTTCTGATAGATCAGGAAGGTCTGGTGGGGGGCTGGTAAGTGCGTGAGAGGTGAGACAACTTTGTACAGCCCCCTGTTTGCTGTTCATTAACACGCTCGGTGTGGGCGAAGCTCTCTTTATGACCCCCCTCCCCTTTCCTGCAAAGACCTGACCAACCAGATCCACGGACTACGCGCACAGAAACCAGAGAACTCATTTAAAGCCTTAAACAATATGATTTTGGCAGTTAATTTTGATGGAGTGATGCTTTTTGCAATTCTCCAGCTGTGCAAGCTATGTCTCAGGGGAGAAAATCTGTACAAATGGGAGTTTTCTAGAAAGAAAATGAGGCAGCACTTGCCTTCGCAAAACTCACCAATGCGCTACACATCATCGTTTGATATGAGGTTGCCAAGTTGTTAAGTATGTTGCTATGGAGTTGCTAGGGCACTACTAAGTGGTTGGTAAAGGGACAGTTCACACAAAAATGATGTCATCATTTCCTCACACTCACGCCATTCCAAACCTGCACGACTATCTTTCTTCGGCAGAACACAAAAGAAGATATTTTGAAGAACGTTGGTAGCCAAACAACTTTGCCCCCCGTTGAGTTACACTATATGGACACAAGGACACAAGTGGTAAAATATCTCCTTTTGTGTCCCCCAAAAGAATTAGGGTGAATAAAGGATGACAGAATTTATATTTTGCGATGACCTTTAAGAGGTCACTTACTGGTCCAAGTCAAAATAGCCCACTCACCATTGCCTTTGATGTTCTGATCGCTGGATATGGTTTGGGTACGTCCTTTAATAAACATATATAAGACTACAAGTACAAAAGGTACCTCAACAAGCTATTAGATCATTCACAATCATATAAACAATGCACCCATAAGGATGAAAGGCTGGGAAAAAATAAGTATAAGCAAAAACAATAGTGATGCTTGTGCAAACAGAACATGATGATAAAATGCATTTGAATTAACAAGACAAGGAAACATGAACAGTGCTGAGTGTGAAGAAAGTATTAGGCAGACAACGAGACGAAAATACAGGCAGTTAACTTGAGTGTCCCAGGTCAACACCACTGACTGAGTCCTGCTGTGTGGAAATAAAATGGCGAGCCGCACATTTGTGGTAGTGGCTTTATAAGAATCTTATCTGGGATGGTAAAAATGTCTACCCAGTTCTTATTATAGAAGGTCTTACACACTTCAAGAAAACGCTCACTAACACACATACGCCATGCCTAGACACACACACAAGACACCCCCCCTCCCCACTTCTTCTCTATCTCTCTCACTCTCTCTCTCTCTGTGCACCTCACTGTTGGCCAGGCTACACTAGACATCTCTCCCTAATCAGCAGACTCGCCTCACAGAGCCGTTGCCATAGTAATATGCTGGCTGGTCGACATGGCAACTGCTCTGAGGTCCACTATTAAAATGATGAGAGAAGGAGAGAGAGAAAGAGAGACTGTCCGAGATAGTGTAGCGGGTGAGAAATATGAGTAAAGAATGGCGAGAAAAAATATGAGAAAAAGAGAATTGGGGATAGGCAGGGGGAGCATGCGGCATTGTATTCACACATCCTGACACAGTGTGTCGACACAATGCCATTACGCTAATGCATGACGTCAGTGGATTTACAGCGAGCACATGTCAATTCATAACCATGAAACATCTCTCCTCGCAATCTAGAGAAAGAGATCGTAAACTAACGTAACGGTTTATTTAGCTACTTATTGCCTGTGTGCTTCCGCTACACCTGTAGCATGAATTATTTTCTATGAAATATAAAGTGTTTTATGGACTGCTGAAACATTATGATTTTTAAGTCGTAACACGTAAGAAATCAAAAGCGCACAAGGGTTGGTATTGGTGGAAAGTCGTGAAAATGTTGTCATTATTTACACACCGTCTTGTCATTTCAAACCATCGTGGCTTTTTTTCTTCCGCAGAAAATATTTGGAAAAATATTGGAAACAGAAAACCAATGGCCACATCAAATTGTATTGGTTCGTCTCCATACAATAGAAGTCAATAGGGACCAACATTCTTCAAAATATCTGATTTTGTGTTTTGCAGAAGAAAGAAAGTCAAACAAGTGTAAAATGACAAGAGGGTGAGTAAGTGATGACAGAATTTTCTTGTTTAGGTGAACTATTCCTTTAAATTAACATAAGATAAGGTGGTGTTAGCATAAAAGAATATTCGGTGAAATGCAACGGAAGCTTCACAGAATCCGTAGCGTGACGTTCATTACCAAAAAGAAAATATCCAATCATAGTTTGTAAAACATCATTATGCACTTGAATTGGAAGTCTGTTATGTTATACTTATAAACCCAATTGCTACATTGACCTCCGCTGTCATTGTGTTTTTGTCAACATATATCGTACATTAAAACACCCCAAAACCAATATCATGTTTTCAAAATCCGAATCCAAAACTTTTATTTTTGGACCTAATCTTAAAAATGCATTATGTTTCCTTGCTATGATAAGACATAACTTAATAAATCCAACAATTCAGAACAAAGCATAGGATGGGCCAACAAAACATAAAATCTCATGTAGTTCAGACCTGCGTCTCTCTGTGCCATTCATGCAAACATGTGTGTTAGTCATCCTTCTTGATTTATTCCTGTGTAGAAAGCTCCTGCAATTTCACACTATGGTAAGAATCACAACAGACTGGCTGAGCACCCACAGAACTTGTGCACTTTTGCTGAACTGGGTTAATTTATCAAGGTGTCGCTCTGTCCGTCTTAAAATGAAACTTTTTTACTCCTGTCTCAACTCTCTGACCGTGTCTATCTTTTCCTTATAAAAGCCATATGACAATGAAGGGATGCCACTCTGGCGTCAAACAAACACAAGCAGTTTGTGTCAGCGCACGTGACATTCCAGACAGGGTCTGTCTCATTTAGTCTTGCTTTATGAACGGTGTCCCACTGATGTATCTTTGCCCTGTCCTCACACTCCCACCATTCACTGACAATTACAATGAGTTTAAACAGAGTAAGAAAGTGCGTCATCCTCTTAATGCAATTACTGGATGCGTGCGCACAAAAACAAATGCACAAACATATTTTTGTGCGCTACGACAGGGAGCGGAAAATGTTAATTTACCATGCAACACGTGTCCTGGACCTGCCCTCGCTCAACCTGAAACTGGCTCAGGACAAGAGCTGGATTCATCTAAGATAAGATCACACAAGAATTAGTTGAGTTGGAAAAAATAGTGTTTTCATTCAAATAATACGTATCTCATGCAATCTGTTGATAATAAATATAATGTGTGCATGCAAGTGTGTATTTGTGTGGGTGTTGCATCAGGCAGAGCAATCCTGAACAGAATAAAGTGTGCATGTATTAAGCATAGCACTGGAACATCACACCTGGTGCTGAGTGCTCAAAGTACACGTAAATCTGCTACACACGGACACATGCAAACACACACACACACATCGTCCCAGTGTATGTGAGCCCGGAGTGATATCTTTTGTTCGACATGGGGGCTCCATAATTAGTATTGATCAGCCCATTATGGTGTATTACACTCCAATTGGATTTCCCTAAGTTTAAAGTCAAGTTCATTGGCTGGCAAGTGACAGCAGTTTAAGTGAGACATTGAGCATCCCACCGGCCCTACGGAACAATGGAGAAACTGTTTCAGACAAAAGCCATCAAGCCATGGACAAACCATTACGTTACAGAGCGGATCACACTAACTATACAATCTGATACAGAATTCCATCTGTTTCCCTGATATATGGCGACAAGATGGTAAACCGAACCAAGCCCAAACCATTAATGCATTTAAAGAATGTATCAAAGTCCGAGTAAATGAAATTGGAGTTGAAAAAACCTATAATCTATCTGCTTCTGTGGAAACGCTCGGTGAGCCTCCTGCTCTCCATCAACGGTCCGCTGTTGAGAGGAGATTTGACGCTTCCCGAGTAAAACAACTTTTAGGACAGCTTCATCTGCACTGGCTCAGCGAAGTGGGCGTACAAACGGAGGGCTCGGACGGGGGATCGTGTTTGATTCAATTAGAAAGTGCAAACAAAGGCAGCCTTTGACAGACCGCCGTAATACCAAAACTTTGCGAAGCCAGAAGGAGCAACCTATTCATTAACGCCCTCAAGTATTTAATAACCCTCCCGGCTCCCCGGATATACAGATTGGAAGAGATAAGGCGGTAGGAAAGCCGACGGACAACAGGCCGTTGATTACGCCGCGCTGTCTGGTCACATGATCCACTATAACTATCAGAAATCACAGCAGGGGCTGCGCTTGCTGGCAGCCTGGTCCCTGTGGAGTAATACAGGAACAAACTAAAGACAATGACAGGGTCCCCTCCGGTGAGTACAACCCACCCCAATTAGGCCCCAGCTGAGCCTTTTTCTCCGAACAGGCTCTGCTAAGCCTGCTACACTCCCAATTAAAGGGGGCCCAATTTATCAGATCCCCAAGTCTTCGCAACTCACCACCCCAGAGTGTCCTCCACCCCTGCGCCCAGGTATCGGTCTTCATTTACAGCATGGTGCTCAGCATTAAATGGAAATCAATGGTGTAAGTTTAGCAAAGAGTTAATTACTGCTGGGCCTCCGATTGATCCGGGCCCCAAGTGTTGGCAACGGAGAGGGGCCATTTATCTCATTCATCTGCCAGTGAAAATGAGGAAAAAAGGAGCAATGGATGGAGATATAGAGGGGAGCATGATGGGGACTCGGTGGGAAAAGAGCTTTTGGTATTTAAAACAGCATGGATGTGTTATGTATTTAGAAACAAAGGACAGCTTTTAAAGATGAGCCAATAGTGTGCATTTAAAATTAAGAGCGTAACGGCATTGAATACCGGCCTGCTTTTCTTTTCAATGTGCCATTCCCCATTTCACAGCATCCTTCCAATTAAAAACGTCCTTGAGCGGCAGCACCGCGGCCTTTGGCTGATTGCTGAGTAGAGTCCGAGCAGGGCATGCAATCAGCGGCAAAGCTACGAGGACCAATAGGCTGGATGAAAAAGAGCACATATACAAGTGGTACAGACTGTAAAACGTGGATTTTTGTGTGTGTGTCTACGGGTTCGGGGGCTGGACGCCTGTTCTGCAATTACAGCCCATCCTGCACGGGCCCCTTCAGTCTAACACTTAAGGGTTGCTGTGATTCCTGACAGAGAAGGTTATTAGTTTTTATTGAAGGAAATAGGTGCTAGGCGGCTTGAAATGGTGCTGTAATGTGCGGGGGGTTGGGGGAACTCCTGACCCTGCTCTCCCTTGGGTCCTTTAGAGCCGACCGAATGTTGGACACGTTGAGCCCATCACGCCATTCACCATTCTTCTCAGACGCCACCCGCTCCTCCTCCACGCATGGGGTCAGCGTCGCTCTCCGTGGCCTTGAACTCAACCCAACCGTCCACTCCTCTCTCTCCACTAGCTCTATCTTCACTGGAAACCTTTTGGCTTTGACATTTTCAGCTTCTGTCCAGCCTCTCATAACAACTCATCCATGTCTCTGTGCTAATCAATAAGTCTGTGTTCATTAATTAGCTTGGGTTACAGGGATCTTCGTTTTTTTTTAACGCCAAAAAGCTCTTCTTTATATGTGAAAACACTATTGTGTGTTTGTTCTGTACATCATTTTATTTTAAATCATTTTCTTTTTCAATGTTTTCTACTTATTTCAATGAGTAACCTATTTTATTTATTCTTTTTATTTTATTTAAATTCTCAAATTAGATACTGTCACTGTAATGACCAATAAAACACTTCACAACAAGGTTCCATCAACATAAGTTAACTAGAACTGGTTGTCTTAAAAATAAATTAAACGTGGTAAACACAAATTTTAACATTAACCAATATTTAAAAATATATAAGTCAAACATTGTAATTGTTAGCAGTATTTACACATTGCGCACTAACATAAAAAATCAAATGTACTAACATTAAAGGGATTGTTCACCCAAAAATGGAACCAAACAATAAATATAGTGTCTCAAAAATGATATCCTTTTGTAAACAGGTTTTGAATGACATGAGGTTTTTTATTTGGGTAAACCATCACGAAACTTTGTTAACTAAACAACAAATGAAACCTGATTGTAAACTGTTTAAATAATCACATTGCTTAAAAAAATCTAAACGACTCCTTACACATTATCCTCCTTTATTATAGCTAGCTTGTTCAGTGTGTAGTTTAGCTATCTACGTTTCCAAAGGCCAGATTGATTGTTTGACTACTTTGACATCTTGCTAAGCTACAAGCTAGTCAGAATTTAAAGTATCTATTCCGGGGACTGGGAGAAAATGGACTCTCGCACACACAGACAGACACAGTATTTTCCCAATGCAGCAGAACCGCATGTTTGCTCTGCATGCTGTAATGACCGGTCCTCTATGTCTCCTCACGTGTGTGTGCGAACAAAAGACCAAAAGGGGACAGAGAAGGCCATATTTGCTCTTGTGTGTGTACACTGCAGAGAATGGCGTTAGTTCAGCATGTGTAAGCTATGATGTAGCTGCGCCCGTGATGAAGTCCGCCGAACACGTCTACAACTGCGAGGCCGCCGCCATCTTGTCTGTTCCAGAAGATGCAGTAAATGTGAGTGTGCGATCACTACATGAACATGTTGAATGTGTGCGTGTTGTCCGTTCGGAGGCCTGCTGTGCTCATTAGTATTCTAGGCAGGTAGACTCTGCCACTGACTCTCTGCTCAACCAATAATAATGGTCTGATGGGAGTCTGATGGCCACGAGGCCTTCTCGTGTACACACACATAATCACCGCAAAACACAGACGCATATCCATTCAAACACGAAGAGTCATTTATAAAACCTGTACACTTAATGCAGTCATATAAACTGAACGCTATTTTTATTTAAAGTGTTGTTTTTTGTTGTGTGAGCCAAGATATCCAGATGTTCCCCATTATAAAGAAAAATCACAGATGAGATCTCTGTCATATCTCAATTATTTCCTAGACATCAATGGATTAAATAAAAAGCAAATCGCTCTCTGCGTCTCAGATATTTCTCCTGGGAAAAAGAACTAGAAATCTCACAAATTAAGAGTTCTTGACGGAAGAGATCTTAACCACAAACTGAGCTCAGATTTGTCACATCAGTATTATTGAATGTGAACTTAAACATTCCTCATCAAATTGACCAAAATACAACTATTTTGTCTCTACAATCTGCATTTGTTTTATTGTACATCTCTATACTCTTACTTTCATCTTATTCGTTTCCTTTTTTTCTTAAGCAATTTTACGAGAAACGTCTGAGATAAAAGGGACCCAAAGATCCCCCTCACGTTGTTCCAAACCTGTATGCATTTCTTTGTTCTGGGATACTTGGAAGAATGTTAGCTACAGTTCTGAGACATGTTAGTCGGAAAAATTATTATCTATTTTTTCGGTTGTGTTGAATACAAAAATACATATTCAGAAGAATTTAGGCAAGCAAACAGTTCTGGGGAACCTTTGACACCTTTAATAATTGTTCTACTATGCTAGTCAATGACGTCCTAGAACTGTCAGCTGCTTACATTTTTCCAAACATCTTTCTTTATGTCAAACAGAGCAAAGAAATGTATACAGTTTGATGCCTAAATGAAATGATTCTCCTCTGGGAGATCTGATCTATCTCACTGTTCGCTCAATTATTAGCAAAGCCTTTGTTTAGTCATGCAGAATAAAACAATAGAGTCACCAGCCCAATAATTTGTGTGTAACACAAAAAAAATAGCACTATACACAAACTCTAAACTGTAGCAGATAATAAGATACGTTTTATTTTGTGCATTTTCTGGGCAATTTTGCTTCGCTACCTTTTGGGACACAATTTGATCAATTTATTCATCCTCTGGAGTTATTGAGTAAGCAATTAAAGCAGAGGAGCAGCTCCGTTTCTCTCCTCGCCAAAGTTATTCGGCCTGTTTAATTGCCTCTTCCACAAACGCTGCAAGTGAACCGCTGGCTCTCTTAGCTGATGGGCAGGAAGTAAAGAGAGGTGAAAATGAATGTCACTACACAGCCTGTAAATTAAAACAAGGCCGACAACAGGCTCTAACTTAACCGTGGAGAAGATTGGCCCGTGTCTGGTGTATTACTACTCATTTAGAGTCGGTGCCCACTGAACCTTATTAGTGTTTGCTGCTGTTGTACTCAGTGAGTGTGTTATTAAAACTCTCAAGTATTCCTTTCTCGAACAGTGACAACATCATATATCCATCAGTACCGGATGACATTATTAAACTATGGTAAGCGAGGTGACAATCGAAATAACTTATTTTAATTAAAGACCAAAATAACATTCAAACAGATTTCTTGTATTTCTCAAAAGCTAATAATAATGCCTGCAGCCTCTAGTGTACAAAAACCTCCATGCTGCTGTCAATGTAAAAAGATAAAATTAGCCAATCAATATATGTTTTGGGTCAGACATGCATGTGGATCTCACGTTGACCACTTACAATAACAGAATGAGGTATATGCATACGGGTCGATGACGTACTTCCACTAAAATCCGGAGCCATAGGGAACAATGGCGTTTTGCGTCAGAATGCACATAGGATTTCGATCAACAATTTGAGCGTTTACTTACTAAACACATTGTTAGCACTTCATAAAAACTTCCCTTAGTTATATAAATACTAGTGGTGGGCCGTTAACGGCGTTAACGCCGTTAACGCAGTGAGACTCTTATCGCGCGATAAAAAAAATGTCGCCGTTAATCTATTCTCAAAGTCAGGTTGGGAGCTGGGTCTATACTACGCAAGTTATGATGACTTTCGCTTTGATATTTTAGCGCGGATGTATACATAGCTTAATTGCACTGTAGGGGAAGAGAACGAGATTTTTCAACTCGCGTGATTCGCGTCATTCGCGTGATTTGCGCCGCCTCATCATCTCATAACCAGGGCTTCATTCGCGCGATTCGCGCAGCAAGTAGGTCCATTGCCGCTTTGCATTCACTTAACATGTAAATCACTCACGCTTGACGCGCCATTCGCGTTTGGTCCGAAAACAACATAACGTTACTGTGAAATGACAACATCAAACGTGACGTACTAACATGGATGCAGCTATGAAGCCGCCGGGTTTGCTTCAGGGAAAATTTATTTTTAAGACGCTTCCAACTGGAAACCTCGACAAGACTAAGGTTGTTTGCACCTTGTGCAATGTGGAATTGGTTTACTGTACGGAATTGGTTTACATACAGTTAGTTTAAAAAAAAAACTTTCTCTCAACAGGTAGTGGTCTAGCTTTAGTTGAAACCAGTAACTTTGTATTGGCACCTAATGTATTATGGCTCCTGTATGACATATCGCTTGTTGCTCCCTAACTCTCTGTAAATCGCTTTGGATAAAAGCGTCTGCTAAATGACTAAATGTAAATGTAAATGTACTGTAGGAGCTCTTCCAGTCTCAAGTTCCACCTAAACGCAAAGCATCCCTCGCTAATGCGGAAGTAAACCCAAGTACATCTTATTGAACATAATTTAATTTTCATCACAAATTATCATAGTAGAACAGCTTTCTCAAGCAGTTTGTGATGCATTTTGGAAACAGGAGATGAGCCCCTGGTCTAATGCGCCACCTGGCTTGAGAAACCCGTTCTCAAAGACTTACTTTTAGTCATTATTTGGGTAACACACATATTATGAATGCCTTCGGCAGAATTCAAATGAGCCATTTTAATCTAGATTAATCTAGATTAATTCCAAGATTAATCTAGATTAATCTAGATTAAAAAAATTAATCTATGCCCACCACTAATAAATACCCTTGTGGAAATGGGTTCTTGTAACTACAAGCATGACGAACAAATACAGACATTGAATGTCTTCGTTGCTTTTTCCTTTTAATAAGATCGTATTTAAAATTCAATTATTTTGTGAAATATAGTTTGATATAATGTGTTTAAGGTGTTTTTTAGAACGGTAAATGTGTTGTACGGTTTTCATATGTAATATTGTGTAATGTTTATGTGGTATGGTTTGTGTGACTAGGCTATGTATGTCCAGAGAGAGTTTAAAAATAGTTGTAAAATATACAATTTGTGTCTCACTTCATTTTGTTTATCTCAGGGCTACAAAATGTATTCAAAGAAAACACTATTTACTTTTTTATAAATCCTTAAAAAAAGAAATGTTCCCAAATGTTCCTATAGGGAAATCTTTTCAAGTTTTGACTCATTTTTACCGACAAATTTGTCCCTAAAGTCCACACATTTTTTTCTTCGAACAGATTTTTTTTTTTCATTTTGAGTAGATCTCAGCATGAAAAGTTTCCATCTTTAAAGTACTATAAAGTTGTAATGCCTTAAACTAGAACCTTTTCCTAAAAGTTTACAGATTTTAGTTTTTTCATTTAAATCTATGAAGGGACAATCCACCCAAAAAAGAAAATTCAATCATCATTTACTCCCAAACCCTCATGTTGTCTCAAACCTGAATACGTTTCTTTGTTCTGATGAATAGAGAGAAAGATATTTGGAAGAATGTCAGTAACCAAACCGATCTCATCCCTCATTGACTGCCACTGAAAAAAATACTATGAGAGTCAATGGGGGATGAGATCTGTTTGGTTACGTTATTTTAAGGTTAACTACCCCTTTAAATATCGGTTGTCAACCATAAAAATGATCAGCCAGAATTATTTTATCAGTGGTTTCCCATCACATACAAATTCAGATACAAAAAGAAGGGCCAAATGAAACAAACTATTCATATAACAGTTCCGCAGCTTTGTCTGGTTGCACTCTTGTGTGCACAGTCTCTCTCTCTCTTTTTGACTGCAGGCTAAGCGAGTACCGGGCCAGGCCGGACTCCCTCAGTGGCAGCTAATGTTCCTGACCCAGCACTCCCCGAGCCACCTCAAGCCCCGCAGGCCTTTGAAGAGCCGACCCGCTCGAAGGTCTCCTGATGGCTGGTGAGGAAATTTGCAGGAACAACTGAAAGAGGCCTTGTGTTTATTCAGCTCTCTTTAATGAGGAGAGAGAAGGATTATCACTGGCCTGGATCTCCACTGGAAAGAGAGAGGAGAAAAAAGAACATAGAAAACGACCGCTCCACATGTTGTTCTACCTCTGACCACTCCGGCAGATTTTAAGCACAAGGGAGGTGGAACTAGAGAAAGTGAAGGGGAGAGAAAGAAGTGAACAGAGCCTGCTGTGCTGATGCATTTCGAAGCTGCTTTCTGTACTTCCATGTCCAGATGTTTCTACTGCAGGGCCAATTGGGGAGGAGAGATGGATTTAGGAGCTGGACGTGGTTCGGATGGGGTGGATTAAGGATGGAGGAAATCTAATACCACCTCCTCATGAAACCTGTTTATCACGATTTGTGTTCCAGAGTCAACCCTACAATGTATAAAGCACTATTATTTCAGTGATTTACACATTGTTTTATTGTAATTGTAACGGAACCTAAAAGTGGCACATGGGGCGATCATCTTAGCACACAGAGCTAGTGATCCATGTATAAGGACTTGGGTCAAAACATGCTATTTTCTTAGTGCAGAAAAAGGACGCATTTATAAAAATAATTGATGTTTTTAATACTAAGTAAATGACGATTTCCAGATGCATAATGGAAAATAATATTTCATATTATGTTTTTATTTGCATTTCATCAATTTCTCTCTCTGGACATTGCCTACAGTCAAACATGACATATCTAATAACATATATAATCATTTTTTTAGTATGATAATATTAAAACCATATACTGTAAACTATATACTTGATATACTATATATATATATATTGTATGAGTTTGGTTCAAAAATGAGATTGGTTTGTTTTGATTTAAGCCATAATAACTCAAGAAATACAGCTAACTTACACAAGAAGACACAATAAAAACATGATTACATAATAAAAACATGACTTTTGAATCTATTTAAAAACGGTTATCTCACTTTGGAACCAAACTCTTCAAATATATGTCTCACACATATATATATATAAACATATACAGTAAATATATATAAACCATTTCTGGGTTAATTAAACCAGTGGCTTGATTTGTCACTTTCCAAAATGTATTTCGACACCTTCAAAATTTCTCACATTATAACTATACTATATTTGCTATAGTTTAGAAAATGGTAATAAAATATGAACCAGAACTCACAGTTATTCTGTGTCAGAAAAAAACATTTCTATAATGCCAGACAACTTGGATAGAAAATTATGTAATGGATAAAGTTAAATAGCTGTCAGCTGTTCAATTTAAGTACAATTAAATAATACAACTTTATGCTTGTTAATAATTAAGCAATTAAAGTAAAACACTTCAGCAAAACATGGTCAGGTCAAAGTGGTCCCACATTAATAAACATAAATTTTACTGGTAATCCACTGTAAGAAGAATTTTTGGTATATGTCACAGTTTACTTCATTTTGCTATCCTCAATTAAATGAACTACAATGTCCTGCACCGACTAAACAAATATCAAAAGTTATATCTGGTGTCTGAATAATTTGTGGTTTGACTGTATATAGCAAATGGAGCCTGCTTCCTTGCCTGCTTTATCTGTCAACTTATCAAGCAGTCAAACTACCCATAACCTCACTATTAGATGTTATCTCATTGTCAACAGCAGCCTGACTGTGTTCTTCGAACAGTGAGACAGCGATCACCAGGGGATCAATAGTAGTGTCTATTGTTCATTCATTGAGGAGGGTATTAGGACTGCATGCTGTATCATGCATCCTCCACTGATGCGTGTCAAAGGTCATGAACTCTGAACCAACAACACACAGCTTACACACGAAGCAAACCCAATCGCCAGAGGCTAGAACCTTGAGCAGTGCTGAGCAACTGCCCCAACCTCCATCCTTTAGAACAGAAGTTCAAACAACCCACTGCTTCATAATCCACACGGCAAGATCGTCCTCAGACACACAGGGTGACCTATGACCTTTGACCTCCAGCCAGGGTCTCCAAGTTCAAGGCTAGGCTGGGGTGAGACACGGCCAGATCAGAAAGAGCAGATGGACACCTAAATGGCCAGCAAATAATCCACATCGGTTTACATAATTTTAGACTGTTAACTTGTGTGTGTGTGTGTGTGTGGTATGCTGAAAAACACGTTGCCAAAACACATTCACGTTCCATCTGGCGCCCCTTTGAGGGAGCGGGTATGTTGGTTTACAAGTCTACCACTTCAGAGCTATAAAACTGCACTTGAGTGGATTAATAAATAAAATAAAAAAATATGCCACTTCATTGGCGTTGATTAGCAAAACCACATAATGTTGATATCCAATTATGCGAGATTGCCTCAACATCTGTTTTTTACACTAAAAATGTCTTTAAATTTCTCATAAAAGACAGCCTGATATTTATACGGTAATTACTCGCTTGCATTTAAAACAGTGGGGCTCTGATATAAAGTATTAAAAAAGCAGCACTCCTTTTAGGACCATATGCCTTGGTGGGAAGTGTAAAACCAGAGAGATGTTTTTCAGGCATCATTAAAACAGATTGTTTTGGCACCTTCTCACCTTGAAAGAAACTAAAAAGTAAACGCAAACGCTTCCTTTAAACGAATGTTTAAAAACTCCCCAAAATTTTGGTAAACATTCTGAATATTGCATAAAAATATTCATTGAAATGGGGTCCCTCTCCTACAGTAGGTAATTGCAAATTTATGATTATATAATTCCTTTATATTTATAATTTCGCACGCACGCACGAACACACACATATGCTATATATAAAGCCATGGAAAGAGCAAGAAGTAAGAGCAATTACTACATGTATTTTGTCCATTTACTTTTCCTCTCTGTTGATTTCCAACAAAAACAAACCTCAGGAGTGACTCAAAGAATACTGAGATACATAAAAGTTTTGGCTTTTTCCATCAAATACATTGTGCCTAAAATACATGTAAAACATTAGTATTGTATTTTATATAAACATTGAATCTTTTTTTTATTTTAACCAGTATGTCATGTTTCAATTTTCTGCAAATAAATGCAAAAAAATGCAGGGGAATTAAAAACAAAAATTATCATGTTTCTTTTACACATACATATAAATTGTACATTTTGACTGAAAACTGTTTTTGGAATTATCTATAGATATTTGTTCATGGTTGTAGATTCAGTATATATTATTTCTTGTTGAATAAAAAGTAAACAGCACGGTGCAGTATGTTTATTAATTCTGCTACTCGAATGCATTCGATTTCTGGTTTCAACTTCCCCTTTACTTGCAAAGATGTGACATTTTGTCACGCGGTGGCACACATTTTTTACCCATCGTTCTCAGTGAGTGACAGAGGCCAGGAATAGCACAGGGCAAATGACTTCAGCTTGAGAGATCAATATTGTAGTGTGATACTTTAGATATACTGTCAGATCTAAACCTGCACAAATGTCTTTGCCACGGCGATCATTTCCTCCCCAGGCTAAACGCTCGGAAGTCATCGTGAAACAGAGACTTTTCCCACGATGTGGGTTAAGGGTGTGAAATTTTGTGTTTTCATACTTACAAACAGTCCACAAACAGTCCGCAACTGCCGAAATCCTTGTTTCCTCGTTTCCTCACAGACCTGTAAAAGACACACAAAGAAATAATCATAATCAAACAGCCTTCAATCAAATCTGAAATTCAATTTTCCTCATCCACTTCAATCAGTCCACACAAAGAAAAAACCAAGGTCTGTAATCGCCAAGTTGACTGATCAGCATTCGTTTTTCCAATACTTCCTGACTGTTCCCAATCATTTCTGGCACCAAGGCCGTACTTAATACTATACAAAATCAGCTTGTGAATAAACCTTGTAATGGACAAACTCGGAAAAAGACAGAGCCACGTTTCTGTGCCACATCTGTGACAGTAAAAAAACATAATTTAACAAACAACAGTATTGTGATGACGGTCTGAAGCAGTGGCACCTGAATGCAAATACAGAGTTAGATAAGCACGCACAAGCAAATACTCCACCGTACCACCTAATCTTTCTCGTGGCATAAAAACGTCTTGTGTTTTTACATGCATGCCTGCATTAGCAAAAATTTTATGAGGATGCGATTTTTGTGTCATATTTCAAATGTAAGACACTTTTATTTAAAAGAGATAGTTTACCCCCAAATTTTAATTCCGACTTGATTTACTCAAAACCTCACTTTCTTTTATCCGCAGAACACAAAAGAACAAACTATTCAATTCTGTAGTCAATGGGTTCCGCCGTTGCTCGGTTATCAACATTCTTTAAAATACCTTTCGTGTTCTGCAAAAGAAAGAAAGCCATTCTGGTTTGAAATGACAAGAGGGTGAGTAAATGATGAATTTTTATCTATCCCTTTAATGTACCTATAGCTTTCCTGTAGCTCAGTGGTAAGAGCACTGCGTTAACAAGGCAAGGTTGTGGGCTCGATCCCAGGGGATTGCAAATACCTATGTAAAATATATAGGATAAAGCAATGTAAGTCGCTTTGGATAGAAGCGTCTGCCAAATGCTTAAAGTGTAAATGCAAAATGTCTATGCACAGATGAATATAAGTAACTGTGGTGTACGTTTTTTCCCCCAGGTGTAAACTCCAATGTACCAGTTTGTCACGGGACAAATTGCGGACAGGCAATAGTTCAGGACACTAGTTTGATGTCCTTTTGCATTTCCTAGCCACAAATGTGCACTTATTGACACTTATATTTCACTACATGGTACTTTTATATGAGGCTGTTTTTTGGTCACTGTGTTACAGCAGCTCTGGGGAAATCTGCTAATTACTGACTCTTTTTAATAACAGGCCACAGACTCACACACATACACACCATGACACACCGACAGATTTATGGTGCCCCATGGAGGCAGCAAGTGAGGACCCCTGCCTCCAGTGGCCCACCACCGCCGAATGAGATATAGTGAGGTATTGATTCCAATGCCACTTCATTTCGCAATAACTGTTACACAATATTCGCTCGCCTGCTCCTGGCTACTGATTTATACTGGCCTGTTATTTGCATTACCATTAAGTGTTTTTCTATACCGCAGCAATGGAAGGCTCATAACACACATGTACACCCACACAGACACGAAAACAGACGCATGCACCTTTTAACTCCTAGTGTACATATACATCTCTCAAAGTGCAGCACATGGACATTTCAATCTCATGACTCTAAACTAGGATTGAATTTAAAATGCGTTTCCGTTCATTCTTTCCTTATCCTACGTATATGGGTGATGGCCAGAAAGGCGGACTCCGTCTGATCTTAATGGACTCACCAGGATCACAACTCGGACATCAAGTGCTGTCTTCCAAACATTTTACATTTCCATTTCTACATTGATTCAATTGGCAGACGCTTTCATCTAATGTATCTCACGGTGCATTCAAGGTGTACATTTTATGCATGTTAGTGTTTCCCATTTGAACCCCTGACCTTGAGCTACCATTTGAGCAACAACACAAACAACATATTTCTTCTTTTATTTATTAAATTATTGCGATTTTAAATTAGATTTATTTTTAGAGGTGTGAAGATTATGAGCAGTCAGAATACGTTCTGATAGCGTTGCAAGCCAAACGTGGCAATGCTGACCATGCCAGAAGACAGGCGCTACCCACCACCCCACATCTCTGCTTTGTTTAACTTTCTGACGACTCGGATTTAAATAAAGAAAATAAAGAATAAAATTAGCCCAGTTTGGTTTAAATGAGCGATTAAAAAAGACTACAGTTTATGAACAGGAGTCCTCGTATAGCTATGAATGAATACACTCGTTCTTGTAAAAACTCTTGTGATCAATGTTTCACTCTGTTGCGTGTGGTGCATGTAAGCAGAGGATTTTACACGCAATGTGTGCTCATCATAGTGCCAGGCCTACATCATCAGACCACCTAGCGACGAGGGTGCGCATGTTCAAGCCCAGCGCGTGCCGAAAAGGGAGGGGTACTAGAAGCCACGTGCCGAGCTGAAATTCTCATACATATCCTCTCTGGAGGCGGCAGAAATGCCCGCCTGGCTTGCCCACTCCACCACACTAAACAAAAGCACTACGCAGCCTTAATTGCTACTTGGCTGTTTTGCATCTGGAGGGTGTCATCTCGGCGGTGATATGTAAATCAGCAGCCCCGCCTCCTTCTCCCCCACCCACTGCCAGGGCATAATAAGCTCTTTATCTGCATACGGGGGCGGGCAAACGAGCAGGCTGGCTGCCAAGTTTGCGGGGTTGGTGAGTGTGGCAATGCGGAAAGAGACACTTGTTGCCATAACGCCAGCCTGTTATGCCAAGTAGAGCGGTACGTACACAGATGGCCGGGGTCCGCTGGCGAGCAGACAATCAGGCGCTGCCACTTTAATACCAGCGGGAGAGAATAGGCACGTGGCACGCAGGTCCACCCTGACTCAGCCCATATTCAGTGCATTCATGAATGGAGCCCATTCATATGCAGAGTCTAGGCTAATTTTATGCAAATGTGGCGAAGGGGAGGAGGCACCGGGGCCAAGTTGGTGTGTATTGTGCAAACGCGTGTATGAAGTGTGCGTATTCAGAGTGCACTGCCTGAATGTCTGAATTAGTTACCGCCGTCTGTTAAATAACCAGAGGTCACGAGAGAAGAGCTTGGCATGCGCTGCTGTGAAAAGAGTACAGAAGCTCCTATTCAAACTTTATTAGAGCTATAATTATTATGTTTTAATAAAGGATATCTTAAGTGACATCTATGCAGATAAAAGATTAAGAACAATTAAGGGCTTTCTGGCACGGCAAATATATTGCTACTTTCATAGATGGAGAGGAAATTACATTTTTGGACTATTGAAATTTAGCGACTCAATACAAAATGCATATTCATTTTTGATTAACTTTCGCTTGTACAACGCTTGGCAGGCGAAGAAGTTATTCAGCAGAAGGATATCAATATGCTATCATTCTCATATTAATAAAAAAAAAACTCGCCATCACCACAGCATTTTCAACAAATGTTCCCATCAGGCCTTTCTTTAGTTTCTGATTTACAGGGTTGAAAGGTAAAAGGTGAGGAGTCGAAATGCTGAGCTATTGCTCTTGCCTGTGTGCGTTTGCGTCAGACTAAGGCAATGCTAAAGTCACATCCCCTGGAGCTTTAAGTGTCCCCGCGCTTACACGGCCCCTATCAACATCTCGTCTTAATGCATTTTCTATACCTGCCTGGGTCCCGGCTACATGGACTCTCCAATGATTTAGAGGCTGCAACAAACCTGTCCCATTTTCAGACGGACATTATTGATAGACTGTCACTTCAGATTGTAGCTAACTGCTAATGGTTATTTTATAGTGCATATGTCAAATCTGATGTGGAGTGGGCTCGCCTATTTATTTATTTTCACACTTTTCTTTTCCTACATGACATTTTCAAGCTGGTGTCCTTTGCTAAAGCTAACAGATGTCACACTAACAAAATCAGACTTGACACGCATTGGTTGTGTGTTAAACCAAACCTGCCAAGTAGCGTGCACATGCAGTGTTTTGCATGACTTCAAATGCATCTTTGCTTGTTTAAACCTGAGTACTAAAGATTTTGGCTTTTTGCATGGCATAAAGAGGAAATTGCACTGCTCGATTTAAATAAAAATAAGAATGCAGTGGACAAGTATGTACAGAGTATGATTTTATTTGTTTACCAAAAACATTTATACTTTGGAAGGCCTTGGCAAAAAACTATATGCACAGATACGGATAAAACATGCTTAGTCTTAACCTATACCAATGAATCTTATCAGCTGTTAAAGCCAGTCCACTTTTATCTCGGCCATAGAAAATCTGCTGAGCATACAGAATTTTCCCACTGTGATCTCGGTTATAATGGTGTGAAAATAACTTGAAAGCCAAAACTATTACATTATTTACAATATGTCTCTAGCCTTTATGCTAAGTTCTGTATGTATTGCTATCTTTAAAAAATTCCCACCATAAATATAAACAAACTTACGTTTAATTTCTGCCTTAAATAATGTTTTAGTAAAATGTGTGCTTCTCGTAATTTTTTTACGAAAAACATAAAGTTTCTTTGTGAAGTTTAACATGCTTAATAAGAAAATCACGTAATTTTTTTACCATCGACATACTCACATAAAAATATTTTAACACATTTCAACCCATCTGTTTATTACTCGTACGCAGAAATGACAAGGTACTGGAACAACATTGAGTTCAAAACAACAGTTTAAGAAACTTAGTTGTCCAAAACTTCAGAAGTTGATAATTTTTGTCTTTTGTGACTACTGTCCTTACGAACTAAGTTCCAGACGTAGTCACCCATCTTCGCTTCATCCTACCTTCCTTGTGCTACAGACAAATTCCTGACAGTGACAATTGGAAAATATGTTAAAATTTGTAAAGTTTTTGTTTATTTGCAATAAACCGATTTATCATAATTAATGACATAAGCTAAAAAATTACTTGAGCTAAATTTACACTAAACATTGATGCTATTTAAAAATAACTATTACAACAATTACCAGAAATTGTGCAAGAACTATAAAAAGTTACCGAAGTTACAACCTGCAGTGAAAAAATACTTTTTGACCAATATGAACTTTAAAAAACTGAAAAATAAATCTACAAATTATTTTGTTGTACTGTAGTTCTATAAACACTGTCAAAAACAGTACAAATCTGTACCTGTTCTGTCGCTGGGGTGGTAACCTTAAAGGTTCCTCTTTGCACTTTTAGATAAAATGTTTTATCTTATTGGGTACGTTATTGTACTTTAAGGACCAATTGTGTACCTTAAGAACCTCCTATTTTCCCTTTTAAATGTTAGGAATGAAAAACATTCAACTATAACAATTAAGGTACATAATCGGTGCTTAAAGTACAATAACGTACCCAATAAGGCACCCCAAAAGGTACAACATTTTATTATATTTTGTATACACTTTAAGTTACAAAAAGGAACAGAAATCGCTTGAAAATGTATATATTATATATAAGAATATATATATAGCAAGAATCAAATCTAATTCTAATGTTAATATTTTGTGACATGTCCTCTGTTCATTGCGTATCTGTGTAGTGTGAACCAGTAGACGTTTCATTTATGGCTGGATCTTCGAGGGCCTCGATATTGCGGGTATTAATGAGAGCTCAGGGAGAAGATCCAGCGTCAGTCGATCAGTCTGTGCATCAAAGCCTTGGTGGCTGCATGCATGCCTTTTTGTTTCACTACTTGAATCATCGGAGTCGTTTGAAATCAATTTAACAATCGCTCCCGAGTCTGATTTGAGTATGTAAATGTGGCCAGTCGGGGAGAGGGGGAGAGAGACTGAAATGGCAGTGAGCATCTATTACTGCCTTAAAGAGTCGAATCCTTTAATTCCTCACGCAGCAGGACAGTGAGAAAGTGAGAAAAAAAAAGCAGCAAGTGCAACGTGGACAGAAAGAGACATAAAATATATAATTGCACTGATGAATAACCATAAAAACAACAAAGGAAAGGAAGAAAATGACAAAGGTTAGAAAATATTTGCTATGTTCGAAAACCTAGTGTACTGCCTCCAAAAGTAGTATTTTAAGGAATCATGGATGTAAACATAGGAATCTTGATAAGGGATGGGTCAGACAATGGTTAACTAGTATACCAAACAACTAGTCCAGCTAACAGTTTTTTAAAAGCCCTGTAAAACATGTTTGATCAACTGCTTTAATTGTACAGTTTTCTTAAGACCAATTATTTTTGTACACCTAAATCTTGATTATGCCGCCTACTAATAACTAAGAAAAAAAATTCAACGGAATAAAAACAAGCCTGTTTAATCCAATAAAAGTGTGTGTCGTGCATTTATACACTTCCTAGTAAATGATGCCATAACATTATTTTAAATAAAAGTCACTTACGAGAATCAAAATAAGTGTGGTTAAAAGGCAGCTGTAAATGTAGGCATTAGACATCAAAGCAGCTATTTATTTGTACAAAGCCATTGCCATTAAGAATTGCATTGTTAACTGTGCTGTCAAATATTGCATGGAAACTGAAAATGAAAAGAAGGTGCTTAGAAACAAAGGAAAAGACATAAGCAGAAGATGTGGGGTGTTCGGGCATTGGTGATCACAAAAGCTTGAAAAAGATTAAATTAAGCATCGTTTCCACTGACCTCATTGTCATGGTTACCAAACAGAAGAAAATATTAATGACGCATGCATTTGTGGAAAAGACGAGAAAAATAGATATAGACAGAAGGTTATACAGAGTTATGGAAACAAAGATGCAATGCATCCACGAGCGAGTGCTATTTAATAAGGCCCACAACTGCCGTCTGTACTCCTCATGCCGGAGGCACGTGGGCATCTTTATGTTGACATCCAAACCTGCTGATCCACTCGACCTTGTGGAACAAACAGACTCTGGTCCCTAATAATGTTTTTCATCATTTGGTTGAAAATGTGGTACTTTAACTAATGGAGACACGAAGAAAGAGGGGAAGTGGGTAGATTATTTATACCCTCAATCTGTACACTCAATTTTCTTCATTTACTACAACACTGAGCTTTGCTTGTCCAATGAATGCTCCTGTTTGCTTTCTTTAAAAATATTTATATACCTTCCTGTAGATCAACAAGTAGATCATGGTGGCAACAACACCAATATCATGGGTACCAAGGGAATGCACAAGAATTATTTTAATAACAGCATCTGGCAAATGCATAAAGATGAATAATAAGATCAATTTGTATCAAAGACATACTTTTAGATGGATGGGAGGCTGAGTCGTGTCTCGAAAAACTGAATGCATGCCAAAGGTGTGACGCCTTGAAGGGGCACACACCTGTTTCTGATCCAGAAAAAGAATGAAAAGTAAAAACAAATTTCACATGCATATTTCCACAGACTTAAAAAAAAGAATTGACAATCATTTTCAATCACCCTGAGTAGCGGCGCAGTGTTTTGGCGTATTTGGCTGCACAGCGCTGAGGGGGGAAGTTGAGCATTGTTCTATTTGATGAAACTGTGGAGTGTTTGCTCGCTGTCTGCGGGGACTGTCTTGAAAACAAGCTATCTGGAAACTCCCCCCGCCGTGCGAAATGTTAAATAAACAAAGGCACGGATAAACAAAATCCTTCCATTTTAATGTCACCGAGAAAAAAGACCACGTTTTAATGCCAAGATTGCTCCAGGAAGCGACGGCACCGCCGACACAATTTTATAGAAAGTTTACACATCGGTGGAATTCGGATAATAATCACTTTTCCTAATTATAAGGTTTATGAGAAAATAGAATGACGAGAAAATCTCTTTCATTGAGCTCAATGCTGGAGGAATGTTTCGCAGAAAAAAGATTAATTGACACGAATCTGAATGTGCCAAAGAAAACTTGCATGAGTCATTCAAGCAAATATTCTCTAATTTAATACTTTAAATATTTCAAATGCTCGGAATAGCTTATTTAATGAAAGTGCTAGATGGTTTGTTTAGCTGAAGGACAGCTAAGAAGAGCGCTCTATTGCTCAGGGGTTTTAATACAGTGGTGAATTATGCTTTGCTTAATAAGAATGAATTCGTTCTCAGATGTTCCTTAAAAATCATTGTGAGAAATATTTGTTAACATCCTTGACACATTGACGATCTATAGAGCTCTGGATGCGGATATCATAAAGCAGATAAATCAGTCTTAAGGGTCCAGTGTGTAATTTCTTCGAGGATCTATTGACAGAAATGCAATATAATATACATAACTTTGTCTTCAAAGCTGTATAAAGACCTTACATTATGAAACGTGTTATGTTTTTATTACCTTAGAATGAGCTATTTCTCTCTACATACACCGCAAGTCTTCTTGCATGGAATTCGCCTTGTTGTTTCTTCAATAGCTCTAAACGAACGAACTGCTTTACAGAGCATATTTTGTAAATACGTTTTCTCCTTCGGCGAAGAAGCGTAAACGTGACAGCATCTTAGTCCTGTGTCAGCACCGTAGTGCTTCAAAAGGGAGGGGTTTAGTGAGCCGTTGGTTGCAATTCGCAACCTCCCAGCTAGATGTCGCTAAATTTCATACACTGGACTTTTAAATGAAGTTTCTATTTCAATCTGAGTTTGGATTGTACATTTGACATTATATTTTGGGTAAATCCGAGCACAAATGTGTGACATTTATAAGCAGTTTTCTAAGATTTAAGTGATTTGTTCGCCATTTAAACATTGTTCTCCGTATTTAAACTAAACAAATCTGATTTCCTTCTGCATACATGTGACAGAGAATGAAAATGATGCAGAACAACCAACTTTCTGCATGCGGTGAGGGAAGCCTTGTCCAACCACACAGCCCCTTCCAGATACAATTCAATTCCCCAGCATTAGCCATCTCTACCTGATATGTTCCTACAAGGTCATTAAGCCCCGCCCTCGTAAGTCTTGTGATTAATGAGTGGCAGAACCCGTGTGCAATAATGTGTATGAGCCCGGCTCATATTCAGCGGACGGCAGATCCAAGCTGAATGAATAGCCAGGGACAGTTTGAGACTTACAAAAGACCATTAGTGCGTCTTCAGACGTTGTTTGTACACAAGAATAAACAAGGCAAGACATCCCCTTCTTAGTTTCAATCAGATAACCTCTTCATGTCTGTGCTACTTTTGTTCATAAAATTCCTAGCAGAAAGTTATGGATTTACAGAAGTAGCTTTTAAAATAGTTTAGTAGAATCATTTATTGTTAAAAACATGTTGAATGTCTAATCCCTGGGCAACAAACCTTTTTGGTTGTGAAATATTAGGTTCAATTCTGCTGTTCGTCACTCTTAGAAAGATATAATCTAGCCTTTTCTATCAGTTCTGTTTAGTGTTTATGTAACTGTTCAAATGATTGCTTTTGACATCTTTTGACAATCAAATCCTGCTCTGATTGTAAAAATTAATCATATCATCTGATATTTGTAAAAAAAATACTGCACCCTTACATATAGTTCAGTAGCTTCATTGTATCTATCTACTCTGTAGCATGGAGTACAGGTAACTACAATTTCAAATTGGAGACTTGACTATTACTTTATGATGCTTGGAAAGCTACACGTTCAAGGTTCCTTCCCCTTAGACTGATCAGTATTGCCCATCATGAGCTCTCCAGTGTGCTTCACATGCGCACCAGACACGGGATCATGGCTCTGAGTGGCATGGAGATGAAGAACAAAACCTGCACATTACGGATGCTTACATCTCATGGCTTAATTGATGCTGACTCTGTTGGTTCACACAGACTTCACAGCTCCATCATAAACAATGATTACTCACAGCCATCCACGAGTCAATGCCTTTCATTGAATCCAGATACACATCAAGGAAGCGAGCCAATCGCAGGCTTTAGAATTGGGTGAAAGTATGCAAAATGCGATTGCATGGATTATATGACAAAACTAAGATGTAAATATTTTGTTGCTGAATTGGAAGATAACAAAAACATATTAAGGTAGGGTGAAAGATGATGGACACCATTTTTAATATGTACATTTTAGAAGAAACGAAGATACAGCAATTTTCTTTACGACTACCTAAAACTGAATTGGTTAAGTTCTGTAATACTAGCACTAGGAAATTACCTAGCAATAATAGAAAATAAAGAATGGTTGAGTCAGGGTTGCTGTGTAAATGCAGGAAAAAAAACAGTCCAGCATTGTGAATTCAGGAATGAGGCTCATGGTTACTTTTTCTATCACTTTTTTCTTATAAACCTGCTGTGTGCAAGAAGTATGCAACACAATGCACTACACAAACTTCCCTTGCTTAAATCATTATTTCTACAGTGCGACAATACTGAGGAAAGTTAACATTTATGTATTTAAAAATATTTAAGAATCTTCAACAAAATTAACCTAAACTTTATTAATATGTTTGCATGCACTGTATGGAAATAGTAAAAGCAGAGAGATTTTTTGCTTGCACATCTGCATTCGGCACAAAATATTAACAACGAATTATTACATCTTTTCAAGAATTTACAATTAAAATATTTCAAGAAACCATTCGTTTTATGGCATCGCCTAATATACATTTGTCTGGTTTAACAGCCAAGTCCAGACAAAGTTGGTTCATTTTTCTTTAACTGTACATAAAAGCACAGAGTTATCTCAGCCATAGGTACTGCCAACTTTTGATGTAATGTCCTAAACTTACAACAATTCAATTTTAAAGACTTGACAAAGGTTTTCCTGAGAATTTTCCTCCAATGTCTGAGACCTGACTGGGGATGTGCTGTATGATCAAGCTCCCTCAAACTTTGCACAAACACATTGTGATGTCCATCTACAGGGGCTATTAATAATCGAGTCAAAATAAGATGATTGACATTAATTAGAAACTTACTTTAGTTTCGTCATGTCTTCACAGCGTACCTCAGTCGCGTGTCGTCACCTATGCGCGCCTGCGTGCGCAATGCGCAGCTGCGTAATGCAGTGGCGAGTAAACACACAAGACGTGCGGGTTACGGATGGATTTCTGCGCGAGTTTGTGTATTCGGACAGGTTAAAATTGCGCGACTGCATCGCTTTTACAAACGTGAATTAGGTTACTATGTTGCATAGATTCCTTTTTTTGACGGTATTATCAATGTAATGTTTTTTCTACATTAATGCTGTCACACCATAGGACAAATTCACAAATTACTTGTCAACCTCTCTCTCTCTCTCTCTCTCTCTCTCTCTCTCATGCCAGTTGTTTAGATCCCCTCTTGATCCACAGCATGAAGATACTCTCCAGATTCAAGAGCACATGATCGCATCAAACAGACAGCAGATTTCTAATAGTGAGGTCATGTGAAATACAGTAAGTGTTTATTTAACATGATCAAATGTATAAATGACATTCTGTGTTGGCCCTCAATATGTGGACAAATACCTTTGGCATGCGATGTAATACCCTACAGATGATGGATTCTGTACATGTGTACACACAGACCCCCCCCCACCCCAAAAAACAAGCATGGTACACAGACACTTCAGCAATAGTGAGTCTGAACGTAGCATGTTTAAATACTTGATGAACGCACAAAATAAATTGTAGCATTTTAGATTTTTTTAGCTAAAGTTAAGCCTGATGTAGTTTAACATCAAGACTACATATATACATTTTATTTATTCAGAATTCATTTTTGTTTTCAAAGCAGGCAAAATCAAGCTGAATGACGAAATCAGATTGATACATGTAGATAAATATAAAAAAACAGAAAACGTGCTTTAAAATAGTGACGCGTTTAGTATTTGGTATTGTGTGTGTTATGTGTTTTTGGAGGACGCTCGTGTGTGTGTGCAGGGACGGGGAGAGCACAAGAGGAAGTAAGGCCATGCTGAGAAAAGGAAATAGGCTAGAGGACATTTCACGCTCATAGTGGCCAGTGAATTGGAATGACTGCAGCACGGCATGATTTGAAGGTCAGGAGATAGTGGATTATATTCCAGAGGTAGAAAGATGAGGCAGATGATGGGGGAGGAGGGTTAATAAAGAGACTTTTTTTCTTTCTTTCTTTTTTCTTTCTTTCTTTCTGATTGCAGGACAGGCAGGCAGAATAAAAACACCAAGGCACCAAACCGACAGCCATTAGTCTCGCACATCACGTCCCATGCGCGACACGCTGAGAAATCTCATTTTAGTCTCCTCTGACGTACTGCCTCCCCATACTGGCCACTAACATCTACCCCCAGCCCAAAAGAGAGAGAGGCAGAGAAAGAAAATGTGTTTTACACAAACAATAACAGCGCTATCAGGCAGAGCGCAGCATTCCGAGAGCGTGATTTAATAAAAACAGAGCGGGATTGAATTATCATATTTTAACTGGATGTGTGTTTCAGTTAGAACGTGTGATTCGGGCCTACAAATGATCCGAATGCTTTTCGGAGGTGCAAGACAGCTCTCTCTCTCTTTCTCCCTCTTTTCCTTCAAAAAACGAAAAGCGGGGGGGGGAAGACCGGGAATGTAAACTAATAAGCCTTTTGGATGTCAATGACACAGAAAATAAAGTAAAATGGCTAGAAAGCCACGGTTCCACGTGTAAGTGTATAAAAGATGTCCAGCCACGAGGAGTTGATGGGGATTATCTACATGATTGCAGTAATCACACAGAATGAGATGCGAGATGACCACGTGCATCCGCCTCGAACGGCACGATCACTCCTTAGACACTCAGATGGATTTTATGCATTTGATAAATATGACAAAAAAAAACAGGGTGAGGGCAAAGGAGCACAAAACACAACAAATAGTGCGACAGGGATGTCAGGAGAAGATGTGTAAATCAAGCCAGCTCGTGTAATGAAATTAATTCCAGAAACACGGCAACATTTCGCTTTTTATCTGCCTTGAGCATTCTGCGTTTTTTTTTGTGATCACGTCCCGACACAAAGCAAACAGCAGCAGGCGGAACATGAAAGTACATATTTTCCCTCACCTATCTAACACATTTCCTTCCCTCTCAAGCCGAGTCTTCGATTCGGGGTTTCTAGGATTAAAGATATTGTGTTAATGAAATTCAGGAGTCCACTTGTAGCAGACGTCACAAAGGGGTTGAGTGACGCTTGGATAGGCAGTGGATTCTAGATTTTTGTGCATCTGAAGATGCCTGCAAACATACACATCAAAAGCGAGCGACCAATCCACGCTGCTAGTTGCTCTGTCAGCATGGACGGAGACGTCTAATAGGTAGAGAGCAGGTGCCAATCATGTCGTGCAGCCAATGGGGTCGCTCATGTGGATGCAGCACGATGGACTCGCACACTGGCTTGTGTCCCACCGCATAATCTAACAAATACAAGACTAAAGTGTTAAAGAATTGGAACACAGAATAAATTGAAATGTCAGGAATACTGATTAAAAATTTTCATAAATGTACAATTATTTAATTCCATAATACATTTGCGTCACATGCCATATTAGTCTTTCTTTTTTCATTAGTGTCCAGTTGTACTGATATCAGTCCACTGAAATATTGCAAAACCCTTTAAAGAGCAAACAGCCCAGATCAGATCTCCTGCGATACTGTGCTGCACATCCTCAACCAGAACATCCTCATGTCCTCAGGGCACCACGCAGCAGACAAGCGAAATGAACATGTTTCACATGCACAGCTGAGAAACAGCAAGTAAATACGCCATCAAATTCAATGTATTGTTACCATTTAAAAAAGAAACAAACATTACCCACACAAAAGCAATGAAAAGGAATCTGTGTAATGTAAATTAATTATCAAAATAAAGACTACGCACATTTTTACATTGTCAGTTTTTTAGAAAATATACAATATTGAGCTTAAAAACAAACTGTTAATAAATAAACAAAACTGTTATTTAAATTTAGATTCATAAATGTTGATCAGTTTTTTCACAAGTTATTAATCTACAAATGTCTTGTGTAAATCAATTTAACAAAATTTCGGTTAGTTAAATCATTCATTTATAATTAATTATAATGCTGATGTTACAAAATGTTACATAATTAAAATCAATATTGTTACATAATTACTATTAATATCGGTGATGATTTCAGTGCATGTTATCACATTCATACTTGAAATACTTGCTAAAATGGTTACTTATTTAGCAAGGTGTTTATATATAAAATACTTTAAAAACTACTAAATCAGAAAAAAATAATTGTTAATATTTCTGAAATTGCCAGAACTGAGACACATGTAAATCACAGAATCCTCACTCTACAGGAAAAGATCTGCTTCCGTGATGGTCACATGAATCACCATGAACAACACTTCACCACTGTCTGACATCCGTTCCAAACATAGTGTGTACAGACGGTAACTGACAAAAGTGATCTGACGCATGTATAGTACACACACAACAGATACGGTTCAGCAGAACCAGCGACGCTATAGTTAAAAGCAGATGCGTAGAGCATTTCCGGCCTCCTCCGGACGATAAGACGGATAGAGGCCTCGAACACAGTTCTCGTCCATATGAATGGCTGTCCGTGTTAAGCTTTGAAAGCTGTCATTAATCCTGGATTTAAGGCGCAGAGCCGAATTTTGGTCATGTTATCAGAGCCGAGCCCAAAACCGCCATATTCACCAGCGCTGCGTTCAGCTTCAGCGCTACCAACCAACGAAATCACACAGACACCGTGCTATGATTTTTATACAATTATTAATGAACGACCGTTCAGTCCTTCTAAAATCTAACTTCATTGTTGTAAAATAAAACAATAATCTTTTTACATCCAAATCCATCAACATTAGCCAAAACACATCAGCTAATACTTTCTAAAATAATATTTCAAATACTTTTACATTTCGAGTGGTATATAAATTTCACATTTTTGTAATTTTTACATAATAAATACAATTGCCTAAAATGATGTTTGTATGCATCTTCCGATTTTAAATTTATGTCTATATTTATCTATAGAAATCTCTCTTTCTCTCTCTCTCATCCACCTCCCCTTCTGACACAAGGAGGCCAAGCTGAGATTCCAGCTACTGATACCACCACCCACCCAAACATACATAGAGGATCTGACCACCAATCATACACCCGTCCACCTAAATCATGCCATTTACACACTCCATCAGCACACACGGTAAGACCCCTGACACAAACACACGTAGGCCTATGATGTATGAGAGATGAACAGAGGCACAGAAATATACACATCTGACCCAATCACATGTAAACACGGAGCTGGGCCCTACAACGTGGATAAACGTACACACATCTTTGATAAAAATCAAAACAGCACACACGGTTATATTTGTGCAGGGCTTTGGGAGCTCGGATATGGAGTGTCTGTGCATGTCTGTGTGTTAATTAATCTTTCTGTGATGTAGGAAACCTGAAGATTTTTTTTAGAGCATCTACATGTCATCTATGACGGGATGAAGAAAAGCACACACTCAAACGGATGCAAATGATATAAGCTTGCCAGCAGTACATCAAGCAACACGTAAATACACACGCTGTGAGATTCAACGTAACGCTAACCTCTTGCTGATAAAACTGAGCCACTGTTTCAGTGTGTTCATGTATATGTGTGTGAGTGTGTGTGTGAGTGTGTGTATGTGTGTGTATGTGTCCTCAGAGTATCTAGTGAAGAGCAGATGCAGCACAGCACACCATGTGGTTTGGAAGTAGAATTATTTCCTTTTCCCTTCTACATATGTAGCAGATGGACGCATTTGTTAAATATTTCAGTAAATAACATCTCAAACGAATAATAATAAATAATAATTCTGATAAATACTGTTTCTGTATTTTCACAGAATTTAATGACAATTTGGGACCGTTATTGTAGCATTTATCCGTATGAGGGTGTACCTCAACGCAGTGTGTGTTCGTATGTTTTCAGAAGGTGCTTGTGAGGGGTCGAGTCCTCCAGCCTGACCGGGTCCTGCTTATTTCTCCATCACAGCTCAAATGGGCTCCCGAGCTGGAATAAATCACTGTCGCCACGGAAATGCGGCGACAGCCATGATAAATGGCTGAAATGCGCGTGTTGATGTCTTTAGTGTTGCCGACAATTTGGTAATCTCGCCTTTTCCTGTTTCTCCGGAGCATTATGTGTGGGAGACATTTGAATTCTGACACGAACGCCTGAGACAGAGTCCCTACAGCAAACACCTTTATGACATCAGCATGACACGACAACACTAAAGTGAGTCTGAACTTTCGGCCTTTTAAAATGTGTAATACACATGTATACTAATGCAAATAATGTGATAAGAAATACAAAATAAAGTAAGCAAAAAAAGTGAATAATCACACTGAATATTTAAGTAATTGCAAGTAATTTAAAAGATTGTCTTGTTTTCTTTGGTACTTTTCAAGTTTAGTTTTAGTTAGTTTGTAAGTATGTTAAGACTGATTTCAATTTTAAAAACATTTGAAAAAATGAACTGTCTCAAAGCAAGTTTTACAAATAGACTTTACATAACACCGTCCAAAAAAATGCAGAACATAGGATCGTAGTTTATGTTTGTTTACGACACACTGCACAGGACTGCATGCGAAGGTGGGCGGACTCATTTTAGTGGGTGAAAGTGTGTAAGTTTGGGTCACGAGTGCGATGACCTCAGTGCGTGTCATGACATCGCACGGCGTGTGTACATCTCCTATATGGCACGGATGTCCATCACCGCAGACACACGACTATGACTCGCGAAACAGTGACAAAACGCCTTATTCTATTTTTGCTCAACACCCCCAACATCCCCAACCCACACCCCCCCCCCACCCGGCCTCGGTGACCGGTGAGCCAGCCCCCTCGCTGCCTAAATATAGACCTTGACACCCCCATAACACGCACAACACACACATCCAAATACATCGAACTCAATATCCGATTCCCATTTTCGGAAACCGACATGACACTTTGTGCAAAAACGCGCTCCATACAACCTGGGAATAGGAACACACCTGTAAACCCGCTTACAGCGGCCGTGGCCTGCTTCTGAATCCACAGCCCCCCAACAAGCCAACACTTGCACCTGGCAGGATCAAACAAGCGTGCACTCCCCACAAACTCTCCTACAATCAATACTTTCAGGCAACACCACACAGCAGTCCCAGGCACGGCTTTACTACACACACACACAGAAGGAGAGAGAGAGAGAGAGAACCATCACTCCAAAGAGCAGAAAGCAGTGTACTGACCTTTCCTTGCCTCTTTCCTTTCTTTCTTGCCCTCCTTGACGTCCATTCCACACTTGTCTACTGGCTGCGGGTGCTGGGGCTACAGTAGTGGAGTAACGACAGTGTGTGAGCGAGAGAGAGTGAGTAATCTCGCTCGACCTGACTAGAGCGAGAGCATTAGTGTGATTTCACACCCAGGCTGCAGCCCTGCCTACTGTCCTGATGGGGTTCCTGAATGTGCTGCTTATTTAGAAAGCCGGCGCGCTGTACCTGGGCTTGCTGCTTAAAGCAAGAGCCAACATCTAGAGTGCATAATACCCCCACTCACCCTCTCTCTCTCACTCTCTCTCTCTCCCTCTCGTGCACACACACACAAACACTAGTACGCTCTTGCTGGCTGGCTGGCTGGAGAGGCAGACGCCGGCTCAGGCGCACATTTAACCACACGCGTAGTTCTCGGTAATCTCCGTACCTCTGGCAGGGCTGGGAACCGGCGTGTGAATACGCACACATGCACGCACGCACAGTTGCGTCCTGGTTTCTTTTCTCTAGAAGTGTTTAGAAGACAATTTCGACAAGGGATTGCTCGCAATCTACTCGGATGATCCACATGGATGAGTTATAATATGCTTTCCACTCTCCTGCGCTTTGTGTTCCTGCCCGTCTCCGTTTTTTCCGTCTTTCTCTTGCAGATGCTAGTTGTTTTAGCCTATTATCTAGCCGCCACATGTTTCTGCTGGGGGAACGCTTTTCATTTTTGGATATGGTCCCTGAGCCGCACACGGGACGTCGGGGTGGGGGGGTTGCACTAAATTGTGACTCAGGCTGAACGCGTGTTAGTCAAATGTATTATTTATTGCCAAGCTGCATTCGGCTTTTTCTCATCTGCACGTGGGTAGATGGAAATGGGGGGTGCATTATTATGGCTGGTTTGGGGGGTATGTTTGATGGAGGGGGTCAAGGCTGCGAGGATTTTATGGGCGGGGGGGCAGGGGATTTAGCCAGTGGTCATGATTCGGTGTGCGGGCCTGGAGGGAGGTGAAAAGAATATATAAGATATTAATTTAATTTATTTATTTATTCAGCGGGTGCACATGCCTTATCAGGTCGGTGTCTCTTAATGACATCACTGGCAGCTTCTCCGAGCTGTCCAGAATCACCCTGCCTCTCATTTTTCTTCAAAATGACTTCAATTCATTGTGTGTGTGTGTGTGTGTGTGTGTGTGCGCGTATGCGGGTGTTTCTGCCCATATCTAAAATTGAGAATAATGCTATCCAATTGGTCCACACTTTCATGTAAGATAGCTTCAGATCAAAAAACTGTTAGTATGAAATGACTACAATAATAAAAAAAATATATATATATATATATAGAAATTAAAATGAATAAAATTGCATGTACAGTCGAAGTCTATCATGGACTTTGTAAGTTTATTTCAGTTCACCTTTTTTTATTTATTAAAAGATGATCTGTGATAGCCAACAGCATAGTGCAACACTAAGAGCTAAACTTCCTGCATTTAACTTATTATTGACTTAAAATGTTACAGAAATGCACAGTAAAAACAAGAAAAGCATTTCTTAACTCTTACAAAAATAACAAGGTTTTACTATGGTGAAAATGTGATAAACACGTTTTTCTGGTGGTTTGATTATCATCTGTATAACCAAAGTTAAACTATAGGCTACAGTAAACCATGGTTAATGCATCGCAACCATGGTTTATTTGGGGCTAACATGTTTCAACAATAGCAACCTTTTTTGTATTAAAACTAGGGATGCACCGATGTTAATTTAACACCATAGGCATATCCGCAATAGCATGAGGCAGATGGTTTAGTAATTAACTGCATGGAGGCAATGAGTTGCATGTCTGAATAATCCAACGTTTTTCTCCGTGCAAAATAGTTAAAACAGCTAAAGTTTATTAAAAAAATGTTCAATGTTAAGTCAAATATGAGTAAATGTTGTTAATAAAATACATATCGGGTAGCAAAATGCAGGAACAACTAGCTAGTATTGTAAATTACTATGCAATTGATAAAATCGGTATCGGACAAAAAATCCTATTTGTCCATCCTTAATTAAAACCATGGATAATTTGGGCTGACCATGTTTTAACAATAGGAACCTTTCTGTTTAAAACCCGGTTAATTTTCATAAGGGATGTATGTATGTGATTGGATCAACATACTAAAAGTGAATTTGTGTGCCAGACTGGGAAACAAACCACCAAAAAAAATTAAATATCTGAGTTTATCCCGGATCTCTCTCTCTGGTGAACAAAAATCTCTTACTGAATCTTAGACATCAAGCCTCGACACAACCACAAGCTCATACAATCCTCAGACTTACAAACAACAGCACTCATGACATGGCATATCAAAGTTAAATCGCAGCCTTAAATATCCGAATAGCTTCAATTCTTGCCTTTCTCCAGAATGTCTCATTCTCTTGAAGTCCAAAAACCTATTGTAGGCAGATGAGGGTATGGAGGAAATAGCCGCCATTTCAGCACAACCATTAAGCCTTAGAGTGGAACAGGTACTATTACAACTAAATCATTCTAATGCATTCATAATCCTCTGAATTTTTGTACATCACTTTTAAAAGCTATGCTTATGTAAAAAAAGAACTAATTTCCCTTACAGAGCCATTTAAGTGAGAAAGTAAGAGACGAAAGAAAGTAAAACCCTTTTTCAAGAACAAGGTGCAAAAAGACAGAATAGTTGGGATGGAGTGGGTGAGAGAGGATGGATATTCACGAAAACCTCACTGGTCCTGTCATCTCCAGCATTTTACAAGCCCACGGAGATATGGATTGACTAAAATTAACACGAAGGACAATTAATATTAATAAGGGTGTCTCTGTTGGCACAGACTTTTAAATGGGTTAAGTACAAGTGCCCATGCGGAAGGGGTGGGGGGAGACCTGTTAACGCTCATTCTCAATTAGCCTTCTCTGAGGAGAGCACGTCTAGCACACTGTGACTAACCCCCCCATCCACAATTACCTGCTCCAAACCTCAACCAGTCCAACACAGCACTCACATAGAGCCTGCAAAACACTTAACATGACAGAACTCCTGTCAGGACCCTCCCTGCATCTACCCGTGTCTCTCCACCTCCGTCTCTACCTCTCTTTTGGTCTCTGTTCTTTCCTGCTGTTTTTGAACTTTCAATTCTCCTGAACAGCATTATGATTATACATTATTAATATTTCTGAATTATTACTCATTTTCTCCCTAAAAATGGTCTGCTTTAATTCACATTTGAAGTACTCATCAAGGCCGGCTAGCGAAATGAATGTGGACGGAAACATTATATTTGCAAAAATGCAAAGAGCACATAAAATATATATGGACATAATAAAATATTGAGTGTTAATTTAAAAAAAGATCATTTGCTCAGGCAAAAATTGCCTTTTCATTAATACCACCTTGGTGTTTTTCTTTTTTTGTAATGAAAGACCTTCAACTTTCATAGAGAATATTAAGATATTTTATAGTCTATTAAAACTATTCTTTTGTGTGTTGCTACAGTAAGAACATACAGACACTTCAAATGTATTTGTATTAAAGCCACGATTAAAAACGTATCAATGTAATCAAGGTATTTAGTAGAACATATCGTCGCTGTCCTTACAAAACCTTGGATGTCAGAATTCACTGGTTTCAGGAAATTAAAAAAAACAATATACTTTTAAAACGATTAAATACTGTGTTGTCAAACTTTTGTATTGGCTAGATATTTGCAAAACCCAGTGACACACATAAAGGAAGACTAATAATAATGAAAAAAAAATGAATCACAAAATGTGGAGATACAAGTTTTCAGAAGGACAGCGGTGATGCTGTAATGTATATGTCAAACTACACCAGTGTTTATTTTGCAAGGACACATGTACACGTGCATAAAAGAAATTGTAAAAAAGACCCGGAAAACTAAGTTGCCGATAAAAACATACATTGAATAAGTAAGACCCATGGATAAAAGAGTCTGCAAAATTAATACAATGTCAAAATCATTACATCAAGCATTTTAAGCATGCTAAATATCCAAAAGTCCACTTTTATTAAACAAACTTACTTAAAATCATTACATCACACACATTTCTTAAAGATGGACATCCCACCAACATGTCAATGGCAATATTGATCTTGAAAAATTCAGCTTCCCATGACCATCCTCTTCCAGTGCTCAGTAGTGTCCATTCTCAGCAATAAAAGCATTTTAAAGTCTACCGCTCTTGGCAGTCCTTCTGTGACTGTGAGTTCAAACATAAGCTGTAAGGCATAGGACAGTGTTTGTGTGCATGTGTGTGTGTTTTGCGTGCCTCATGTGACCTCATTAGGACAGTAGGGTTATGGGTCAGATAGTGAAAAAGTATTTACTGACACATATAAAGAGAGGAAGATACAAGAGACAGATATAAAACTATTCACATCGGGTAAAGCAGTCTAAAACACAAGAGCCTTTTTAAGTCAATTATCTTCAATGATTCGGAACTTAGGTGACTAATTAACACATTAATACTTAAAAAAGTAATACATCTCCTAAGCAACAAAATGGGAACTTCTGAGCAATCAAATATTTCTTATAGAGTTTTTTTTCAGGTAGATGAGTCAGGCTTCCTAACACTATTTCACATTCGCAGACCGGATGAGAAGAAAATGACTTACTGAAGAGCTTTCTATTATCTGCCATGATGAACTTGAGGTCCGCTCCCAAACCCAGGGGTGTGTCTGTCTAATGCTGACCCCCTGCAGCCCCTCGCTCCCCCCGCTCCAGCTGACGCCCGCCCTGATGACCAGCACTTTACCACACCACTGAATAAAACACCACATAATGAGACAGGCCACAAAATGGCTCCTCCACCAGCTGATGCGAGAGCTGGTGCTGGATGAGCGAGAGAGAGAGAAAGAGAAAGAGAGAAAGAGAGAGGGGGCAGAGAGCAAAGCAAAAGATGGAGAACAGCAAAAAGGTCACCTCTGCTTTTAATACTTCCTCTTTTCAATCATTTCCTTTCTTTCTCCTTTTCCATCCCTTCTTCCTTTTCGCACCTTCAATTTTCCTCTGCGGTCATTTCCCTTCTCTCTCCACTCCGCATGAGAATACATATTATTGAGGAGACAAAGGAAGGGAATGCTGAGAAGAGACAGGTGGCTCTGTCTGAGGGATGAGAAAATTACGGGACCGAAATCCAGTCTTCCCTCTGCACTGAGGATAATAAAAAAAGGGTGGGGGTTGAAAAAATAGCTGCATTCCCATCTCTCCTGCATTTGAGATACGAAAGAGAGGACAATCTGTGTTCTGTCTCTATTTTTTTTGTGGTGCCCCTCCTGCTTTAGGATGACCTTAAATCCCCTAAGCGAAGTGGGGTCCGGTGCAAACCATCAATTCAAACTCACTTATGCCATTTTTCTGCATTTGTTGCAGGGCCTGTTATGCACACAATGGTCCAAATGCATCTCGACTGCTTGATTTCTATTTCCATAAAAGCAAACTTCAGCTTAAAGAATATAAATGAATCGGCAGAGGTGATTGGGAGAAGGGCCGGGCTCCAGGGACACGTGACCCCAGCTAAATCCGTACATTATTCTATCTGGAAGATGAACGGTGTGCTTCGGACTTCATTGGCTCTGGTTTCGGACGAGCGCACCGTACGAGACCTCCAGAGTCCCTGACGGAAAAAGGAGATGGTGGACAGAGCTTTACTCGGTTACGTTCTGCAAATGAACTAGGATGCATTGACCTCTGCTCTCTCATTCACACTCATACTGACATTAACCAAATAAAAATTGAAACAAACGTATTCGTTGCACAAAAAAATGTATATGCATGCCACGCAAGTATACATGACAGATTCAGAGTGATCAACTCCAGCAGTGACGCTATTATCCATGTGATAAGAGTTGAGTACAATTTAGAGCATTTAAGTCATTAGCTGCTGTTTTCCACAGCAATTCACACACTTCAGGCTTTTATGTCTGGGTCACAGGTTCAAGAGTTCATTATGACATGCATCAGCACACTCGCACACCCATGAACAACAGCAACACTCCAGTTTCATTTTTAAGCTTGCTATCTGCAACCGCAGTGCTGCAAACAACTCGCAGCTCACATTGGAATGCAGGACAAACACATTTTAAGTTCATCAAAATGACAGCGAATTAAAGCCTAACCTTGAGCCTCCATGATGAATTAGTGTGATCCGAGTGGGGTTGAGAGGAGGATATGACACAAATGTGAGCAACTGTTCTCACAGGTCAGAATTAAACTGAACCCATAAGTATCCTACTGCACTAAAAGGGATACTTCACCCAAAAATGTCCTCGAGTTGTTCCAAATCAGTATAAATTTCTTTGTTCTGACGAACGTAGAGAAAGATATTTGGAAGAATGCTTAAAACCAGACCCCCATGACTATGATAGTAGGAAAAATTACTTTATCTTTTTTTGTTCTGTTGAAGACATAAGAAGACATTTTGAAGAATGTATACAGCAAAATCTGCCTGGTTATTAGTATTCTTCCAAATATCTTTCTTTCGCTTTCCATTATTGGGTGAAGTATATGCGTAAAATAACAATTCTGCCTCAGGTTTATAGGTACAATCAAATTAACAAGTCATTTCACCTTAAATAATTTTTCACTCAAAACATGTTAAGCAATTTCAATGTATTTTGTAAGTTACATCAACTCTTTGGCAAAAATTTAAAAAAGTAAGTTGAAATGACTTTTAAAACAAATTGGATTGTATTTATAAACTGAAGGCAACAAAAATGCTTTACGGTAAACTCATAAAATCATGCAGACAATTTATTTAACTGTACAGTGATTTGACTATTTTAAATGTGGCGAAGGATCCAAAATGTTATTTTTCACAGTTCCGTAAAAATATTCTAGTTTAATGTAGACACACCTTATTGTACAGTTTAGAAAACTACTTATTAAACAATTAAAAGACACAAGTTGTAATATGAGAATCAGTTGACTGTTTTACATTCTTAGCAGCCATCTGTGTAGCCAACAGTCTATAACTTTGTGAGAAGCAAACCTGAATGCCTTATGAAAAGAGGCATCAATCCCTTAAAACTGATACGTGCTCCTCTTATCTTGAGCTTTTTTATTTCCGTGCGATCTACAATAAGTGCATTTTATGAAAAATATTACATTTATTTGTATCCTGCAAAATTGCACAAATATTGCAGGTGTTTAAAGGATATGGCATAATAAACATGTCTAAGTTTGTCTAGTCCAATCAAGTCATTTGCTTCTGTCATTATCCATCCACCCTTGATTCAATCACAAAGGTTAGAGCTGCACAGTTTAAAACAAACAATAATTTCTGATTTAAGCCTTTAAGATCAAGAGAAACATATAGTTGGTCAGGTGTGTCTAAACCTTTGACTGGCACGTTGGAAAAACAGAAACATCCAGACTCCAATCCAACAGGTCTCTATCAAAAATGTATTTCTCAGTTTTATACACTTAAAAACCACTACTACTATAGACAGCAAGAGAACTAGGTGAGAAAGTACCAACAGAGAGAGAGCGAGAGAGAGCACAACACGGACAACAAGAATGCAATATTACAGTACGTAAACGTGTGGAACTTCTTTAGTGAGAAGTGTCACATCTCCTATGATAACCTCTCATTTGCGTTAAGGCACGTCTGGGCCTGAGAAGCAGCAGACATGTGTTGGAGCCCGAGCGCATGTGAAAGAGAGAGAGGCCAGAGGACTGTTGACCTGTCCGGCCAGGGGTCGAACCGTGCCACTTTTCAATCCCAGAGGTCCGTGTTGCAGACGGAAAGCCCTGTCCTCCGATAATGACCTCTATCTGCAGATGATGGAGGCAGACAGGTATCGGCAGGCCCACCGACCACCATCAATGAGGTGCCTACAAGTGCCGAGTCTGTTAATAACAGGTGACCCATTAGCCTTCTGACACTACAACAAGTGACTACAAGTGACACACGTAAATAAGCTTGAAGTCGCACAAATGAGTGAGCAGGTAGTTGTGACAAGGACAGATATAAAGAAAAGCTTACGGAAATGCACGCGGCCACACACACACACAATAACAGCCACAGCGCACACACTTACACCGAGCCTTTGTGTCTGGTCCTTAGTAACTTAAAGGATACTTCCTATAAATTCTAACCAATGGTGCTCCTCTAAGATTACATGCAACTTAATCCACCCTCGCACACTAATTTGTTTTTCATCTTGGGCTTTTTTTCCCTCAGCTGGGTGTAACCGAGCCCTTGAATATATACAAATTTAATAGAGAAAATAGAATCATTATCAAATTCGAATCAATACAAATCTAGCCCCAGCGCCCTTAAAAGGCAGCAGCGTTGAAATACAACACTCTCTACACCCCCACCACGACCCTGCCTCGTACATCACACAAACATGTCAGACATGGACAATCAGCCAGGCAAATTACAACTTATAAAGCTGTATACAAAAACAGTCTTTATTAATGTACAAGAGTGCTACTTTGATCATTGGCAAAATTTCAAAGCCAATTCAGAGGTACAGATCCATAGAACGCAGCCAATTACCTGAGAGACACTGTAAGGTATTAGCACAGCAAAATACCGGTGTTTTAAAAAACAATACAAAAAGTCATGATTGAAGATATTTTTTTGGAGAGTCGTATAGTTATTTTGCAAAGGCTCCCGCTTTATTCTTCAATGTTTTTTTCAGCTGCCTAATTTTTGTTGATTTACTGAAAAACATTCTGGGTAAACAATTGTTGACATCTGCAAATATAGACAGACTATTCGCAGCCTGCAATTTTGAGTACATTGTGTCAAATGGGTGATTGATGCGTTCAGACACAAAAGACGGCATATTGCGAGAGCACTTTTTTGATGTTAACAATCTTTTTATGTGACAAAATGACAACATTTATGCACTGGTGAATTACAGGAGGGGAAGCGATGTGCATTATCCTTTTGAGTACATTTTGGGGGAAAATAATGATAAATAAATAATATAGTTTGTTATGTTGCCTGGTTATTTTTTAAGCAGGTGTCTGTGATTATGTACATCGCAAAAGTATAGTCTTTAATACTTTGTTAGTTTTTTTTATTAGCAATAATTTATTCTCAATTATATTTTAGTTTCATTCAAATTTTCTGACAACACAGTATACAATATGTTGCAGTGCAGGTTTGTGAACTCTAATAGATGGCAAACATTTCTTTTACATACTGTGTAATATGCTTAAATGAGTTTGAACTCTTTTTGTGATATCATGGATATTTTGCTTTTGTGTGCTGTTTACTGAAACACTTTGAGATGCCATAGTTAAACTTAAAAATCAACATTTGTTGAAAACAATACTAAGATCAATATTTGACTGATAAATACAATTGCTATGAAATAATAAGTCTTAAATATAATACGTTTATCAAGTGAGGTCTGAAAAACTAAAATGATCAATCTTCCAAAATAATATCTGAAAGATAACAAAAATAGCTGAGAATTCAATGGTCAGTTATTTAAGAATAGAAAAATGCAAGTAAAAATGCAATATAGATTATAAAAAGTGTGCAAAAAATAAAGAAAAAAATCATTGTGTTATGTGGACAAAATATTTTTTAAACAGTTTGTTTATGTGATATTAAAAGATTTCATTATTAAAACATGTATTTTAACGAATATATCAAAGGGATTCATTATATTACAATTATACAATTACAATTATAAAGAGATTCAATTATCAATTATATGTATAAACGTATATCATCAGCTTCATTTTAATTGCATTGTCCTTACTGAATGTTTTTAGCATAAACTCTTAAGGTGACTTAATTAAACCAAATGAACAAAACGCGAAAATGATATCTACATAAAAAATGTTTCAGAGATTTAAATTTCTAACTATGAACTCAAAGTCATTTGAAAAACTTTCAAATCTGTGTGTCCGGGTCATCAAGCGTCCCCACAGCTCCGGACATGCAATGTGTCTGGACAGAACATGTGTGCAGTAGCCTTGACCTTCTCTATGACAATGCTTGGGTGAAAGCCGGGGGTCAGAGGTCAAGTCTAGCCGGGCCAGGGGACACCACTCACCCATACAAATGCACCGAAACATCTGCTGTGCACTCTCACTGGATTTCTGGCTCGCTCGCAAATAAACAGATGTCCCTTTTGAATCTTCTAGGGATTCCCAAAGTCAAGTGCACATTTTGAAACGATACTAACGTAATAATATCAACCTGCGAGATAAAATGGAGATTTAATCATTCTGAGAACAATATAATCTTCCTTGGAATCAAACTTGTCTAAAATGTGTAAATACGAGAGTGGATTATTAAAACTAAAGAGGACAGGTTGTTTCACGTTTGACTGAAACAAAGAAAACAAATATCTAAGCGTTCTTACACATATTATTTGAGTACAGTATAAATGACATTAGGCTTATCAAAAACAAGCTTGTGTACTGAATGCTCAGAGACTAGATACACGTCTCTTTTTCTTTCAATCTTCAGGTTGAATTTGTGTAGTTTTACACACAAAAAAACAGGCTTTCTTAATGTGAGAGGCATGTGTGTTGATATTTAAATGTCTGTGTTTAATTTGCATGTCCCCACATCGTTGGTATTTGTTTATGTTATGTTTGCACGCTAATAAATGACTTTATTTGCCCTAATAGAGTCTCTCTCACAGAAAGAGGACTTTAGCTCTTGTCCATCCATGACTTTTATTAAGGCAAATACATCCTAACGTCACATTCTAAAGCAACCAAAGCGTAATGTCAACATCAAGTCAATATTACTCCATGTCCTGCATTCTCCTGAATATTCTCTTCATTTCTTTCCTTCTTTATCGCTTCCTCTCTCTCATCTCCTTCCCCACATGCATTTAACATTTCTCTCTGCCTAATGTACTGGTGATGTGGGTCCGATGTGGGCCTGCTGGGGGCAGGACTGCATAGGTGTGTGTGCCCATAAATGTCATCAATCTCCCAGCATGCTTCATCCCTGTCATCTGAAAGACATTTAAGCCAGCTCCACGTACCATTAAAGAAGTCCCCTCCACTGCCCGACCACATTTCACACTAGAAATAATACTTTGCTTGAGTGATGGGCTGACTGTTCAGAATGAACCTCAAATGAGAGAACGTGTGATTTTTTCTATACTTAGCATCGTTTTCAATTGCATACATTTGTTTTTGAAGTCTTAAGCAGTAATCTAAACATTTAACTGAACGCTTCATTTGTTTAAGTTGTTACCAATGTACAATAGTCTAAACATCTATTCAACAGAAAGCAAGCAATAGTGCCGACTCACACACACCGCTGTGTCCACACTTTTAGCTAAAATCTCTCCAAACAGAAGATGTTTATCACAGAGCGCAGATGAAATCCCGAGAGTGCGATCAAGTCCTGCACAGTTTGTAATAGACAGAGTCATTCTCATTCCCCTTCAATTCTCACCTTAAAGACTGAGCTGCCCTTCCAAGCCTTAATTATATACTCCCCAATCACTGGTTAAGTGTAACCTTCTCCCTGCTCCTCCCGGGCTGAAGAGGGGTACAAATAAAGAACATTGCTCCTGAGGTAAATTCATATATCACCCAGCGACCAAACAGAGGCTGGGGGGACGCAATGGATTTATTATGTATATGGGAAGGAGGTATATGGTTTAAAGAGCAAGGTGCTCGGTCAGCAGTGTGCAAACTAGAAAAGCAGGCAGATAGAGAACACGCAGGATTATGGATCTCTCCTTGAATGTAACTGAGCGTTGGTATATCGAGCAAAATTTAATTCTCTCCTCAACCAAAACCAGTCATGCTGCTCGATTCATCAAAAAAGGTTCCTTTGAGAATGAATTTGAAAGTCTATTATTTAGATATTTTAGTTTTATTTTAATGCCTTTTTTAAATTCAGTCACAGGAAGAGTAACGGTTAATGCCATGTTGAAAATTGAAATGCAGAAAAACATAAGTAGGCTACTGTAAATATAATTTTGATTAATGAAAATCAGAAATTAAAAAAACATCAGATGAAAGAAAATCTGATTAATATCTTTAAATGGACAGCAAATGGAAACTTTTGCTTAGGTCTCCTGTCTCTCAGATATTTCCCCTGAGAAAAAGACTATGAAATCGCACAAATGTCTCCATTAGAGTTTCAGAGGACCTCTCAACAATGTCACAAGCTGATCTCACATTTGCCAAGTCTGAAAAGTCAATTTACAAATGAATTCAAACCTTTCATACCAAATGTACCCGAATCCAAATTATTTTACCTGTTTCTATCTACATTTATTTTACACCTTCATTACATTAATGTATTTGACCAATTGACCTTTCCTTAAAAAAATTAAAAATTTATTTTTTTAAAATTAAACCTCAGGAGTAACAAAGTCATCCAACAGCATTGTGAAAACGGACAGCACGACAAGACACATGAAAAGTGTAATAAAATCGAGGTTTTCTCATTAAAAATAAATGATTCAAAGTTTTCTTAAGAACATGTACAAATATTACTTTTGTATTGCTTAAAAGTGAAAATGAACATGTTTTCTTTGTAATATTTGAGGTCTCAAACATACGGAGTATCTTTTCTGTTATTTTGACCTTTTTCCCTAGTTTTCATTTTCTGCAAATAAATACAAATAGAAACAGTATTTGTATTTGGGAGCAATATTGTAAGTAGTTCACAATATGAAACAAAAATATAATTTTACCTAAACACACACCGATGTATAGAAAATTTTGAAAAACTGAAATAGGGTATTTTTGAAAACGTGCATTTTAACCAACAGCTGTATATCTCATTTTTTTCTCCAATGCAATTTTACATTGATACTACTTTAAATTCCCTGAGCTATGAAAAAAGAGAAATTCTCCTCATGGGCGGCAGTATCTCTGTCAATCGAAGAAAGAAGAGTAGATATTTAAGCACAGGACGCATTTGCTGGAGCGCGCTGTCACTACATCTCCGCTGCACACTCGTGCCACGTGACCGGGGTGCAGGCTCAGCAGACCAGCGAGCGTCCGCCATTTTGTGAGTGAGTACCTGCCTCATTTGTTTACCTGGAGATACATGAATGCCTGCCCGGTATAATAATTTGTCTGGGGGTCCGGTTTTTTTATTGAGGCGGTAAATTTGGAGGTGTGATGGACAGCTGTAACGGGTGGAACACATTGAGCGAATAAATCGAACCTCTAGAAGCCGTGAAAACACCCCTCCACACACTCCCAACACCCCGTTTCAATTCCAACATCATGTGTGTTATGGTCCTCCCTATCTCCCTTAAGCTGATGTTATGTTTCAGAGCTCCTATCAGGGACCCTCTCCACCTCTTCTCCTTTGCTCTTGTCTCACCGCGAGGCCGGACGTGCGAGCCGCATATGGTGTACTGAAATTGCTGTCTGCGAGAGCATGCCTCTGCCTGTCCAGACTTCATCAGTGGGATTGAAGAAAGAGGGGGGAAATCAAAATATACTGATGATAGGAGGGCTATGGTACGGCCTCGATGGCCCACTGCCGTGAGTGTGCTGGGGAAATGCTTTTGGCAGAATGAACTGTGTGTACTCCAAACACATTTGAGATCTGATCAAAGAGAGCGAGAAGACTTATAGGAAATGAAAAGAGCTCTTGTTAATACATTAATTGTTTTACATTGTGAGCTTCCACTGGTGTTTTAGAGATATTTAAATAAAGGTGCAAACTATGCTCCGAGTACCAAGAAAAGAGGAGAATTTCCTTCCTCAGATCTTCGTTTTCTCTATTTTGCAGCTAATTTATGTATCAAGAATCAAGTCTCAGATGTTTCTCTTAAATTATCTCTCAAAATCAAATGAGGAGTATGGAGCTGTAAAATTAAAGTAGCTTGTAGAGGTTTGGATACAATTTTATGATCATAATATTGACTTCAAGGAGACTTGACAAATCTGAGGTCGGTTCGTGACATTAAAGAGATCTACTGGATTCATCTCGCTAAGGGAAGTAATGTAATCGATATTAAAGAGATCTCATCGCTGACTTTTCTTTCTGATGGGAAGTCAAAGATATGAAGTCAAATATTACTCTCATTATTTCAAGACCTAAATCTCATCAATCCAGTCCAGAATAATACAACTGTTTTTATAAATCATATAGAATTTTAAAGTGATAGTTCATCCAAAAATAAAATTTCTGTCATCATTTACTCACCCTCTTGTCAATTCAAACATGCATGACTCTTACTTCTCCTGAACACACAAAAACGATATGTTGAAGAATGTTTTTAACCGCCACCCATTCACCTGCATTGGTTTTGTGTCCATCAAATAGAAGTGAATGGATGGCGGCGATGTACTTTCTACAAAATATCTTCTTTTTTGTTTCGAGGAATAAAGAAAGTCATGCAGGTTTAAAAGTACAAGAGGATGAGTAAATGATGAAATTTGAAAAAGACAAACAGTCTTTTGAGCTATGAAAGACTTCTGACCAACAAAATGTACGGGATGTATAGGGATCTCCTTAAAGTATACTTAAAAAGACGTTCCAAAATAAATCAAACTCACATCTGTGTATGACTTATTCAACTGGTTTGAATAAGATGTTTTATTTAAAAGACAGAAATTGTACCCTCAATTTCGAGTCAGGTGAGGGGTTTTTGTATTGTTACAGAATAGTCAGACACAAACCCTTGTGGAAGCTGATATATAATTGTGTATGCTTTCATCTTGCCCTCTTGTGAGGCTGATCAAGGGACAAAATGATTATTGAGGCCCAAGCACTGTTATTATGAAACACAGTTATTGCAGTCATCATCGTAATTGGCTTCAAATACACGAGACAACGCAACTCACGGTGCACAACATCTACTCCTTTTATCTTCTACGATGGTGTACATGAATGCATGGTTTATATAAGATTAAATTAGCAATAAATTAATTTAATGTGAACCAACAACACGCGCTGATGTTAGGTACAAGATGAATAAATTTCACGAGTTTAACTAGTCTAATGTAAATACAAGAATGCTTTCCGATTTGCAAACAGCGTTTGTTTTCTTAAGAATATTCGGACTGTGTTATTGTGTACGTAGGTATTACACGTAAATTGAATTTTCTTAAAATCAAATATGATATACGGATGTGATCAACACAAATAAGATATTTGACAGGCTGTACAACAATCCAAAAGGACAAAACTCTACATGTGTTGTTTTATTTTAGCTTTAAAAAACTGGAAGTTAAACTGTTGCCTGTTTATCATAAACATGAGCTAAGTGGCATTCATTTGTCTCAGTGCATTGCACACAAACGTGGCAAAGCAGCCATATGCGGTTCCAGCCAAATAAACAGCAATAAATCGAGTGTTATTCTGGGATTTGCCAAACAGCAGCCCTGCTTCTAAATTTGAGACAACAAAAATGCAATCTTGACATCTTGCCCTGGCAGCAGATAATATTTGCTGTTCAGAGACCCATTTTCTTTTGTTGCAGGTTTTGCTAAGCCCAAGACACTTGAAATTTAAACCCAGTTCAAGGAATATTATTTGCCACAGGGCGGGGTAAATCTCTTGGCAAGCTCTTTCAAAGGGTTGGCCGGGATTTGTTTACTATTTATCTTATTTAAAAGCGAGGTTGGGTTTTACTTTTCAAAGGCGCGTTGGCTGCTGTGATCTCTCAGGTCAACAGAATGATGAATGCCTTTTTTCTTCATTTGAAGAAAAAAGACAAAATAATAATGATCATTACAGAGAAAAGCCCGTTGCACCTCAAGCTTCCCCATCAACAACTTCAGCTTCCAATAGAAAACACATGCATGAGAGTATCTGTAATGCCCCACTTGCTTAGTTTACTGTGTGATGTCCACATAGCCTACAAATAGATGAACATCTATGATAAATCTATGATCTAATCGATTATGAACATAAGTGTGAAATACTTTTATAAATAAAACAGTATAAAATTTAATTTTGCAGATTTATTTTGCCCTGAAGGTCTTATTAGCTTTTTATCTGTTTTAAATCACTACAGTGAATTTTAGAAATTTAAGACCACATTACAAAATCTGGAATTCAAAATTGAAACCTGGATGTTAATAAGATGTTTTAAGATTTGGGAAAATGTGAACAAAAAATATATATAGACTCGTTGGATGAAGACAATCGTTTAGTGCTGGTCCAGAAGAAATTCCTGTTTTAGTAAAAACAAATGTTTGAATAAAATCGAACCAACAGAATATTTATAACTGATTTAAATTGTTTAACAAATTTCTGTAAGATTTAATAGAGAGTTTCATCAGATGCACGCGCCTGGCCCAACGTTAAATTAAAATTTTGTGACCAGTCTGGCTTGTGGCTAAACATATTACAATTTATTGAAATTAAATTAATATTAATTTATGTTCAATTATAATTATGCAACAATTGTATATCAATTGTATTAAATTCAATTAAAACTAATCAAAAGCGGATTTTTGACCCTAAAGTTTATAACAGCAGTGCAATTTGTAATACAAATGAAATCTAACATATAAATAAAGCAAAATGCAAGTATTTTGATCACAAACCCCTTTGATCCAGATTTAGGAACCAAGCAACAAATCTGACTTTAAAAAGAAAAGAAAAGAATAAAAATATAAGCTTGAAGCTGCCTGCAGTTCTCCACATATATGCACACACACCAGCACACACACACACAGGTGTGGAGGTGTGTTTCAGGTTAAAAGAGAAAGTGAGAAGCCCAAAGCTGAGAGACCCTCTCACTGGCTGTGTTCACAGAAAGGGTCAATGGCACTGGAACCATTCTAAATGGCCGGGTTCCTGCAGCACACCCAGGAGGAGGGCAGGCCGGGCTCTAGAGGAAACAGTAGAGATGCTCCATTAAGAAAGCCTGCAGCTAGACAACGCCTGAGGGGAGAGCCACACTGACCCACTGGTGAATCACAAATCTACACACACGCACAGCACAGACAGACTCCTGCACAGCTGACCAGTGTTCGGCCCTTGAGGAACACACTGAATCGGTCTCAAAATCAGGGCAAATCTGATTTACCATTGCAAACTGTAACATAAGTCTGTTCACACGGCCGCCATATTGGAAACACTCCAGTCACCTATATTCTGTCATACAGTCTGATTCAATTAAATAAAAAGTCTGAACATCTTCGCTGTCCTTCTGAATCCTCGTGCGTCCAAATTTGATGTTTTCCGAAAATGAAAAAACACTGTACTTTTTCAATAATTACATACTGTGTTGTCAAAGTTGACAAGCACTTATTCTACTTTTTATTGGTTAGATATTTGCAAAACCCAGTGCAGACATAAAGGCTGACAGATAACAATCCTTTATGGTAAAATAAAAAATAACTTTAACGGAGATATGAGGTTTCAGAAGGACAGCAGCCATTTATAAAAAAACATCCGGGACCAAGTGTACAACAATTGTATCATTTGCACAGATTTTTATTTTGGTTAATTCTGTCACGAAAATAGTATATTTAAGACAAAAATAATAGACGGAATTTGGCAGTTCAAACATTTGACCAGCTGGTTCATAATTCTTTTCGACTACTGCGTCCATCGAAAACAAATTGAGATATTTTCGAACAACATTTTTACACCACAGTCACAGATCACACTACGGATGTTATTCCTACGATAGAAGAGTCACTTAAAAACCATCTGCTCCGAAACTGACGCCGCAGAAAATCTTCCGCCGACTGAGAGCAGTCCTGGGAGTTTGTGGCGTTTCGCTTTGGCACGGACCGAGTTATGAAAGCGGTTTGAGCGATGCCAGCATTTTAAAAATACATCTCTGTCTATTGTGTCTCACTAAGATCACTTTCCACTGATAAGGGGGTCCCTGGGGCTCTTCCACTTACCCACAAACTGCCTCCGAGGCTCTTAAGGTTAACGCTCACAGTTTGACTATCAAATCAATAGTTGTAAATGACTTCATCACACCAAAGAGGAAACTTTCCGGTAAAAATTGGTCCCTCAGTTACCCCTGACAGAGTACTGCTTGAGGAACATCGTGTTATTTTGGCTCCATGATCTTTATTATAGAGGAGAGTTTCAAAGGAGCACGGATATACTTTAAGTGCATTTTACACTTTGTCAGCATTCATGTGCAAAGAGAATCAAAAAGGTTTTTCTGCGCAATTCCATTTGTTACGAGACGTTATGCATACTTCTTGTTTTCACATAAATGTTTTGTTTACCTCCACTTTTAAAGTTTGATTTTTAGGTGGCATTAGTGGATAATCTGTTAATTCCAAAACAGCACGGGGAATATTATCTGCATAACACCCAGTGACTTAATGCACCACCTTTCATAAGGATGCGATTATGGACATTATTCAGCCTAAGCCTTGAATGTGTCCCAGGCACTTTATGCCACGCTGAGAGGTGCACGCTCACAGCAGGCAACACAAGACATTTGCCTTCACTCTTTTGTCCTTCCACAAAAGGAGTACTGTCAGATCTCCTCCCCAAACCTTCCCAAATTCCCTCAAACCTGCCTGCTGTCTGTGTGCCAGTGCGTAATGAGAGCTGGCAGAACTCTGGTTAATAGGGGAGCAGAGAGAGGCATCAAGCCGTAGACGTATTCATACGCGTGGCATTACACTCGGAGCCAGGGTGACAACTCCTCCTCGCCCCCTCTGCCCGAGGCCAGGATTAGGTCTGAGAGCGCATGGCCAGCCAAACAAAGCCAAAGGAAATGCAAAATCTTTTTCATATTAACCTCACCTCCCTTCTCCCGTCCTGACAGTGGACAGGCCGACTCTCTTTGGGTGCTCAAATTATCCTCAATTACTGCGGAAAGGCCAGGCGAGGGGACGTCACCTAACCTTCACCATCTGTTAGGTTCAAAGCCCCGGCAGCCAGCCGGTTCGCCTGTCGACTGCCTCCTCCTGACCTTTCGGGGCCCGGCCCCTCATCCCTCCCTCCTCACCCGAACACCACTCGCTCCCCCCACTCTCACTTTCTCCAGACACTGCTGGGAGGTCTGCGCGCACACATCACTTTGTGCCAGAAAAGGTTACAGAGATTGACTGTTTTTCACACTTTTGCAAATAAGACCTGAACATTCAGCACCGAGGCTAGGCGTGGGTCTGAAATGGCTTAGCTATTTGCTTCTCATTTCACTGTCGGGGATGACTCTCGCTCGTTTTTTATAAAAAGAAAATAATTTAAGGAAGAATTTAACATTTTCCATTTCATTGATTGAGTGCAAGTTATGAAAAAAAAATGTATTTCTATAACATGAAAGCAACCGGATCATTAGCCAGATTATTATTGAATCATTGTAAACCTGCGTGCAGCGTTGATCATTTTTATTATTCTAATCAAAACAATTTTATTTTTCATTTGTTTGTTTATAATTTCCCATTTGTTCATGTTTCTATAATAGAAAATCTTAAAGATATTTATAAGCACATTCAATTGAATTTTACATCAGGCAAAATGCAAGATAGTTTTCTCTATAATCATGACCGAGAACTGCATACACAGTTTGCTTCAGTTTAATGTCCTGCTCCTGTAATAGGTGCTATAAACCTCATCTTTATTTCCTACAGCCAGACCCATCGGTTCAACGTTCCCTTCTCCCCATCCAGCAGAAACACCTGGCTGTAATTAAACATTCATCTGGTTTTGGCATTGTTCTTGTAAAATATTGAGCAGTTCTTATGCTTCCTATAGCACATGCTGCCCTGAATAATTGAAGGCGTGTTTTCTGTTTGTTTTGAAGCTGTGTGTTTTAGCAAGTCCAGTAAGTCCATTTGGATTTTTTCCACAGCCTTCCATCAGTATCGCTGGACACTCCAGAGGCAATCCTTTCTCGGGTCATCTGGCTAGACCTGACGGCTCAGAAATAACTTTTAATAAGTCTGATAAATAATAGATAAAGTATACGCTCTAAAGCCAAACTGAGAGGTACAGGGTGCAGGACAACGAGCCGAGCAGACACACAACAGTCTAGACCCTGAGCTTATCAGGAACCTGGCTCTTACACAGACGTTTCCTCCTCCCTCTCCAGACAGAGGTCAGGGGTCATGGACTTGACCTTGGAGCCCCTAGGAAAATGTTCACTCAGTTTTTATCATTTAGGATTATTCAATGGGAGGCCCAGGTGTCTTGCAGCATTACCCTTCATTACCCCCACATCCAGACCCCCGCCTCTCTCTCTTTCTCTCTCTCTCTCTCTTACTCGCTCTCTTTCTCTCTCTTTCTCTCTCTCAATTTCAATTTTCAACTCTCTCTCTCTGCAGCAGCCCAAAAATCCTCAAATCAATGTTTGATAAATTGTCTGTTTAAATTCACTTTAAATCAGATTGATACCCTCCTCTCACATTAATATCTGTACATTCACAATATTCAGCTGTGCAAAAATGATAATAGATTTAAGCGAATAAAAGATGCTGGGAATCGGATTGTTTTCTTAGTGTCTATATTACTGTAAATATAAACAACTTGAAAAACAATAGTTGTAAACTGAGAGCATGTGTATATAATTAAGTTAAGAAGTTTAATGTAATACACATTGAACATCGATTTCAAACAGCATATGTAAAATATAAAATTGAAGGATGAGGATTTTTTTTCCAATTGATTCCTATCAGATCAACTTAAAAAAATACAGACAAATGAGCAACTTAATTCTTCTACATTTATATACAATAATTAAAACGTACGGTAGTTATTTCTTGTGTTATTTTTACTACCGTATTTTTATGTTTCATTTTAGAACCAAATTTCTCTGTCAACACAAAGAAATGCAATTCAGGTCAAATATAGCGCAGTGTGATGAAAAGAGAGGGGTGGGGGGGTCACAAATATGACACGCATCGGTAATCATGGCCAGCAGATCTGCCCCCCTCCAAACCGAGAGTGCGCGCGAGGGGGTGCCAATCTCAGAGACAGGTGCATGGCGCCGAGCAGCTGAAAACTACTACATGCATAGGGATTCATGACGGATCTCTGTCTATTCTTTACTGTTTCCTCGCCTGTTTGTTTAGAATGTAAATGAAGCCCTATAGCACGTAATAAGTGTTGTAAACTATGGAAGAATTCCCTTCTCCATTCTTATACAAAACACACATTTTGTGTAGTAAAATTTTATTGAATAATTAAATACATTACTTTTACATTTTATATTAAATATAGATATTTATTGCACAAATATTTAGAACGAAATTATTTTATATTTATTTTTAAAAATCTGTGCTAATAGACGGACAAACCGAAGTGACATGATGCGTGTGTGTGGGTCCGTGTGTGTGTGTTTCTCCATCTGTACAGTACATGAGCTCGTTTCCCTCTTCTGGGCACAGTGCCATCAACAGAATTAACCAAATCAGTTCAGCACACGTCAGGTTAATACAGCAGTGACTAACACTAATGGCAGGGCTGCTTGTTTCAGTGCCAGAGTTTGTCTCATTTGAATGTGAATGGTGTTTACCACTGAGAGCAGCTTGTAAGGACCGGCTGCTTTGAATACACAACAACCTGCCACATAAAAGCTTTCAATTAGCCTGTAATAATTAGCCATATTCTCTCCAAAGCGATTCGAGGGCAAATTAGCCCACATCGTTGCTTAATTGCCCGGATTAATTACCCACCAGCGGGCTGTTCAGGAATGCCAAGAGGCGCATGCAACAGAAAACCACTAGTTAGCATATTAATTATATGAAGAGGCAAATAAAATAATAATTTGTAACCACGACGTTAATAATAAATTAAATAATAAAACAGGTAATAAAATGGAGGACAAGACGAGAGTGGTTAAGCTTGTTTTGTTATTCAAAAACTAAAATATATTTAACGAGATTTTAATATTTAAACGCAACCAAAATGCATAAAAGGTTCATGTAATGACCGGTTATAAAATGGCAGGCCTCGTAGCTCTTCATATCTTTCATAGTGCAAGCTGACCTATTACTGCATAAATAGCATCTACTATTCTTTACAGTCTATTACTGAGCAATGCCAAAAATATTTATGATTGTTACCCGTTTTGTTTAATGTCTTTTCTCGAGTGATGCAGAAGAAAACTTACTGAATTAAACTCAGAATTCGTGGAATAATGATATGATCATTATTGTTCGTTATTAAATAATACGAAATTACCATATTTACAAAAGTAATATTACAGTAATGTTAAAATGCTGTTTTAAAGGATGCTTAATCAGTTAACATTCGTCAAACAAAAAATATCTTTAAAAATAACGTGTGATGTAACACAAGGACATGGAGAGGACAACCTTTAAAAAAACATGTTTCGATTTATACAGCAGGTAATAGTATTATTGTGTGTTATCTAGTGAAGGTGACAATAAATCTACCGCTGTGGACAACTGACATTGTGTAAAAGTTATTGTGTGGAGCAACTGCAGTGTTATTTATTTCTATTTATTTATAGTCTTTGTTTTATTCGAAGAACGTAGTATCATGTACTTTCCAATGCTCATGAGTGAAAAGTAATAACCCAAATGATAACAATACTTATGATATGTGACATAATTACGAAGTATTTGTATTATTTATTTTCAAACGCGTCTTTTGAAGGGGCACGAATGCAATTATTCTAGAGAAAATAGGTCAAAGCAACGACTGGACCTCAGTAGTGTCCATTTGTCACATTGCATTGAGTGAGGTGAATGACTTTGAGGCATATGGCTTTCATCTCAGCACAGTGAACAGCTGATTTCTTCAGAAAGCTTCTGTTAAGTTCAAGGTCCCGGGGGTCGCAAAGATCAGGCCCGGCAAAACCGGTGCGACTGCTTCACGCGCTTTACACGCAGATATGCAGAAAAGTTGTCAAAATAATGGATCTGCATTTATTATTATGCCTTGTCTGTTTGCTTTTTCGTTTTAAGAAATAAAAATCCCTATTTGTACATGATCGCAAAATAAAATTTAATACCAAGTGTAATTGAAATGGTAAAAATAAAGTTTTCGAAACATTTCAAATAACATGAAAATAAAATATTTCGAAGGAATAGATCATAATGCATTTTACATTTTGAGTTTAATTCAGTTGCTCTACTCCGAAAATGTTAAATATTTTCGTACGTTATTCGACACACACCTAAATCTGCCGAAATATGAAACGCAATGTTTTTTTAATTATTAAAGGGAAACATAAAAAAATGAACCATATTTCTAGAAGCACTGACTGTAAGCTGTACACAACGACTTCAAAACAAAAAGACTATTAAAACGTATTATTTTAAAGATTAAAAGGTGCCACGTTATTGTTATAGTAATTCGACGCAACTCGTCTTTTATATTATGATAAACTCTTAACGAATCGAATTCTAATCGAAATTTAAGATTTTACTTTAACAAAAACATATTAAATCTTCAAATAATATTAAATAGACAATACACACGCAAAAAAATAATGATATTAATTATAAACATATATTGATTCAACAGAAACACATGAAGCAAATTCTTGATAAAACTTTAGAAGTTTTAAAAGTTTATCTGCAATATAGACGATTGATAAAATAACTGTCATTGATAACGATTAGATAAATTAATTAATTAATAGCCATTATAAATAAATTAATATGACTTAAATTTAAATGCTGCAGACAGTCTATTCAAATATAGGCTACTTACATTGCGACAAAAAAAGATGACTACAAGCATAGGTGGGCCCTTTATAACTAAAATATGACTAATACAATTATGCTTTAAATGAAGGCAACAGGAATGTAAAATTATATTTACAACTAATACTGAGAGGACTGAAACGAAAAAAATATTAATAATGAAACTTATCATAACAATCTGAGCTTGTAATGCAACTTTGCTGATGGTTTTCTGAAACACAATAGCTCGACAATAATTCTTCTTTAGTCACCACAAAATTGTTCTCCAAGTAGCAAAAAAAAATATATGCAAAACGTTACCAAAATATTCACAGATTTCAGCACGCTTTGTGACTTTTGGTGAATAATGCTGGTGTCCAGATGTGCCATGTGTCATCCAGATGATACATATGAACCCCTGAACCTGCTCAATCCCAGATGACACTGGGTGAAGGTGATCCATGCATGCTCTATATAGATGCCCGATTCCCAATGGTGTTCATCTCTGTGAAATTATATACCACTTTTCAGTAAGGGATCTAAATTTATTCATTGGCTATTTTTTGATGTCCTTCACCTGGATGGCCGGCATTTCAGTTGCTGATGAACTGATTCCTGAAATAAGCTGTCCTGATTTAAAGGATCACCTGCTCCAAATTGTTTAGTCATTTTAATCACCTTAAAGACCCTAGAAAAGGCATCTGCCTGCTTTTATTGAAGGATTCGTTGCACATAAAAAGACAGACTAATAAAAATAAAGTTCAGGAAGTCCACGTCTATTTAAGACGACGATTGAAATACAGAGCAGACCCACAATAGTAAGATAGCTTTTTATCTGTAGATGTAAAACGCATTTCAGTAAAACCATTTCCAAACCATTAAAATTTTGGCCTACAGTGGAAATGCGGACTAATAACAGAACGTAAGATACAAGAGTGCACCTGTTCAAGCACCTGTGGTCCACACATTCAGATAACAAATGAATTTTACCAAAGACTATTTACCGTGTAAACTATCATTTGGAGGAAGAGGGGCAAGGTTACAAAATATTGCAGCAAAAGCTCCGTAAGAAAGATCGGCAGATAAAAGCTTGATAAATAAAGAGAAAACATGATCTTAAAAATATGACTAGCCAGAAAGCGATGAAATAAAAGTAGGGTGATATCTACAGTAAGAAAGACAGCCGGACTACGTGACATACAGAGGTGGTCCCAGGTGCCCGTGCTCTTTACCGAATCCTGGTAATGACATCATTAGGCCACTTTGCATGACCAGAGAGAGATCCTCTTTCCGGAGAGAGTCCTTTCATGGGAGTCAGGTCAGCGACACGAGTCTCTCCCTGACACATAATTGCTGATATTGATTATAGGTTATCATATGCTGCAGGCTATTTGTAAGATAATGCCAGAGGGGTTAATTTGTTAGCCATTAACCTCTTGGGCCCGGGTCTGTGTACATACGAATTAAGTTTAAAACAAGCCCTGACTGGTTTCCTCAGCCCTCGGTCCTAAATGGAACAGTAATAGGGTTAAACCAAAATTACAATGCAAAACCATGAAACAAAGCAGCTTTCAACGTGCAGGCCACTGGTATTTTCTAAAGGGCATCGGCCACAAGTTTGGAGAGAGCAGAGCATTCACGTCAGCAATTACAACACAAGCTCCACCTGTTTCAATATAAAAATCGCTTATTCTAAAGCTTTACAGTATCACAGCAAACTGACATTCACAGGGAATGCAAAGCAGCTTAAAAAAAATGTTAGTGTGTGCAACGAGGGAGGATTCATGCTAACGTTTAGTTGTAATGTGAAAACACAGGTACAAAAACCATCCGAAATGTGAGGAATTATCGCGTACTTAACGTGGAAGAAAGTGTGACAAAAGCACAATTTCGAAACAATATTCAAGTAAACAATAACTTTTCTTCTTTGGGAAAATTAAATGTATAAATATTTTATAAGCAGCAAAAAGCCAATACTTTTCCTCATATTCGAAAATACTTTTTTAGAAAAATCATCCAAAAATTGGATAAAACTTTTCCAAGAATTAACCAGACAAACACTGACAGCCGCAGTCAACTTCAGATTTCATCAGGTCAAGACAAAATTGACATAAGTTCCAGCAAATGTAAATAAACCAAACACATTCGGAACTAGTAATACACCCCCACCGGCCAAATAGCTGTAAAACTAAAACTTTAAAAGTCTTCTAAATACACACAGCATATCAATTCAACACACAGGACAAAAAGCCAAAGGATGCATAACAAAAGTTGCCATGAGTGTGGGAGTGTGTGGGAGTGTGCACTTAAGTTTACAGTGTATGTGTGTGTGTCAGTGTGGGCCTGTGTTTGCGTCTGTGCTTACGTATGTGAGTGTGTGTGTGTATGAGAGATAGAGAGAGAGAGAGAGAGAGAGAGCGCACAGGTGACCCTGAGAGTTTGACTCACAGTGAATCAGAAGAGGCGTTACCTGTGCTCCGCTCGGGTGTCATCAAACTCTCCAGGATCCAGCAGTTATCCGACAGCGGGACGTGTGGTCCAGGTTCTCTCCTGACCCGGCTAAGAGGCACGGGAAGAGGAGGAGAGCAAGCTAGAGAGATGGAGATAGAGAGGGAGAAAAGGAGTGGGGGGGAGTCAGAGGTTTGCCATTGTGACACTATGATAGATCCATGTGAGATTGGTCATAGGCTCTCTCCTCTCTCACTCTCTCTCTCTCCCTCACTCTCTCTCTTTAGGTCTAACACACAGTCTCTGCAGTGACGTTGGACAATCATAAAAATCATACAAATGTAAAAGAAATATCTATACTGTATAAACAGTATATATGAACCGTATATATGTAGCCTATATGAAAAAAGCATATTTTTAAGAATAAACTCAAAATGACGTGCCGCATTTACACTTAACAGATGAAATACATAAATTGAAGGGCTCATTCATCTTCTTGGTTTTGGGCCTCATAACATTTCAAAAATGTTTTTGGGACTGTGAAAATGATTTTGAAGCAAAGAAGAATACCATTAGCATTCATTCACGGTTTCCCCACAGCATCTGCTGTGTATTCTAATGCATGCTGGACGCAGTGGGGCAGCTGGAATTGGACAGGCACATAAAAACAGGGTCAAAAGTCTTGCACAGAGCAGAGCGAAGGCCAGCCAGCCAAACAAAAGACAATAAAGCCCAGACTGTGACGCAATCAGACGCTGATAGCCATCAGCAATGACACATACACCAAAACAATACATTTGCACCGCTCAAACCCAACAATCCTAACCGGAGGGCCAAAGTTTTGCGATATTTGTGTTTCATATTCCTTTCAATGATTCGAGTTGACAGCTGCGTAGGTACTTTTGAAAAGAGTTTGGACCGGATTGTGCATAAAAAGGAAGAAAAAAAAGAGTTTTAACTGCTCTCTCTGATATACGTGTCACTCATTTCCCCATGAGCACGCATACCACACGCATACCACACGAATACGCGAAATAACCTCCAAGCATTTTAGGTTTTCCGCTGGCACATTGATGTGAAAATTGATTTGCATTGCATGAAACACGCATAAAGGGATCGGCCGTCCTGCTTGGCCCTGGTTGAGAAATCGCATTTTTATATAAATCATGCTCCATTCCCCTCCTCAGATTGGGGACAGGCTACATTAGGTTTCGCCAAGTTGAGATGGCCCAGGTCTGTTGACCCCTGTATGCAAATGTGCCCATATGTCCGCGACACCCAGACAGACCAGACCCCGTGGCTGAACTTGACTCCCAGCAGTGCAGATGGAAAGGAGAACAGTAGGGGGAAGATCCCCCTCACTTTTGTTGAACCATAATCTCAAAACAAATAGCCCGAACGGCTGTGCTGCGGGACAGATGACCTGATGGAGCAGTCCAGGACCAAGAGACCAAGTTCTCTGTCTAAAGTCTCAAGTCTCTAAAAATCATTGCCACGTCATAACTGCCTGTTCATGTCTCCTATAAAGACAAGCTTTGGTCTTGGCGTGAGCACTTTGATTTCTAAATCAAAGTACATATACTCAAAAGCTCTTGTCAACATTACACATTTCAAATCATCGTAGATATTACTAAAATGCTTAAACGGTTATGTATGAAATCACACAAAATACTAGGCTGACCCAACTGTTAAACAGTGTATGCCTCTATTAAAAATTTTGTTTCACAGCCACCATATAGTCACTGTCGGACAGAAACGTCTCCAAAATCAGTACTTTTCATGAAACATTGTATTTTTAAATAACTACACTGTATTGTCAAACAGGCAAAGTATTCAAACGATTTATCAGTTCAATACTTGCTAAACCCACAGACAAACATGAAAGATGACCAATACCAATTCTTTTTATGAAAACCAAACATTTAGTCGGAGGTTTCTGCCCGACAGTGAGAATATAAAGCACTGCAATCTATTAGATTCATTTAAATTCGGAAACATACAAGGGGTTTATCTCCTCAAAAAATCTTTGGCAAGCGCACCCCATGGGACGAGGTCCATACTGAAACTAACGCTGTGGTGGACTGACTGCCTCCCTGCAGAAAGAGATGTTTCCAAAAACCCTGATCGCAATATGTACCGCTTCGGTCTCTCACATTCACCTCTTTTCTGCTTAATACTCCATCGTCACACTCCCAGATCTCTCACTCATTCTTTTTGAACTTCTCTTCCTCTATCTTCATCGCACCCCCGAAATATACCTCTCAGTGCAAGAGCGGGTCAAATATTCCAATTAAATACAAAAAAGGAAAAGCTGCCGTTCTACTTAACTTTGACATTTAGTGCTCAGCGTTGGGGTTTACCCGCTCCGAAAGATGGGTCAGATTGAGAAGGTAGAAGGTCCTCATCGATCTCTGTGAGAAAGCGAGTGATACCTCCTGCCAATTACAGTAATCACGTATGCCCATTTCAGCGGTGAGCAGATGTTATCCATGAGAAGCTACAGGAAGCTCTATGATAACATTTAAAAAAAATGCCAACCACAGTTACACTAACACATAAAAAGATTAGCTGAGCACACACCCAGTATGCAATATACTCAATTTCACGCACACAGAATAAATCTCTTTCTCAGCCGTAGATGCACAATCGTCATGCAATCTGCCGTGGTTCCCGGGCCTCTTGCTCCCGAGGGCCTCCCTAGCCATGCTAACCTTGTTTATGACCGTTTGGGTCGCCACTGCCCTTATCAGACGGCCATCTTCACTGCGGCCTGCAAACTGCATTTACCTTGCTCTCAGCCTTAAAAAAACATACATGCAAACGTAAACCTTGTGTCTTCACCGAGCAGCATTCAGAACAGACCGTAAAGGGCTGAAGGAAACGTTGATGAATTATTAAGATTAAAATCTTTCTCCGATTATCTGTTCTTCCCTTCTTCCATTCCCCTTTTCTCCCTTTTCGGGGGGGAATTTTTAAAACATTTATATTCCTCTGTTCCTGAGTAAAGGAGCTCAGGGCGGATATTCCATTAAAAATAAAAGTTGCTGGAGAGAGAGGCAGTCACTGCCCCGGTGGGTTTGAAATTTTAGGCACCTTTAATCAGCCCCACTGTTTCTATACAGAAGCAGATGAAACAGGTGTGTAATGATTTTCTTCTTCAACTAGTTTGCTTGAGTCTCTGGATGCTGGCAACTTAAAAGCCAAAGAAAGAGAATAGACTTTTCTTTAGCTTTTATTATTACTGTCAGGGCAGCCGCTCGCTGTTTCCCTTTGTTGGAAGGTCTTATCAATTTTCCAACTTATTAAAAAAACGATGCATTAGGGATGTAACTGCTATTATCTTGGTCAGGTGTACGGCAGAGAATTGTGGGATTCTTAGCTGACGGCTCGAAGCAACACTTTAATGATTGTCTTTGCTGTATCAAAGAACGTTTGGACCTAACTTCATAGGCATCATCTGGTTCTTTGGTTAAGCAGGTAAAAACTAGCTCACAAATCTAATGATGTAGTTGCCCGAATAGATCTGATAAGAGAGCATAACTTATGTATCAGAGTAAAAATATATAAATCAACAAATCAAAGAGAATAATGTGGCAAGCAATGCCTCTTTTAACTCCCTTTAACCTTTTTAAATGTGAATGTGTATTTCCTTTAATATTACAGTAGAGGAATTCATACTTAAAATAAAAATAAAAACAAATACAAATTCAATTTTTTTATTTTAGATATGTTAAGGATTTCTAGTAAACATGTATCTAGATACAGAATGTAATTTACAATCTTTAAATAAATATGGCAGCAATGTAGTGCACCACACATATTTATAATATTTCATAAATGCATTTATTTTATGTAAATGTGATTTTAATCGTTTTTTAAATTAACACACTACACGGCTATAAAACTGTGTTTATCAATAGTATGATTATCTGATATGAGTCAAGTTAAAATAATGCTTGCAGTAACTCGACGGCACGATCTATGAATCCACCTCTGTGCTGCCCCTGCAGAAAATTGGACTGAACCATTTAAGTCAGGGGATCCCTCATATACGGGGGGGATCTCATCTTTTCACAAAACCTGGGATGATCCATCCATTTCTGTACAGAAACCTCCGATCAAACATGGAAAAAGGCATAATGCAAAGTACAATGCATGGCAAAAAATACTTGCATGTTTATTTAAAAAAAATTTGCTTGGTATACTCTGGTAATATTACAAAGACAGGTTAGGAAAGAGGCATATCCTATTCTATTTATTGAATGTATCACAATCAGAATGAATCGTAGCTGTGCTCAAGATTTCAAGGTACACAGAATTAACAAGACAGATAGTAACTTTGTTTTCTTAAGGCAATCTACGAAAAAAGCATATTTTATTTATAGTTCAGGATTCGTTCCCTCGTGCGGCTTTTCTGGTATTGTCCCTACATACTGTACGAAACAGACAGTGTCGTTCTCCACTATCACTTACAGTATGCCAAACAATGCCACTGCTATCCATGACAATGACATAAGTCACTGAGATGTGTTCCCTATGTGGGACTGCTTGTTGTGCGTTTAAACAATCTTAATAAAATATTTCTGCAGAGGTTAGGTGGACCCCTGGCTCATTATAGATCTCAGAGCGGGCCGATAAGTGCTGTTCGGGTCCCAGCATGATTTATTAAGACTGGATAGAGAAGAAGAAAGACTGCCGGGTTTACACGGCCACAAGACACTGAAGCCACAGAGATGTTTTAAGGCAGAAGGTTCGGTAAAGTGGCCGAGCCAAACAGCTTTACATCATCTGCGGTTCGTTTCGAAATGAATTATGAATGCCCAAATGAAATACATAGGAGTTAAGACGCTTTTAAATAATTCTTTCGTTGCCTTCCTCCCTTTAGAACTTCACTCCATGTGTGTGTGTTTATGGATGTGCCCTGTGCATCAGCAGTATCGCCCAGAGCTAAATTCAAGGCCATTTGCTCTTCAGAGCACAGCACTAATGGGCGAAGGGAGGGACAAACAGGCCTTCTGTTTAAAAATGGATGGCTGTGAGATGGCCAGATCTGAGCAAACAAACATCACAGGCTAATTGGTTTGTTTGAAGGACAAGAGGCAGGGCTGCTCCCGGAGCTCTACCCACCCACACCTGAGGAAACAACGACTCAGGTGTCCTCTTTATCATCGACAGGGTGCTGGTGCACGACTGAAACCGTTCCGCACTTCCACTGCAGAAATAGAAAAAACGGTTCTGTATCGGCCCCTTAAATCCAGACTTTACTATAAGCAGGATGATTTAATATCAAACATGTTAAAGTTTTAATAAAGCAACCTGGCGGAAGTATACAGTAAGAATAGAAGAATAAAAAAAAGAAAGTTGATTATACAAACCTTTTTGTCGTAAAGGCGGATTTTTACTTCTGCGTCAGAACTACGCCGTAGCCAACGCGTCGGGTTTATGTACGCATTTCAGAATGAATTACATAAATACATTATGTGTTCTTCTCTACGTAACAACACAAGCTGCAAAAGTGACTGTTTACTGCCGCAATCGCTGCTAATGCTGGATTTATCAATTAATCAATTCCAATGAGACCGGAGCTTAACGCTCACCTGGTGCATCATGGGACTGACAGCGGGCCGGAAAAGGCCTTGAGAGCGTCAAAAAGTTGAAATCTTCTTAACTTCATAAAATTATCAAGCGACAAACACCGGGCGGCAGCCAATCGCCTTAAACAGTGGGTAAGCCAAGATTATGATGCATGTTTCCGACTGCTTGCAATTGGTCGATTCATTTGGGAGCCATATTGGCGTAAAATTAATGACACGCCTCAAAGCAAATGTGTTTCAGCGTTGCCAGCGGCCAGCTCCGCTGCAGTGGAAATACACCGTAAGCCGATGTGGCTGCTGCTGCCATTCACCACAAGACCAAATATTATTGTCTTCAGCTGTGCATGCCGCAAAGAGCCGTGCACGTGGAAGTTGCAGGATATTGGATGCACGAGCACGGGTTGCGCGCCGCCTCCGCTCCACCAACAAAGCAGCGCGGGTTTTTTGCCGCTTACAGTATGTTTCCCTTTGAAAATGAACTGGACAAACGTGACTGCCGCGTACCGTGTGAAACTACCATTAAGCTCAGTTTTTACTGGTGTGTAGGGCCTACGCTGTAGCAACATACTCTACGCCGTAGCTTGACGCGCAACTCTCCAAAAATGTAACAGCCATCAACTCAACACGGACCCTACGCAGACCGCAAGAGCTGTGATTGGTCTGTTTGAACCCCTCCCTCACATCAAAAAACTCTGCAATTGCGTCATGTTTACTCAAACGCATGAATTACTTAGGTACATTTTTTTGTTCTTCTGTATTTAAAATCTCAAACTGCAACAAAAGTGACTGTTCACTTGCCGTTATCACTGCTAATGCTTCTAAAACGAGCTGCTTATTATTTGGCTCTTGTCTTAGCTGCACAAGCAACACGGTTCGTGGACACTGACACCTAATGGTCATTGCCTGTCGACAGAAGTAAAAACCCGCCTTAAGGAAATGCGTAAAGTGTATCGCACAAAGCGATACACTTTAAATAAAGACTTAGAATTTTAATTATACCAAAAACATATTTAGTTATACAATGCTGGAACATCACTTCTTTTGGTTGGTGGCATATTTTTCTGATGTTTGATTGCACAAAATTTATGATAAATTTCTATAATTCATGAAATGCCACAAAATGCGTGGCCCCCTTGGGTCCCCCGGTTCTAGAACCACTGACATATATCTGTATGATATATAAACAATATATTTTCATATAATCTAATATCTTTATAATAATAATTTTATTTAATTTGAAAAATATATTCTTTAACTCCAGTGTAAGCCTGCTTTTATTAAACATTTTTAAAAATTATTTGCAAATTGCCTGATGTTCTCAACTTGTGATATATATGCAAAGTAATAATTAAATTCCTATTATTTAAATAACATAACACGTTATGTTATGTAAACATAAAGACTTGCACTAGCACTATCAAGGTTTTGCATTCAAGTCTGGACCAAGTGATCGGTTCCCCCCATCAAACGAAAGCAAAACAACCAGCGCCATTTAGGTGGTTTAACTGTAAAGTTGAGCTCTAAAGGAAACTGGCCTAGATGGTTACAAAAACATCCACAACTGCCCGTCACATCTTCTCGAACCTGAACCAAACGCTCCATTGAGGACAGCAACATTTGCTCTAGCGTGCCTCCCGTTCAGGGTTTGAGCTCTGTAGAGAAATGACTTGACATCATTTGACCGAGGCAACAGGCTTAACATAGGAAAAGAGGATACACAGATATATATTCCTTTACTCCACAGTTAATTTTTAGATCTCTAACATCCTATGGCTGTCTATTTTTCAGGACTCTTCTCTTTTCACTTTTTTTCGGCTTTCATTCTTTTCTTTTAAGACGTTACGGGAGCCGGGTGCTGATGGTGATAGATGGCTCAGCGCTCTAACACTTTATCCAATCCAGTGCAGTTTTCATCCAATAAAGAATCACTTGTGCTCTCTCAAACTAAATGGAAGTCAGGCAGCGGAGAGAAAGGGGCTGCGGTTTGTTTCTGAGCTGCGAAAATCAAATTTTCTTAAAGCTACCGCGGCAGTGGCTCGCAGAAAAAGCGGCAACAGGCCTGGTCCGCAGACGTCTGCACACACAATTTAATCCATCACAGACCGCCTGACACCCCATCAATCAAGCTTTCATCAGCACGGACCCCAAAAAACTATATTTCCATGCACCCGCTTCTAACTGGGCCAAAGCCAAGCCCCTGCTGGCCAATAGCCGGGACCGGGGGCCCCCGACCAGACAGGGCTGCTGGGTAGCACCACCGACACGGCTCATGCATGGACACGCCCTCAGCCTGCAGGTCGGCGGGACTGCAGCAGAGATTCACGAACATACACTCCAGAGACTTGCAGAAATTCCTCACCGTAGAGACGCTGCACGGGCGAGGCAACATATTTCTGCCACATTAGTGAGTCTGAAATAACAGGGCTTTATTTTTAAAGTATAAACTGTTACAGGATGATTTCTTTAGATTCTGAGATATCCATTCATGGTTGAATCAAATATTTTTTGTAATATTTAAGCTTTAAAGATGTTATATAAATACTAGTATTCTTTCTATACAGGTGTTTTAAATATATATCCTTTGCTTTTTCTAAGATTTGTTTGAGGGTTAGAAATCCACGAGGATATGATTTTTTTAAAGAAAGTGTTTTGACTCTATTTAGACCGTACAAAGTCAGGACTTCTTTGCTTTCTAGCTGTTTTCCAGAAATAACGATTTGCCTACATGAGTCAAATACCCTCAAATGCGAATGCTTTGTAACCTCAGGTGAAACAAGAGCACTAAAATACAGTTTAGTGTATTTAAAGTGCTCTATTTTTTTGCACTTAGGGTTGTACAGAAAATATCTCTTTAGTACCTTTTAACATAAACATAAGGAGATATAAGCCTACTCAATGGTGCTATATATATACATAATGCACACAAATTCTGACTTAATGACATATTTTAATTACAAAGTAATTAAAAAACAAAGTATGTATTAATTTAGTTGTCTATATATGTTTTTTACACTTTCTTCACTTCAAGTGCTATTACACATTCTTGGAACTGTTTGGTGCCTTACATTGTTGTCTTCAAGTGATGCTCACTGTGATTTGTAGCACAACATACTTAGTTACAGTCACATTATAATTTGTTAGTTTAGTTGCAATGCTTACTTATGTGTTCAGTTATCATGTTGCATCTCTTTCTACAAGACTGCAGAAGTACCCGATCAAGAACAAACACAACCTGCATCCAACACACTCACAAACACACAAAAACCCATTAAATGTACTGTCCTTCATCATTCTTTGCCGTATGACACCCCATCATCCCGCACCCCCGCCCAGCCCTAACCTGACCCCTCCCGTGGCTGTCCTTTGTTCCGGGAACATGTGCCATTTCACCCCCTCAGCATCCCACAGGCTGTGGCTCTGGTGGCCTATGATTTATAATTCATAGGGGCCGCTTTTATATGGGACCTTGGTCTACCTGATATCTCTCAACTGCTCCTGTCCCAGGACAGGGAAGGAGGGGGGGGCTTTCTTCATTACACTATGACAGACTTCCTCTCGAACCCAATGTGCCACCTCCGTCCAGCATGTATATGGGTTTTAATGATCTCCCTGCTGCAAGTCATTGATATCATTGATAAACTCGGTATGCAGTCTGAGTCTCCCTCCCTTCCTTTCTGAATTAATATCCTCAATATCGCTTTCTACGTCTGAAAGATTGTACGGTATGATAAATACAGTCTGTCTCTTCATGCAGTACGTAAGAATAACTTGCGCAGGCATTAGCCTAGCTGCCGCAAAGCATTCGGCCCTCTGGCCCACCCTAGTGCTTGTGTTTATATGCATGTGTGTGTATGACAGTGAGAAAGTGAGAGCGGCGCTCAGAAATTGACCTCAGCGTGGGCCCTGGGCATCAGGCTGTGGGCCAGGTCTGATTCTGCTTAAGGCTTTGCTCCTTGGCCTCCCGTACCCTCCCAGTTCTCTAGCGTTGCTCCTGCAGTGTACTCCTACATGCCCCCCACCTCCCCACGGGGGCTCCATCACGGCGGGGCTTGTCCGATTGCCAGCGGCAGGTTAAACGACAAAGAGAGGGCAGCTCAGCCCGGATCAGAAGCATGTATTATTGTTGTTGTTACTAAGTGCTCCGGACTAATTATTCCACCCTGATTTGGAAATGGAGCTTGGGCTCATTTCCATATCAATGGCCAGAGAAAAGCCGGTGGGGGGGCTTGGCGTGTGCTTAGAATGCCTTGACACACAGGAGCCACTCATTCAAACAACAAACACACAACAAACCCCCCTCCTCTAAGATGGGTTTATAAATACTCTGTATATAATGCTGGTTGGTGGGGTTATTTGTGTGTGTGTGCGGGGGGGGGGTTTGGTTGATTAGATGAGGGCACTCTGTCAAATTATTGGGCTGGCCCTGGATTAGTTTGGTTGTTGCGTGGCCCCGCACTCCACGGAGATCATTTAGGCAATTATCAAGAACAAAGGCAGCCGCAGTGTTGAACAGCACCACTTCAAAGGCTTGCGCCAGGCGAACAGTTACAGCAGACTGGTCAATTTCCATACAAACCGCACCCCCCCCCAAACCCCCCTCCAAACTCGGCCTCCCCTCCTCAACATGCCTCAAGGCATTCTAGCAGTGCTAATGAACAGTAGCTGCCTCTGCTGCCAAACATCGCACATACACACACGCTCGTGATGGGAACTTTATGATGGGCTCTTCACTGGTGTTTCAAACACAAAGAGGATGAGCAAGCCTTCGTAACAACTACTTGACTCTTTATTGCCCAATTGTTGGCAGGGTGTTGGACCCTTTTGTCCTTTTTCCTGCCTGTAAGATCCTCAAAGCTAGCGAAAATTGTATGTTTTCCCCACAATCGCTCAGCTTTCAAATCCACATCAACGGCTTTTGAGAACAAGCTACTTATTTTGTGTTCCAAAGAACGCCGCCGTCGCGCATAACTGCCGTAATTGTTGTCATTACTTAGGAAAATATTTCGTAATGCGTAGCAACGGCAAGATGACAAAATTGCGCTTTTATTTTGTAACACTACATGAAACACCAGAAACTTTTTTTTTATTAAAAATAAAGAAAGTTTAAAGAAAGGAAATAATATGTTATGTGCATTCATTGGTTAAATATAACAGAACAAAACCGAACAGAAATTTATGTTTTCAAAATGATGTATCTTTTGATAAAATAATTGTACATAAAATACAACTTTGACTGTAAAGTCAGAGATCAATATTTTCTTAATAAACACTAGCAAATGAATGAGCTCTAATAACACCTACCAACTCACAAAAAAACTCATTAATTGTATCAAAATTTAGCATTTAATCCAAATTGCATACTTTATGCATCATTTAATAACACAGAATAATGTCACATGCTTTTATGACTGCATGTTACTTTCCAAAATAAGCATTAAAAAAGTTTTAGACCTAAAGTGGAGCAAACAGAATGAGGCATTATGAGCAGTGTTTAAAAGGATGAGAAGATATTCCAAGACTGTTGACTGAATGCTAGTCTTGAGACTTCCACAGCGGCCCTCCAACAGTGCCAAAGTGATTGGGTTTGCAACAGTAGCACTTAAGCGGTCCTGAAAAGCAGCCCCCTCTGGCATTCACAGCTAATGTATTCAACTGTTTTTGCTACACTTAGATCATCCTCGATTTACTCTAACAAAAGCGCATCTTCTGCAATCATAGCCTATTTGCTAAGTGTTCTCACTACAACTCTGAACTATCTGGGACAGGCTGAAGTTTTGAGAACAATGTCGCTAGTCACATTCGCAATGCAGCTGCAAGGTCCTCATGATGTTTTTTGGACACCGCTTAATTGTATATCACTATTTATAAACAAAAACAATCCTCTGACCTGAGCCAGGCTATTCTTTAAGGTGCAGCTGTCTCGGTATTAAAAATTCAGTATCTGTTTCTCTGCTGTGACCTCCGTGTTTGTCTAACTGCAGCATGGCCTGACAAAGGAGCAGTGCTCAGGGTGACAGGATCATTCATTGTGGATGGCACGTTCTAGAGTGCCGAGCGGAGTAGCAGCCTGAAGCCTGCAATGGGGCGACAGGTCTTTGAGTTTGAGACAGAAGCAGAGCAGAGGATCGCCAAACCAAAGGTGTCACTGCCAGTTTGGGGAGTCACTGGGTCTGACAGCCTTCCACCATCATTTGGGCACAGCCAGCTTTCCTCGTGGACACAAAACAGCGCAGAGCAGGCCAAAGCGCTCGGTTCCTGCTCTCTTGCCCTTCTTGATGTTGCTTTTAAAGATCCAAGACAAACATACACGCAACTAGATCCTTCACTTAGGATTAGGTTTCGACAAAATATAGACCTTTATTGCACTCGATTAATAATTCAGGAGGAGTAAAATCGGACTTTGTAAAATGTTTATTGATACGGCATGGGCAGTGTCAGACTGGTGACACGGATATTGATAATGCCATCCGAGCACATGACTCTCAGGGCCCGGTTGGGAATTACGGGGTGGTCGGGGTGAAAGAAAACAAGTATGATTATGGGCTGATCCAAAAAAGAATAAGGGCTGTCAATCATTTTTTTAAACATTGCATTCATTTGATTGCAATGATTTATTAATAATGAAAAAAATATTTAAATGAAAATGTTCAAAATAACTACAATTATTGTGGCACATTAAATTTCAAATGGAAATTAAAAATGGCTCAAGAATTAAGATTTTGTTCCACACTTGTTTTTGAATTCTGTACAACTTCTGCCTCGAGTGTGTGCTGACCCATCAAAAATAGATATTTAATTGAACTAAATGAGTGCGTTCAAACCGCAACCCTAATAATAATACATTCATAAATAAATAAAAATATCTAGCAAACGCAGGAACTCGTGTCACAAACATAATCGATTTACAGGGAACCGAGAGCGACAGATTGAGAGAGAAGAAAACAGAGAGATGAGAACGCAGCTAAGGCAGCTGATAAAACAATGACAAAAAGACGAGGGCGATAAAGTTGTCGCCGAAAGACTGGTGATGAAAGGCAGGGAAATAAAAGCAAGGATGTCATTAGAAGTCATCCTTTCATTCCTTCACAAAAGCAGTTAATATGAGCCTGAACATACAGATATAATAAAGCAGAATATTCTCATTATTATTAATACTAATAAGGAGAGATCACATTGTGAAGAACAGCCCGGCCTTCAGCACATGCTAATAGTCACAGGATTCATAATGGTAATGTCATGAAATTCAGCTTTTCCTGCTCATCACAGCATCCATTTTATTCCAATCTTCCTATTCATGTGACAGGAGTCATATTCCTCTAAATCCAACACTGGGGCCCTTTAGCGCTGATAATATAAAATAATGTATTCTTTACATTTATTAAATACACACTTGGAAATATAATATAGCGGAGAGCATCCCCCCCCCCCCCTTCAAGTGGTGTGGTGGAGGGAGAGGCTTCTGGTGTCAGGGAAATTGCCCGGCGTGTATTTGTTTGAGATGCAAAACTGTTTAAATCTTTAATAAAATGACAAGGATGGAATATCAGACATCATCGGCTGGGCGTGAGGGACGGGGCATTTATATTGTGTCATTTGAAGGCCTGGGAAGGGATCTGTGTGTGTGTGTTGGAGGGAGTGGGTGTTATGGCCTTATAGGGTTGAAAATTGTTCAATGATGATATTATTCTCATTTGAAATATTCTTCCTCTTTCCATCTACATCCTATGGTGCTTCACTAGAGGCCATTTTAATTCCCAGCTCACTTGGCAGCGATCCTTCAAACATTTCCAAGACAAATTTCCATTCCTCTTAACGGGTTATTAATGCCACTCGGCTTTATTTCTAAATAAGTTATGTTTGGGAGCTGGAGAGAGAGAGAGCTTTTGCCGTACAATAGCCTATCACTTAGAAAAGAAAAACGCACGGGGGAAATGAGACCATTCTCTTTAGCGCTTTTAAGTTATTATGAAAGCATCATTATGGTGCATCTGCTTTTGCGTGACCGGCCTCATAAGCCGCCCGTTGACTGCTTTTTTGCGGCTATATTGGAACGGTTTGATGAAAAATTACAACAGCCATTATGTCTGCTTATCATAATAGCCTGCTCGCAACAGACAACAGACGTCTCATGTGAAGAATTCCTAACGTTCCAGGCATTTACAGCAAATGAGCAGGGTCATCAGTGAACCGAGTGCTTAAAATTTGGTGGTGTTGTGGACCTGAGAATGCTGAGATTCTTTACCTTGGGGACCACACACATTCTAAAAAATAAAGGTGCATAAAATTTTCTTCACAGCGATACCATAGAAGAACCATGGTTGGTTACACAAAGAACAACTCAGTAAAAGGTTCTTTAAAGAAACATCTCTTTTTTACTTTTTAAATCTGAAGAACCTTTTTTATCACCACAAAAAAGAATATTCTTTGTATGCTAAACGTTATTTGGATGCAAGAGGTTCTTCATGGAACCATTTAGACAAAATTATTCTTCTATAGTATCGAAGAACCTTTTGAAGCACCTTTATTTTTAAGAGTACATGAGAACGAAATATATGCAGATGGGGTCATAGAAAATTTCCAGGGGAAATAAACTTTATTTTAAAAGCGTTTTAAAGCAAAGAAAGATTTTTTCGAGCAAAAAAGTTGAGAGCTGCTGGCGTAACATGTGTTTTTGCTCCCAGGTATTAGTATCTTAGTTTTGACGGACACACGGCAATGTGGAACACAAACGCACACTCAAATTTTGCCAGGAGGTGCATGTGTTGTCTCTCTCATCTTTAAAACGGCTTCTCGTGGCATCAGGGGTGGTATCAGTACCAGCCCAACATCAGCGAATGGTGACTACTGGGAATCTGTGTGATATCAAGCAGGCCGCCAAATACACAACATTCTGCAAGGAAGTAAGCAGAAATACAGGAGTTTGTTTAGCAAGCACCAGCTTTGTTTTTCAGCAGCGCAAAGCAACAGAAACACGTCGCAGCTGGGCTGACAGAAGACCGAAGCCTGTCAAAAACAAGCGTCAGCTTTGAATGAATGAAGGGAGGGGGTCTTTAAAAACAATAGTGGAGTAAGCAAAAGAAATACATAACCAATGAGCAAAAAAACTAGACAGATAGGGACACACACACATACATACAGAGAGAGAAGACAAACACGCATAGCATTCATTCCCACAACATCCAGTACAAACAAAAAGGAACAAAATTACAGAATATGAAATCATGTTTGGGAAAAGTGGGTTATTTTTGAGCGTTGTTCCACTCTTTTCCAACCACACTCAGCCTTATGTTATTCAGATGAGCACTGAAAGGGGAAAAGGTGCCACTAAACCTCAGAATAGCTGCCACTGATGGAACAGAAATGAGAATATTCACTTCGTCTCAACGTATTGACATAAATCAACAGGAAGATGGAACGAATGTTGAGCTAATTATTGTGCTCGTGAAATAACCGAGAATGACACCTAGGCGCAACTGTAACATGTATAATAAATGCATGTCTGTCTTCCCGTGACGCAAATGGAGGAAAATATATCCATAAACAAATTAGGGATGTGCTTATTTGTGCAACATGTACCAGTTAATCATACGCATTCAACAAATGGGGCACAATCAATAAAGCCCTATGTGAAAATGTAATGTTTCTAGAAATCTGTAATCTAACATTATCACTTCCAGTTTATTGGTTGCGTTTGTTGCAAAACATACCTGGAAAATCCACTTAAAATGACACAGCTGGTTCAACATATTGAATAACATATTAAAATCACTATTTTCTAAAGACGGATATTATATTTGTTTCATCAAAACATTACAATAAAGTGAATGCGTGTCAATAGGGTACTACACTTTAATAGCCGAAATCTAACTAGCAATTCCAAAAATAAATATTTCAGGCGTTTCTTTTCTTTTTTATTTCAAATCGCAATACATTTATATTAGATTCATGCATTTGCCAGATGCTTTTATCTAAATATCCAAAAGACCTTCGAATTGATCATGTAAGCCAACTCTCAATGCTCCACCCTGTCAAGTTCACCCTGTCAAGTTTTTTAGCAAGGGTACAAAAAGACGAGCTAAAATGAATAACGTGCGAGTCCTTAGCTTGACAGGGACCATATTTCTAAAACTCTGGCTTTAACACAAAGCCACAGAGCTCAACAGGTACCGTGTAACAGGACTGACCCACCTGCAACAGAGATGGACTGCCTGCGAATACACTTAATGTGCCACCATCAGTCTGAGAGTGTGCAGAGAGGGCGAGATGCCCGGCGTCCATCACTCTGACGTGAAAGAAATCAGATCGGAGATATACAGCCTCACCATAGCTCAAAGACACATGCATGCACGAGGGCCTCCGCAGGAGCACTTCAATTGGATACGCCATCTAAATATTGCATGAATAACACAGGCGAGGCCTAGAGTGCACCTCTGATAGGAACAGACGCTTCAGAGTGCCCTCAACTGTTTTAAAATAAGGTTCGCTTGACCAACATCTACAAATACTTATCCCGTCAGTCAAGAGACCACTGAGAAGAGAGGCCATGTTGTTGATTGTAATGCTACTGTGAGATTCTTGACACTAGATTTCAGGGGGGGAAGTTTTGCACAAGTGCACGGCACAGCAATTCAATAGTTTAAAAAAGATTCACACTTTTTTTGTCGATATTTGATAAAGTACTCTGCGGGGGTAAAATAGGTGAAGTCTTGAATAAGCCTTCTGGTGTCCAGACCTTTGGCTTGACCTCAAGAGAGAAATTCACTCCACACAGCAGAAATATGAAATGTTTAGTAGAAAAGGAATGGTGCAAAATTCCTCCGGACCGCTGTGCAGGCTATTTCTGCCAAAAAAGGGGTCAACCAGTCATCCAGTCCAAAGGTTTGCACACTTGTTCCATCTAGAACTGGGAATGCTTATAAGAAAATGTATCAGTTATGTTTAACTGATTTCATAGGGTTTTAAAGACCATACATCACACTTTTGATCATTTTTTGGATCTGTTTTTGACGTTATTTTGGCAAAGGTGCATATACAGTAGGACAGAAAACATAGGCCATGTTTTGCAGAACAGCAAAAGAATTCAGTATATTGAATATCAAACATTTGATTAGTTTTTGGTTGAGCTCCCATTTCAAGTTGTTGTGTGTCGGATTTTATTCTCTTGTTTTATTCTTGCCTCGTGGCAGGTAATGTGTGCCTTCGTCCTCAAGAAGAGCCAATGTGAAGGAACATGACATTAGAAGAACCCTGAGAGGAAAAGAAACGTGCAGCGCCATTTCAAGGCATCCGTGGCGGAGGCTGGTAAGATGGACTCCCTCCTCGATGCTAGCACTGGCTAACCCAGCCTCTGGCTCATTAACCCCATCATTGACTAATAGGAAAAATGTAAATGGTAGTCAAATGTGCCCTGGAATCTAGACCTACATTCTTTACCATATCTTATTTTACGTTCAACACAACAAAATATATATACTATAAAATCACTTTTTTCTACTATGGTAGTCAATGATGTCCCTGAAAAGTTGCTAACATTTTCCAAATATCTATCTTCGTGTTCAACAGAGACATAAATGTATACAGGTTTGGAACTTGAAGGTAATGATGATTTTGATGAATTTTCATGTTTTGGGTGGAATATCCATTTGTGTAGTATTATGCTTTAAAATGAATAAACAGCCGTGTGTCTGACTAAATCTGTCTTTCTTAATAACAGCCGAAAAAGAAATACGAAAACACGAATAAAGCTGCTTTTTTACTAATATAGCCAAGAAAATGGCAATTCTGTGAAAATGTCTTCTCCGATAGGCTGGCAGAACGTTTCTGAGCGTAAAGTAATTTGCCATTCAAGTATTCTCTCTGATGAGAAAGGGCCCGGCGGTGAGTGGTTTGCCGTGCTTGTCGCAGGCCTGAACACAAGCTGTCTGCCTGCTGAAATCTTCCAAGCTCAAATAGTCAAGTGGAGATAAAGACAAAGAGGCTGTATTCCTTAGCACATTTCAAAAGATCATAAAGCAACGCGTCACATCGCCTCAGAGCGATCTCTACATTATGAAGTTTAATCCCTTCTGATCTGCATCAATAATTACTATGGCAGGGGCAAGCGCTTGCCTTCCATTACCGCTAATTATAACGCCGGCATTGATAATCCTTTTAATAATCATCAGATAGGCCCGACATTAAAGGCAGGCTGTGGATAATGAGCACTGGGGGTGGTGTTTTATTATAACAGCACTGTTCACCTTCTCGTGGAAATATATCGGGCTGTGAAGTTGAGAGTAATGGTGCCATAAACATGCACCTGATGTAACGTGTGTGTGCAGTAAGTACCCGTCTCACAAACACAATCATGCGTGCTGTTTATTTGCACGTATGAAATCACACAAAGACAACAGGCGATGTGTGCCGAGCTTAAAGGCAGCCTGTTGAGGAAAGCCACGTCAACAAACTTTCAGAGAGAAGATAGTGGGAAAGTCGAAGAAAGCTTATTGAAGGAAAAGAAGAAGAGTGAAGGAAAGATAGAAATTAAGAAAGGAAGGATGGATGGAGGGATGAAGGGAGGAAGAAAGAAAGAACTGGAAATTACTAAAAAGAAGGGAATGACTAGACCCCCATCCCTCTCCAGAGCAGCATAAATTGATCTATTAAGTCCCCTCGATCTCTCCCCCTCCCTCCTGTCCTTTCTCTCATATCCATCTCTCTCTATCCAGGAGCTGCTGGGAAAATCTGATTACTTTATACATGAGGCTGGACTGAAGGTGGTGGGCAGACACAGATAAAAAGGCGGAGGAGAGATTGGGTGAGCTGAGTGATGCAAATCAGCTGCTGGGGAGAGAGACAGGTAAAATCACAACATCACAGTCACAGCCGAGCAAAGTGGCCACCACAACATGAAAACATTCAGAAAACAAGGACACAGACTCTGTAATTCCGTGCTGCCTATTCATCTGTAGCTCGCCATACAAACTGTATTTAAATGCAAAACAAGAATTCAAACCTTACAAAAAGTACAGTGGTATTGACAGGTTTTGAAGTACAGTACAGCGGTGTCCAAAGCAGAGGGATTTTAAGACAATTTTTATCAAGAAGTATACTGTAAACCCACTTGAACAGATGCTAAGAAAAATTTACATTCCTCACATTTTATATAATAAATGAATACATAATACAATAATACAACTTAAATTATTACATGTAAATATTTATTCTTAAAATAGTTCAAGATCCATAACCATTAAATTATTCATGTTTAAATGATAAAATTTTCTATATGGTCTTACATTTTCTGACCCCACTTCATGATAACCCCTTCCGAAAATGAACCACGGTGTTACTACGGTAACCATGGTTAAAGGGACTGTTCACCCAAAAAAGAACCCTCAACCCCTTACTTACCCTCATGTGATTTCATACTTGTATAAGTTGCTCTATTTGGAATATTTGAAATAATGTAAGTCATTTGCAGTTTTCCTATAATCTTTTTAAAATATCAAATTCTGTGTTCAACAGGACAAAAAAATACAATATATTTTCCTACTATGGTAGTGGATGATGTCGCAGAACTGAAAATTGCTAACATTCTTCTCCATATCTTTTTCTGTGTTCATTAGAACTATAAATACAGGTTTTAAACAACATGAAGGGTGAGTAAATCATGACAGAATTATACTTTTTTGGTGAACTGTCCCTTTAAACTATCACACCATAGACTGACCATGATCTTAATACAGCAACCATAGTTTAACTTTGATATTTATAGTAAAAGTATGGAACTGCAAACAGTAATCAATCCAGCCAAAACTACACTTTTTTACTACACTTTTACTATATTCAAACCATGGTAAACTTTCATCAGGGATGAATTGAGTGATATTAAAGTACCACCATATTGCCATTACTTTGCACAGTGCCACCAAAGTATATTTGATAAATAATGGAAAACACGATTTGATAGATATTTGTGCAAGACATGTTAGAAACTGACATTTCTGGGAAATCATTGACGACCATAGTAGGAAAAATGTAAATGGCAGTCAAATTTTCCCTAGTGCGGTTTGCATTCCTAAATTCTTCAAAATATCTCATTTTGTGTTAAACAGCATGATAAAATTACACAGTTTTTTCTATTATGGTAGTTAATGGTGTCCCAGAAATGTCAGTTGCTGATATTTTGTCAAATATCTTTCTTTGTGTTCAACAGAACAAAGAAATGTAGGCTATACAGGTGAGAATATGATAACAGAATTGTCATTTTTGGGTAGAATATACTCTTTCTCCAATTTATATGTGGTAAAATAAAGGAAAGAATCAGTTCAATTCTGACACATTCGTGATTTCACTGCAGTACAGCCTCTTCGTCCCTCAGCCTCTCAGTGTCCCACCATTTTAACTGCACCTGTCATTTGCACTCCAGTCATTCGCCATTTCTTTCTCTGTGCTCAAAGGGACCGCTAACTAGAGCCGTCGGTCAGATAGGCCAGCACCGGGGCAGGACGGGGTGGCGTTTGGGGGGGTTAATGAGCCAGAGGCTGTGTTAGCCAGTGCTAACACCGTGGAGGGAGTCCATCTTACCAGCCTCCGCCACGGATGCCTTGAAATGGCGCTGCACGTTTCTTATCCTCTCACGGTTCTTCTAATGTCATGTTCCTTCACATTGGCTCTTCTCTGTAATCTCACCCTCGCTCCTCGGAGGAGGAAGAAGGCACACATTACCTGCCACGAGGCAAGAATAAAACAATAGAATAAAACCGCCACCTGCAGTTATAGTTAAACAAACACACAAACTTTTATTCGCACACACACGACCGTAAACATTGAGCGTATTCTGACTTGTGTGAGCAGTCGTGGCACGGCTGTTGCTTTATTATTTCATTAAGTATAAATCCTGTCAGTGATCTGACACCCCCGGCCCAACCGGGGCCTTCCTGCTCTAGAGTCAGCAGGTTAAATTATAATTTAATTACCGGGCCTTAGCTGAATAAGCTGCCTGGGAGCACTCGCCCCCCAGAATAATTTGAGAATATGGCATCTCTCTATCTCTCCCGCTCCATCTCCATCTAACTATCTATTTCTCTATATCTCCGTCTCTCTCATTCAAAGATTCACGAGGTCCAGGACCCCAGAGGCCTTCCTCAATATCCCACCTAATTATCTCTGTCAAATCAGGGCCGTATTACTACAGGACTTGCAGTAATTAAGTCGGATGAGGAATTTAATTGTTCAAAAAAATGTTTTCAGAGTTAGCGCAACAAGACTCTGACAGGGTTTTTAAAGTGACAGTACAGTCCAAACTCATTTTTTTTTCTTTTCAAAATAAAGTAACGATTTTTCTTTTCTTAAAGCTTTTGCCAGTCCTGACACAAAACTCATGCAGAGACGATAGAAACGTTAGGTTTTCACAAGCCCTATTGTCTTTTAAGACGCAACAATAAAGAAGCAAACGTGGGCATTTTAGTCAGCGCAGCACATTTTTTATAGGAGAGAAATGCTTTAAATTGTATTCTTTTAACTCGTTACTCTTTTGGCCTTCAGTTTCTCACAGGCAAGTAGTTAGCGCTGTTATTACGTCCTCTCTTTGTAGAATTAAACATTGTTCATGCTAGAAACTCCATCTAGCATTCAATTTCAAGGTCTGTCTTTGAAGATTCAAACCTCTTCAGTACACTGGAACAGCCAACACATTTCCCAATAAATAGAATAATGAAGCAAAAACAGAATTCATCTGGCTTTGAAAAGATGAGAGACAAACTCAGTTTCATTCGGCTCCCTGTTTAAATGGAAATGGGTCGAAGAAAAGGGACATTTAAATGGTACCTATTCAAGTTTTTGTCACAAACATGAGTACACCCTCGGAGCCGGAAAATGCATCAGCACCTGTTGAATTAGCAATTACGAGAACGTATACGCTTAAAATACAGACGCTGAAATGGTTCTCCACAGTGATTCCCCAAATAACTTTTTGTCAAAAATGTATGTACCATTTTAACCTTTATATAGACAACTTCGCAAGTTCTTTACTTTAGACCAGAAGTACTTCCAGTTTTGTCCGTAATTCAGCACTCCCTCAAATATTGATCGTACGCTAGCATCCTGGAATTCATTAGACCACAAGCAAAAGTTTAGAAGCTTTGAAGTGTGTCTTAACTCTTTGTTCTTCCTCTCGAAAAAACGTTTGTTCTTACCAGGTTAAAGATGTAACCACAAAAACTATGCTTTTAATCTTGCTCGTAGAAATCACTCTTGCACTCAAAAATGAACCGAACCATCTGCGAGTGAACATTTCAGCACTGAAGTTCATTTGCAATGACAATTAGGTTTATTTTATTGTAAACAGAGAAGGATATATTTTCCCCATCGCCTATATTTATCAACATGTAAATGCAGTGCGGCTAGCTCACTTTTATAAGCTCCTGCCAAACGTCCTTAAGGCCAAGGCTGTCTGATGAGGCGAATTATTTTCAAAGAAACGTACGAATCATTAAAACGTGGCACGTGATGAAAAAATACTATGTAAGGCGCCTTCTCCAGGAAAAATGGTGTAATTTTCTTTGTGCTAATTTGACACCATAAAATTGTACGTCGCAGTCAAAAGGGAACACACTATACAGGGGGCCCTTGGGAAATGTAATTTGAAGAAATCAAGGATCTAATTCAGTATATTATACCAAAGAAAAGTAGAAAAGTACTCATTGGCTATTCATACCGTCTTCAGAGTGGAACCGTTCCTTTGGCTTTAACTCAGTCATGTCAAGGCAAAATGCGCTGTTAAAAACCTTTCTCCACATGAAAGAGGCCCTTTAAACACTTTGATTTTTTTTCCATTTTGAGACAAAGATAAGTAAACACAGGCAAGATAATGAACGGAGGGGGAAATGAGCGTTGCCGCTCTGCCCTGTTCGAGCTCAGAGACAATTGCAGCATTTTGGGCGAAATTGCACGCGGGCTATGTCACCCCTACCTCGCCCACCTCACCTCGCCCCTCCCGAACCTCTAATCCTCCAGTGAGGAGACAGGACTCTCTCGGTCCATGCGGACCCCCCACCCGGAGGGACCCTACCAAGGCAAATTAGACCAGAGGGGAGCCTTTTGTTTCGGGGCACTCTGGGAGGAGAAAAAAATCCAAATTATTTCTCGAGCTAGGGCAATTTGACATGCTGTGATAACTACTCTGCAAGAAACTTCTTTGACAGCATTGAAAGAGAAGATTTTCCAGCCATGAAATACAATCCCCCCCCACACACACCCTTTTCCTTGAAGGCCTCGCGTGCTGCGAAAAAAGACACACAAACTCATTAAGCTGTTTAATTACGCCATCTTTTCTTTTTGCCCGGTCCATCTCTCATCTTTATCAAAACAAGGCTAAAAAGACCGGCCCCATTTGAAGCAGTTAAGGCCCTTATTATAACTCTTTACCTCAGATATTTCACACTCCCTGTTTTCCTTTCTCCGAACAGTGTCTTTCACTTGTTCCCCCCGTGTCTCTCGCTTTCTCCCTGCCGCCTCGCCAAGTTTTGTTGTTCTCCGTGTGCGAGGGCACCCCACCGCAGTGCTGTACTCCAGGGATGGCGCGATGTTTGACTACACTTCACTAGCTGCCCTCCTAGGCTCTCTGGCGCTGCTGTTTGGACAAGGACCTGGTCAGTGTTTGAATGCCTAATCAAAGAGCAAACACAGACGGTCCCCTAAAAAGCTGCGAAAAAGAAAAGCTCTTTAGTGGGAATGACTTGACAGATGGAGAAATGCATTTTATATGCTAATGGGAGGCACTCGTGCCTCAGAGCCGGTGATTGATCTAGGGCTTTACAAATGTAAAACTCATAATTAATAGAGCAAATTATCTTCAGAATGGTGAAATCTCATCTCGGCAGTATTTTGTGAAAACAGTTTATCCACCCTTGTCAAGTTCTCTTATTAATCTAATTCGATGGCTTCTTTGTAGACTACAGTATGTAAGCAAATATCAAATATTTGAATGATCTAAAAAACGGTGTGATTAATTTATTTTCTATCTCGTGCCGACTTTGACTTTATGTTACGGTCTGAAAACATCAAAAATCGTAAGAAACACAGAATATTCTTTCTTTGTTTATTTTTCTGCGCTATTCCGTCCTTAGATGACCATGAAATGATGTGTAAAACTGAGAATGTTTACGAAAGTGAAATGAAAGTGTTGCATAATATCTCATCATTTATATTTCAATGTAAATTATAAAAAAAATTCTAGTTCAAATGTATCTCTATATCTGTCTGTTTGCTTCGAATAGTGTTTTCAACACTACAATGCAAAACTGTTAACAGCCCTATAGAAAAAAAACTTGAATTAAACTAAACAGAATATGTTCAATTTCAAAACAAGTTTTTGCTTATATAAACGCTGGGAATAAAAGATGACTTATCATAAGGACGTCTTTAATCTCTGGACTGAATCAAATTCTACAAAATGTATCTGTTAAATTGTACTTGGACAGCAGCAGGAGCAATGTGCGGCTTTTGTTTTCATCTCATTCGGAATTGAAGCGGCAACACTTTCAGAAGGCTGTTGTTGGCGCTCTCATGATTAATGCTGTCCTGCAAACATCACCATTATCTAAACACACCATCCTTCGTCATGTTGTCAGCACCAAACAGGAAATTTGACTTTTGCAGATCCAATTACGGCATTCTGGCATCACCTTTACTTTTACACACAAATACAGAAAGAGAGGAAAGCAGACATGTGGAATATCTGAGTTTCGGGGGTAAAAACATCAATGAATCATCAGCACCTGTTTAACAAATCCTTCACTGTAAGTCTATATGTACGACAGATCAGTGACCATTCACTTAGTATTGAGTGGGCGGAACAGAAGGCCTGATTCACAATGATTGGTCAATGAATTTGTTTTGTCCACCTGCCAATACCAATGAAGGCATGCTGTCAATAAAGTCACCTAGATGTCTATTGATACAATTAAAAGCGAGGAAATCCATACATATACCCCTTGGCTCTCTCTCTCTTTCTCTTTTGCTCATTTTCAGCCAAGCGCATACAGGATATTAGCTCCTCTCCGGGCAAATTTGCTTTTCACATCTTTCCGTTCCTTTTCTCTTCTTCCAGTTCTTGGAGAGACTTGTTATTGAGCTTAGTGTCCACAAATGCCATTGATCCGAGCCGCCACTCCGATCCATTCCCAAGAGCTTTAACAGTCTCCCAGCATGTAAGTAACGCTAATCCCGTTCAACTTGTGGAGCCATTGATTTTATAGATCTCTCCCGAAAGTTGTGATAATGATATATCATTGTTAAATTTGGTAGAACAAACTGCTTTGCCGATCTATCTGTGTAAGGATGGGATCCGGGGTAAAGATTCTGAAAGGGGCCCATTTTTTAACCTCAGGTGCACTGCTGGCTTTGTCACTATTTTAAAGTTTTTACCAAGGTTGGTAAAAAAGGGGCTCTCTTTAAAGGCTGCGACACACATGCACTTAATGCTTCTGTCTTCAAATTCTAAAATATAAATTAATTTTATAATAATTATTTAAATTCAAGTTGTCAAACACAAAAGCAAGGAAGCTTTCCTGTAGCTTATTGGCTAGAGCAAGGTCACGGGTTCATTCTCAGGGGATTGCACATACTCGGATACAAATGTATACTATAGTGCAATGCAAGTCGCTTTGGAAAAAAGCGTCTGCCAAATGCATCAATGTTAATGTTACAAAATGTGAAATTCTCTTTTATTCGTAAGTCACTTTGGATGAAAGCATTATCAAACTCTTTGCCCAAAAAAAGTATGCAACATTACTCTCACATAAACAGTATAAATTATATAGGTATTTATATTTACATGAAACCTAATCTTACTTTCAATACATAACCAATATGTCCTATTGGGAACAAAGTAGGAACTTGACAATTGTACACTGAAGAATACAAAAAAATGATTGACAGACATTTTGTCGCATTACACCTGTAACATTACTGATTAAAGTTATGAAATGTTATGAAGAATCTTCACAAGCAACATTTTCAAACTTCTGCCATCATCAAAACATACGTTACATATATGTTTTGTTCTTCTAATCTAAAAAAGCGTAAATAAATCTTGAGATTACTCACAACAAATTATTGAAATGTATTAACAGCCCTAGATTTTGCTACGAAATGTTTAATTCTGACTTTAAGTTGCCAAATGTGAGAAGGTCACAAAATTCTGACCAATAACTTCTAAATGACCACGAATCAGCCCTGCTGATGGCATGTTATGCTAAAATATCTTTTTATTTTTATGATATTGTATATAAATGTAAAATTACAATACTAAAAGTCATGAGCGACATTTCTGTTTCTATATTTCCTACACAGGCTCCTCCTGTTCTCTATCTCTTTAAACCAATTGTATAGTTTGAATGAATTGCAAAACACTCCTCATAGCACCTCGGCACTTTTACCTTGATGCTTTAAAAAGATACATAGCTGCCAGGAATGTGCGTTTTATGCGCTTGTTTGCCAGAAGAAATAATGTTTTTACCCTAACTGACAACACACACGCATATATATATATAAACAAAACCTAGTTAAATCCCAGATGATTACCGATGCAAAATACAGAGGTGACAAACAGTTTAAATAAGCCCTACAGCAATTGATACCTCCCAGGGCTATGGCGAACGGAGAAACTTTACCGAAGTGGTAATCTCTTAACCGTACGCACAGTACAAAACAGCAAAACCTGCAAGATGAAGAATGTTTACCAGTTGCAGCATTTCTCCTAATATGGCCCAGGCACACGGGTGGTGATGTCGGGTGGAGCCGGGGCCAGAACCGACGGGGGAAGAGGGAACTAATAGGCTTCGAGGAGATGCCTCGGTGCAGAGCCGGAGTGAGGCAGCAGTGTCCAGACACAGCCGAGGGCCTCAGAGGAGAGAAACGCCTATTAGAGAAGGATAAGGGTCTGTTTGGAGGAGAAACCTTTCAATGCTGTACTGGGCAGCGGCGCTGGGCTGTGTATCAATTAAAGAGAGGAAAATATGACATGGAAGTTGAGATGCATTAAATAAAAAGCAAAAACACTGGCCGAGGGGCTGTAGCCTCCACCTGCTGTGATGCTCCAAAGGGAGAATGCTCGTCACCCGGCAAATAATGCGAGAGAGATCGATGCCGTGTGTGTGTATGTGTGTTTAAGTGGAAGCATTGTTCAGGGCACTGTGGAAATGAGCAACTATACCTCCTGGCACATGGGAGCCTAAGTAAATGAGAAGAGGCCTTCAAAATCTAGAGGGATAGAAAATATAACATGTCCATAGGCCCGGGCCATGATGACGGCTAATGTACTTTTAATTCATCTTCAATTCCTCCCTCTGCCAGGCCTAAGGGCGATAACTCTGCCAGTTTCCGTGGCCTACATTTCTACTGTTAAAGGGACATTAAACGGTGTGTGTGTATGTGTTTGTGTGTTTGAACTACCAAGGCTACTCATTCTTTAAGACTAAACCCATTCAGATGAATAGATGAAGGAAAGTCTAACAAAGCGGGTGGATGAAAAGACGTTTGGTCCAGTCTGGCACAGTCTGGCACACAGCCTGCATTCTTTATTCAAGTGTAAAGGCTCCGCTAAAACATAATGATGTGCCCTAAAGTCAGGTAATTGGTGGGAATTAAATGGATAGTTCGGAAGCGTTCGCTGTATGTGATTTAAAACCTGATGAGACACTAAATTCTTTAGCATTCATGACACTGAGGTCACAAACATAAAGCAATAGAAGTCTTGTAATTTTCAAAGAGATTAAAACTACTTAATGATGTTATCAGATGGACATTCTGAATAAATACAAAATTACAAAAAAGAATGTCCAAAATTCATTGTAGTATGCCTAAAAAAACAAGGTAAAACTACATTGTAAAAAATATATGATCAGTAAGTCATGGCAAGCCGTTTTTACTTTAACTCGTCAAAATAAGTTAAGAATATGAACTCGTCAATACTTTAACATATCTGACCCTGGATCACAAATCCAGTTTTAAAGTGCATATTCCAAGTAGATTTTTTAATAAAATTAATGTATAACCTTGTATAAAAAAACATACGAAAAATTAATGCCGGATTTAAAACGTTTTTCGAGACATGAGAACACAAATTTAGTAGAACTGACAGTTTCTTTGACCTTCTTCAAGAAGTCTTTTTTTTCGACATCGCGTCCTTTGACATCATGAGAGGGAATTGTTTGCCGTGCTTTGCCTTGGCTAAGTCGAGAGTATGTTGGTATTGGAGCGGTCGTGAGTCAGTGTGTTTTTGCTAGTTATTGTAGCATAGGAATATTTTTAATAGCACATTGTATGGGTCAAAATGATCTACCTTTTTTGCCAAAAATCGATAGGAAAATAAGAAAAGATCATGTTCCATGGAAATATTTGTAAATATCCTACCGTAAATAAATCAAAACGTCATTTTTGTGGGTAGTATGCTATAGTAAGGAGTTCATTTGGACAACTTTAAAATCGATTTCTTAAAAAAATGTGCCCCGTCACATTCCAGATTTTAAAGTAGTATGATATTCGCGAAATGATTCAAAATAGTTTCATATTTGCTTAATAGGACTAGGTGTTATAATGGCACTATTTCAGCACAGTTGAATTGCCCAATAGGACATTTCCTTGCCATATGCATGATAGGAAAGCTTATTTATTCAATTCTGAAAAATGTACTATTATGACTGGTTTGGTTGTCCAGGGTCACATTTACTTAACTAACCTGTAATTACTTTTACATACTTGGTGCACCCTCTGTAATTTTCTAATTTCAACAGCGGAGACAAATGTCTGGAAACAAATAAGAAAACACGAAATCATGCTGTCAAGAATCTAAAAACTGACCATATGACATCAGAGGGAGAAAGTGCAGATAACGTCAGTTTTGATACTACCAAGTCAAGATACATGTGGTTTAAGCATGAAACTTTATGTAGTCGACATATGCCTCCCACGATTTTGACTAGAAAACAATAATAAGCCAACCTGACACTAACCAATGATCTCTGAGAAAAATCACGAGAAACGCACCTTTTCCGTGGGCGTGCGTATTTGTGCACGTACGTGTTCGGTTTGGGTGGGTTAACGTGATTTCCGTTCCGCCTGTCGGCTCCAGAGATCCAGCTTTGTGAGGACCGGTCAGGTAAAGTCGAGGCTCAGCCCCCCTGTGGCCATTAGCGTGGACAGGAGACAACCCAATAAAGACAGGATGCTTTGATGCACACAGGTCACTGCACAACTGCCAGTTAGAACTCATCTTTACTTTTAACAGTGACAGGGTGGGTTGGTACAGGCCTATGGGGGCTAATAGTAAGACCTAATTACCAGACAAGCTCGGACGCGATTCCGGAAGCTTCTATGGGAGCGGACTAATGCTAGTTGCATAAGAGCGTAGCCGTCCGAGGGCACACAACAGAGTCGAATTTTCTCAGACAAACAACTCCGGGGCCAGTTCACGAAGACGGCGCATGAGGCGTAATCTGTTATATTCTTAATGCGTTGTTTTCTGTTTATTAATACACCACGCATACACAAACACACGCAGAGAAACACAAATACAAACACACGTACACTCCGCCTGCCCCCTCTGAAGTTTCCGTGCCATTTCCTTTAGCACGCCGTGGTGCATTTTAAAAGGCACCGAGAAGAGAAAGCCAACAGTGAATCTTTAAGGATTTGACTTGCAAAAAGCACCTCATATATTGTTTATGAAAAAAAGCAAACCCCGTCTCCCATCTGCCTCCAGCATGTTAGTTTGTTTTATTTACTTATTTTTAGCTTCGCGCACTAGTTAGGGGAGAGGCGCACTTGTCTGTGTACATCTGCCTGGATGAAGACAGACTGTGTCCTCAACTGTCATTTCATATAAGAGGAGTCAAAACGCTTCCATTCAGGTTAAAGATTCATCTGTGACATCCTCAATTGAGTCAACATATTCGCTTTTTTCTGACTTCTCGCACAGAACTATCAGGGAGGAAAAGGGGTGAAAGACAATGAAATTCCTGAGCGTGTGTAACTGTAATGATAAAACAGGGAGGGAAAAAAGAATTAAAAAAGGAATCTGTCAAGCGGGTGTCAACTCGGAAAACCTCTTAAGAGAGCAAAGGAAAGGAGTGAGGAAATTACCCTCCATAATTGGCATGTTGATCAAAGACGGCGATGGCAGCCGAACAATAAAACCTTTAATTTATCAGAATTCATTATGAGCTACTGTTGTAACGCCAAGATACATTAGAATAAATAGAGACAGAGAATCAAAGGCTCTTTCTGTTGGATGGTTTTGTTGACTGCTCTTGTTCGCAGACGCTCACGAGGGTGACAGTGTAAAGGTGATGGCGGTGGGGGGGGGGGGTTCACTTACATACCTGATAACTGTTCATCCTAATCATGACCTTGACAGGTAAACATGACATTCAAAGTTGCCCTATGAATATGGATGTGCCGGCTCTTCAATGCCTGTCTGATGACTGGAAAGGGCATAGGGAGAAGGGAGCTGTCAACAGGGGCCTGGGGACCGTGTTCCACGCCAGCCTTCGCTGATGGCGGAGGCCCCGACTCGGCTCCTGCATCCGCACCATGGCAGGTAAATGGACACAGTAGTCGTCAGCTACGGACATGTGGAGAGCTGTGTTGAGATACAAGCTTGTTCATTATTTATTAGCTATGGGGCCGACTGCAAGCGACCATTACTTGGTCCTGGATGCCCTTTTGGGAAAGTTGGAAAAATCCTTGTACAAACAGTTGTGTCTCAATGTCTGAGATCACTTGTGAAAAGGTTTGAATTTTCTGAATGTACTGTATTATCAGTTAAAGGTACAATGAGTAATTTTTTTGAGGATCTATTCACAGAGATGCAATATATTATACATGTCTTAAGAGGTGTGTAAAGACCCTACACGACGAAGCGTTATGCTCTTATTACTTTAGAATGAGCTATTTCTATCTACATACACCACGGTCTCCTTACATGGAATTCGCCATGTTGTTTCTACAGTAGCCCTAAACGGACAAACTGCTCTACAGAGAGTGATTTCAAATATCTCCTTTGGCAAAAAAGCGAAAACGTGATGACAACTTAGTCCTGTGTCAGCCCCGTAGTGCTTAGAAAGGGAGGGGAGAGCCGTTGGTTGCAATTCGCAACTTCACCGCTGAATTTCATACACTGGGCCTTTAAATGCTCTTTTTAAATATCGTGAATATACACAAATTTAATCGTTTTTTTATCAAGGCCTGCGTTTGAGCTATCATTGTTTCTACAAATTTTTACGAAATGTGATGATCCCATGTTATGTGCACTTCAATGACATCGAGGAACTTATGTATACAAAATATTTAAAATTATGTACAATTCCAATGTAACAATTTGCTCACATAAGCCACAGTTAAAATAGAGCAGAACCTTCAATATATGTTTTGTATTAAAGATTTTAACTACGTTTGCCTCACATTTTTCAAAATTGACTTTTGGATCTTCATTATGGAAAACGGGTCACTGGGATCAACAAACGAAATCATACACCCCCAAAAATTAAATCACAGATAACATCTCAAATGTTTTTTCTTGATGTCATTAAGAGGAGAGCAAATAGTAAGAACCAGAACTCACAAATGTTTCCATTAGAGTTTAAAGAAAACTCAAATTGAGGTCAGATTTCCCAAGTCTCCAATCCAAAATTAAATTACTGAAAGTCAATTATTATTATTCATGAAGAATTAACATGAACTCAAACATTTCATATCAGATTGACCACAATTCAGATGTTACCAATTAAATCTACATTCATTTTACAGCTCCAATACTCCTTACGTATTAAATAATTGTCTAACTTACAGTATCTCATGTCATTCATCTTCACCTCTCTACTCTTAAAGAAATGTTTTATAAAGAACCTTTAACATCTGAACAACCTTCGTTTTCACAAAAGGTTCTTTTGGTGAAAAATATTCTTCAGATAATAAAAAGTAAGAAAGTGGTGGTTCTTTAAAGAACCTTTGACTGAATGGTTCTTTGTGGAACCAAAATGGTTCTTCTATGGCATCGCTGTTAAGAACCTTCTTATCACCTTTATTTTGTAGAGTGTGAGCAATTTCAAAAGAAACATTGGTACTTAAATGAGAAACAAAGACCTTCATCAAAATTCTGGGCTACCAGTGAAGTTTATCAGGCCGATCACAAGCATTCACACATTTTCCTTTCTATGAAAGCATACCCTCCACAGCCCAAATGAAGCCATGAGCTCATTCAGCACACAAACCGTTAATGATCTCAATAACCAACATCTCCTGTTCAGTCCCTCACAAGCCCCCCAACAGCTGCCTGTGAGAGTCATCACACAGAGCCAGCTGGGGCCACTTTCTGTTGACAAATACATTATTGCGCATCAATTAGACTGATTCTTCACACTGGCCCCGAACGCTGACGTTAATCAGAAAATGAGGGATAGACCCCTTAAAAGAATTATAGCAGGCTGGCTGTTGGAGTGACAGTATGGATACTAGAGGATATTGCTATTCCCTTCTGGAGAAGGGAATAGCGTCCCCCTCCCGTTTTAATACCACTTCCTCATTTCCTTGATCCCCTAAGATCATTGGCCGCATTCTCTCGCCCGCTTATTCTCTCTCTCTCGCTTTTCTTTGCCTCTCCTCCTTGATTTGCTCACATGCTGGAAACACACAGATAAGATGGCCACCATGAACAACAGACATCCTGTATTTCGTAAGCCTCCATCAACAACCAACACAGTCAGTTACCTGCGCAAGCCTTTCTATATGGCTACACACTCTCTCATTAGCTCAGACAGGCAATTCAGTTTTTTATGGTCAGATATATTGGATATAAAGGGTGATATATGACACAGCCAGAGAGGCCCCAGCCTATTATAAGAGATGGGGTTCAGAGGTCAGAAGGTTCAAGGAACAAAAAATAGAAAATGCATACTGTCTTTAATGCTTTGGTTTGGCAGACCTTTCATGTGCCAGTTGTATGTAGTTACAGCAAAAAGACAATTCTGATGTTTTGTTTACTTTAGAATAGATGCTTACCATTTGCTATGGTGAGATAAGCTCAACGGAAAGTTTAGAGTCTAAATACTTATCTAAACAAATATCTGAATAGTGAACGTCAACACATTACTTGACATCCTTTTGCTTAGCAGCAACGCCTTAAGAATGGTCAAGAAACCTTAAGAAACCATTATGTTTCATCCTTATTATATTGCACCATTAGCTCTAGGCAGAATATTAAGAATGTCTTATCAGGTAACTTAACAATGCTTGATTGGGTAACACTTAAGTCACAAAAAATCAACCATTGAATAATTCGAAAAGGCCAAGAAATTTCATTTTCCAAAAATAGCGCACTATTTTAAATGCCAAAATCAAAAAGAACATAGATTAAATCTCAAGAGTAGATAATCAACTTAAATAATCAAGGTGTCAAGCGAAAGAGAGAGAGCAAATGCCAACAAAACAGAGTCTTACTAAAGGTTTTAACCAAATAACTTTCCTAACAAAAGGAAACAAAATTAAATACAATACTTTTATGGCACTCCCTAACTAAGGAATAAACAGTTGAAAAGAAATAGTTCATAGGGAATAAACCCAAATAAATTTCAAGCATCTCAAAGCTCTCAAAGCTTGACTTTCACATTTTAATACACCCTATTTAATTACACTTCCATAAGCATACTTAAAGTGCTCTATTTTCACACATTAAGTTCATACTTAATCATCTACAAATATAGTCTTTGGTATTTTTGTTCATGGTGTCTCAAAATATCGCATTTGAGTACATTTGAACAACATTAAAGGTATAGTTCACCCAAAAATAAAAAATCTGTCAGCCTTTACTCACCCTCTAGTTGTTTCAAACCTGTATGAATGTCTTTTTTCTGTTAAACACAAAGAAAGATATTTGGAAGGATGTTCGCAATTTTCAGTTCTGGATCACCATTGACTACCATAGGAAAAATGAAAATGGTATTCAAAAGTGCCTCAGAACTGTTTGCTGTTTCACAGAGCAAAAATATGTATACAAATTTTTTTCTACTAAGGTAGAATAGAACAAAGAAATGTATACAGATTTAGAAAAACTTGAGGATGACTAAATGGTGACAGAGCTTTTTTACTTGGGCAGGAATAACAAGCCCCACCCCTTTACCTAACATCACTAGCGCAAAAGATCATATCATACTAAAACGTACAAATTCATACAAAGTAATGCAATGCTATGAGATTGTGTTGGTAAACACATTGAATGTATACTATAGCTGAAAACTGGTATTTTTTAATTGTATTTTTAAATTTTCAGGATATTATTACAGGTGAGGCCACCCACTAACAGATGCCACAAATGACTCCAACTCGGAAATGCCCCTGTAGTCACGTCTATGAGTGGACACACTGATCTTCAACAACCATGAAGCATGAAACCTCTTACTGGCAACTGGCTTATTTATACAACAAGCCTTATTTCCACTCCTCGCTAACTGTAAACGATATCCGACATTGCAGGTGGAATTCACGGGCACAATGTAGAGCATACGAGTATTCGTGAGCCTGTGGTTTGGCTCCGAGTCTTGTGCCCTGCACCCTTCGTCTGGTGGTGTAGGCCCTTGGTCAGCTTCCCAGCATTAAGACGTGAGCGCAGAGGAGGGCAACACTAGCAGTCAGTACTGGCAGGTATAATTGCACTGAAAATCACTCTAAATCTGTTCCAGAAGGATATCGGGGCATAGGGATGTCAGCAGCTGTCCCATGCGGTGAAATATGTTAAGAGCAGAGAACGCTACACGCACACACACCAGACAGATGAAGCCGTTGGGCTGATTCTGCAGGTTTTCCTCCTGGCATCGAATCCACTCAGCTGAGAAGATATTTCCTCATTAGCCAGCCTCAGCTTCAGACAGCTGTGGGACTCGGAGCTAAAATGAAGTGTGTGTGTACACGAATAAAAAATGTGAGAAAGAGAACAAAAGATAAAGGTGAAAGATCTACTATAAAACATATAAGCCAGCAGTCGCAATAAAGGGCATTCTGGGATATGTGTAAAATGTATACATTATGGTAGAACATCAAGGTGAATACTGCGGAGGTTTGGGGCGGGACTTCAAATCCAGTGCAGTGTACTGGGGCCCAGCAAGTGGAGGCAGAAGGAAAGATGGGGGATAGTGGAGGAGATAAATCACTAAGTGCCTCACCTTGGGTCAGCAATCACACCAGAGGCCACCGACAATCTGTATTTGAAGCACTGCATCTGCACTTCGAGGGTCCCGCTCTCTGGCCCCCACTATAAATCAGCATACGCACATGTACTCCGGCTGGAAGTGTCTCTCGGTTCCTTTCTGCATTTCTAACACCTGGTTATCATTCCGGAAAAGCTAAGCCTCTCTCAACCCGTTTCAAATATTGCTTTATTTGGGCCTTTTTTTAGGCTGGATCACCCAAAAAATATTATTCAGCATCGTGGTATCAAATGCACTTGGGGTTCAAAATTTTGTTTTTGCCACATGCTGTATGTCACTCGCAAGGTATTTGAGAAAATGTATTGTTAAAAAAATACTTATGGAAAAAAACATTTGACATTTAACTACGTTTAATTCAACAAAGTATTTATGCATCATCCCTCTCAGCACCCATTTATTTTTTATTTTTAAATGTGTATATTTTGAAAACGTCTACTGCACATCTGTACCTGATCCCAAAACAGCATCTGTTTTGTGCGGACTTCTGATGTAAGCGGCTTTCTGAGGTCTCTGCTTTATTCGGATATAGACATTGAAAAGTTGAGAGATGTGAAAGGAAGTGACACGGGCCACGACACCTCTGGACAGGAAGCAGAGACGATACCTGGTTCCACAAAACATTCCATAGATACTAGCAATTATCTCTCTTGCTAGACATCTATAAAAATTGAGAGGAAGTCATGTGAAATATAAAGGCTTATATGACCCATCTATGTTCTTTCGCTCGAATTTCACAAACGGCCACGTATTGTCTGTCAGAAACACGATCACACACATAATGACAATCATTTTCTTAAATTATGGAACATGGAGCCAATTACAAAATTATTCCTAACTGTCATGAGAACAGCACACACAATTATTTCAACATTAGCCTTCAATAGCTCCACAGTCATAATTTCCCCTCTTAAAAATCTCTATTTTGAGACCTCTGATTATATTTCCTTAAGCCCCCCTCTTAATTCAAGCCTGGCAATTTTCATCCTTTTCACAAAACCAAAATTTGTGAGAAATATTTAATCAGCTGGTCATTTGTCCTATAATTGTTATATCAGTGGGAAAAAGAAAAGAAGCTGAACGGATGTTGGTTTTCCACATTAAATATGACGAAGTCCTAAGAACACGTCCTGCTAAAATTAGCGGATCACGAAACAAAATCTGACCTTTTTTTAACTTAAATGTAATATTCATTCATTCCAGTTGTACCTCATTGGATTGTAAGAATAAAAAATCATCTTTTGTCCTTTTTTGAGCTTGAAAGCTGCAGTCCCGTGCTGCTTTTTTGGTATGAAAATGTACAATAATAATACATTTTCCCCAGTAAACCACAGGACCAAGAAAATCTTACAGGTTTCAGACACCATGAGGGTGAATTAATGTATTGTTTGTGTAAACTATCCCTGTAAGAGTCTGCCTTCTTCTGATTCGGTCTGTTCTGCAGACGTTGTGTGCCAGAAGCTGTCTCAGGTGCCGGACAGCTGAAGGTTCAGAAGGGAAATAAAAGCGTCAGGACGGATAACACCCGGAAATACTTTCAAAACAAATGATCCTGTAAATACTCATGTTCAGCTTAAACTCTAGCTTATCTTTTATCTTCCACAGCACCTCAGACAGCAGCAACATATAAACATTATATATAATATTAGCATCAAAAGTTGTTGAAAACATCTGAAAGGATCCACAGTCTCTCAGCCCCGATGCCAAGAATAATCACGAGCCAGAAAGCAAGCGTTTTACTGGAGAGGAACAAACATAATGTGATCGGAAATGTGCTTGTGAAAGACAGAGAGAGAACTGGGTGAGTTTGAAAGAGTGCGCGAGAGGAAATAATTTCACTTCTTCTATTAACCTGACACGATTACAATGGTTTGATGGGCCGCCTTATTTCATGGAATATTAAGTTCAAATAAGGCTGGCAGGGGGACAATGGAGCGGGGTTGGGGGGGCATTAGGTGGGGGTCAGGGTGGATTTTTGGGTGCACGACTGGCCTCTAACACACGTCTTTCATTCTGCTATGACAAACAATAAACAGCAGCCACTCACATCCAAGAATGTGTGTGTGTTTGCCACAGTGCCAAAGAATCTATTTATCCATCCAACAAAGAGCGGATAGTTCAAAATTATATGAATTAATACATTACATTTACGCTTTTAATAGAGGACATTAAAAGTCTGTTATAATCACCATAAAGTCTCAATCTAGTTATGATATTGGAGAATTAAAATAGTAATAATGTAATGTTTGTTTGTTGCTGTAAACGATGGTTTACATGACCGATATAAAAATATAGTACTTCAATTTTAATTTATAATCAGAAAAATTATAGCACAAAATTACTGGAAGTTGGCTATGATTTAAATTTTTGACATGGAATCACTAAAAGTCAATATTAAAGATATCAATATTATACATTCACACAATGTTCTTTACATTAAACCCACAAAAAGCTGGGTTTTCTCAGACAGAGTCACATTTCATAAGTAAGTTTGTTCTCTGGGAATCAAACATTCAGTACAACCTTTGCACCAGTGACAAAATGCACTACCAATTGAGCAAAATGACCACTACTAATAATGCAAAATTTGTTTAAAATTGCAATCACGTTTATTACACTTCTGTTGTTTCTATACTCAAGTCATTACTACTGTATGTAATTCACTACTGGTTTCCAACTACTGCAATATCCGTGTTCTGTTATTCCAAATTGCATCCTATAGGCCTACCTCTTCCTTTATCAAATTCACATTTGCAGACAAAGATTCTGGACTCGGTTCTCCTTGACTGTACTTAGAAAGGCCCAAACTAACGTTTGCCTTTACATCATTAACTGGACACTAAAAACTGTCTTCGGTCTGCAGCACTCCATACCCGACTACAGTCACTGACTATATAAAAGCGTGACATTATTAAAGTGTTAACATTTTCAAAGAACTATTAATTTGCTGGATTGTCGACGCCGAAAAGAAGAAGCTACATTTAACATGTCATAAATAACACTGCTGTATTCAGCGCGTGGCTTTTAATTGGACCACGTCATTTAAAGCCGCCATCAATTAAAATTGTAAACGAATGCTGAAATAAATGAGTAATCCCTGTATTGAATGCGATAGTGGTCTATTGTACGCAGGACAAATTAAAATATGCACAGATAAATCAGTGTGGAGATGGCAACATCTGAGAAGACAATGCAGTTCAATTTAAAACCCAATCTTCATCCGCTCATTGTTCAGTGAGTGGGTGTGAGATGTTTCAGTAAGTGTGTGTGTTTGTGGAAAATACTGCCTCCAGTTGTTAATACCTGTGGCAATGCAAAAGCGACACACCTTTTCGGAAAGCAATGTCTCAAGCATGAACTTGAGCATTTAAAAACATCAATCAACAAAAAACGATTTATTCTAAAGCCGGGGTGTGTTACATATTAACCAACATACGACACATTCTCTGTGTTATAGTTGCTACTACTTAAAAGGATTTTTTGGGGGGAACAGCAAGAGTTATCTGTCATTTGATTGAGAGCTGCATCTAATATTGTGAACCGCAGCAATAGTTTGGACTTTGTTTGCTACTTAGGCCGACAAAAACTGTGCTTTAAGAAGTTTTGTCATAACCTTGCTCACTTTCCCTTTTCTTGCCAAATGAGTTCAATATCCTCGCGTTTCAGAAGATCGTGAAACAATATCTCATAATTGCGAAACCACGTTCTACCATTGTGATGTTTACAGCCATCAATCTTCGTATCCCAGGCCTGTCTGTCTTTCATTTCTTCCATTTATCCCCATTCCAATGACTAGGTTTTGCTTCTGAACCGGCCCTACTCAGACTAATATCTACATCAGACTCAAACTAGAGTGATACCTTTTTTATTTCAAAAGTGACATTTAAATCAGAAGACGCTGGAGTACCAGGCTTCTTTGTATCCGGCAATCCATCCGCTGTCAGGCTCTAGCGAATGATGCGGTAGGAAAGCCATCAAGTGCATTTCTGGGGCGCTTGTTCTTGCTAACACTCTGTACACCAGCACTCCTCTTATTCTAATGATTTTAAAGCCCGCCATGCTTCTCTATTCCGCCTCGTGTCATTTATCCTAAGCCTCTTCGGGAATTTCATAAATAACTTGTGTCTCTGAAAGGAGGAAAAGAGACGGAGAAAAAAAGTTTAGTAATCAGAAACATTAGCTCTCCAGAAGTCACCCAAAGGTTTCAAGACACCAAAAAAAGACACCGTTTTTTATTAGTCACACAGCACGGCTTTCCACTTAGAGAGCGTACACGGCTATATTCTGAGAGCTGAATAAGAGACGTGCTTCTGCCTCTTGGACAAGACCGAAACCCTGGAGCACGGCACTCGCGGTTTCTCCTCGGATGGAGTGAAATCGCTAATGTTGCCATTTGAAGGACAATGGGGCATAAACGACAGCGTGATATCTCGGCGCAGGTGGAGATACAGTGCTCCTACTGTCAGAAGAGCCCTGTCAGCGGGGGCTTAAAGAGAAACTGGGGGACGTTAGCAGGGGAAGAAGGGAACACGGAACCGGCGGTTTGGCCCCAATTCGATAGCTTATTTAAAACAATTCATTCTGTCTTCCTGGCAAAGCTGGACTCTGGACGGCTCATTGAACAAATGCACGTCCTCCACCTCAGCCGCACATTTAAAGCACACCATGGGTGAAGAAAGCACAGAGAGGGCCGTTACTGGGCATCATTGAGAGGAAATGGAGTCGAGAGAGACACCGAGAGGGTGGTGGAGTGCGCTCTTACTAAATGGAGCCCTGTGAGTCTGAGCTGTTACTATGGAGAGGGTAACAAAGTTCTCGCTTATCAGAGATCGCACATCCAAATTTTTTGCTATTCTAAACTAGAAATATTCAAATATGATGCAACGTTTGTGTTAGACGTTATACAAGAAATTAAAAAGGACTGTATTTCTTTAATACATCTGCCTAGTTTTCCAGCAAACATTAGTTAATTATTCTAAAGAAAAAGGTCACAATTCTGAACTGACATCAACAAAGAAATGAGTCCTAATGCAAATGTAAAATTGTTGACAAACAGTATTTCACGCTGACCATAATCTATAAAGTTATTGGTTTAAACGATAATGCTAGTCATATATTATGAATGAACTAACACGTTCTCTATGAGCACACAGAACCATCAGAACCATCTACTCTCACCACAAGATCACCGATGTCCTGCATTAATCTACAAAAACATACAATCATATGCCAAAATATCTTTAAAAAATACAGTTAACAACACAGAGACGCATACATGTGTGCTACTGTTACAGAAAGTATTATTAAAAAATGTCATTGTTGTAAAATACACAAAGTGGAATTATTAAAGAAGATAAATGGCTTAAAGAAGGGAAATGTAATTGCAATGGCATGTAAAGCAGTAAGTCCAGGTTCCTGAAACTTGACAAAGAAAATGGTGCTATAAGGCACTAAAGGTGGTTCTTGGCTCGTTATCATAGGGCAACCACTTTTAGTGCTAAATAGAACCACTTTTGGTCCTTCAGTGGTTCTTCAGCGGTTCTTTGGGATGTCTGAGGTTCTATAAAGAACTGCTGAAGAACCATAAAGGGGCTTAACGGTTTCTTTATCCGGAAACGGTGCTTTGTAGCACCTCGGTCACCCCAAAGAACTTTTGAAGAACTTCTGAAGAACCACTGAAGCACTAAGATATGGTGCTATATAACATTAAAAGTGGTTTCCCATGATTACAAGCAAAGAAACCACTTTTTGTGCTATATTGCACCTTTTTTTTGAGTGTCCTGCACTAAATTTACCGTAAACAACATTAGTCTCAAGTAGTTTTATAGTGTAGTTTTGTTCACCTCATTAGGACTAGAGTAACGTAAAGTACCATGAAGCTGTAAGGTGAAAACTAGAAGAAAAGAACAGAATAGGATTTGCACAGATTGAAAACGCTCTCTCTTAAGTAGTAACACACATACTTTATAACAGGGGTTTTCAAACTGTGGGTCTGGAGACACTTGTGGGTCGCACAGTGGCATGAGGTGGGTCGTGGAAAGTCACTTGGCTGAGTCACTTTGCTATTAAATAACAATATTTTTTATATTTGACGATTATATTATTTGGTATTTCATCTTACATTTATTTTATACTATTTATAGAAATAAAGAACGACTGTATTTTAAGAGGATGAATGTGTATTTTCTCCCCATATTTACATATTTTGGTGAGTCACAAGATGGGTCCTGGAATGAAAAAGTTTGGGAATCGCTGCTTTATAACACACACAACTGAAAAACAAAAACAAAATGTTATATTACAGTGCGTGTAAAGTTTACAAATCAGTGTTTTAATGAGATAGTGTGTTTTATTGGGAAGCAGTGTGTGTGTGTGTTTGTGAGAGAGAGAGAGAGAGAGAGAGAGAGAGAGAGATCGGTGGTCTGTGCCTCTCCCATCTCCCCTCACTGCTCTTCTGCACTCTGGAGTTTGTTATCAGCCCAGATGAGGAACAGAGATTGCAGAAGAGTGTGTGTGTGTGTCTGCACGAGAGGAAAACTGCAGTGTTAAACTGCAGTCAGGATCTGTGTTCTTGGCAGACCGGAGGCGTTTTTGAAACAGATCAGAAGTTCTGACACGGTCTCTCTCCCAGTTCCATCTCGAACCCTAAAGACCTCTGGGTGCCTCACTACACTGAAAGGTGCAGAGGTGCAATCAACTGTCCATCTACAATAGAGTAAAGTACCATACAATATACACAGTACAATAGAGTATCTTTCGATATACAGTGTGTAGCTTTATTGTGTGCACTTTGAAAAAAGAAAACTTTAACGTTTTAACTATAAAGGTGAAACTAAAAATGTGACATGCACAATAGATCAGATTTTAGCACACAAAAAATATATTCTTAATGACTGTTTAGGTGTGTAACAAGCTACTATTGTTTGACAAAATATAATGTTTAATGTGCACCACGAACAGTGCAAAAAAAGACTAAGAATGTGTATCACAAAAGCAGACAGGATCAACTATATTTATTTACTTATTTCGTACATTTTCTTAAAATATAATTAAACCTTTATTGGTGTAACCAATCATCAGGCGAAAGCAATAACAGTAAATAACATTTTTTACTTAAATAAAACTAGTTGATTTAGACGTTGCCACATCAAGGCTACCTGACAAAACATCATTAAACATTAGCTTACTGAAACAGGCATTAGACAGAGCAGCATTTTTAAAGTAAAGTGCTTTCGGTGTTGTCAACACATTGAAATTCAAATTTTAAGAGTAAATGAAGTGGCATCACATCTCAAATGTGAGATGACATGATGTTCTGCAAGCGCACACACGCAAAAAAATACATCCTCTCCAAAATATTCACTCGCTGATCTCTGGTCACGGGCCGCATGAGAGAGTCTTAGTAACAACGCTGTACAGGCTGTCACCCCGCTTTCAAAAGCACCACCCTGACAAAGGTAAGTACAAAGGTAATTACCATAAAAGCCAATGTCACCCTAAAACGCCATCACCTCTCCTCATCTACAACGAGCAGGGCTCTTAACGTCCCATCCATTGTGCCGGGGTCTTTTGGGGTATGGCGCGGCAAGCGTGGGGTCCCTCGATTTTCATATTTGATAAAAGCAAATGGAAATGAGGCGAGTGTGAGTGTGTGTTCAAGAAGAGTAGCGCAGCTGCGTTTCTGAGTACAATGTGTGTTTTTACAGTGAAGTATAAGACAAGAGAGTGAGAGCAACCAGACATGCATCTGTTCCTTTAAGTCAGTGTCCTGCTGGGATACTCTGTGGAGAGATCTCTAATTTGAGGAACTCTGTATCATTCGCTTTGTGTGAGCATCCTTTCAGCCTGGTTTTCCATCCTTCCTCTCTTATCATGTCAACCCTTGATCTGTGGGACGGAATTAGAGAGTGGCGATAGATGCCGAATAATTAGAAAAGTAAAAAAGGACAAAGTAAGTCCGAAAGGAGAAGATTTCACACGCTGAGATCTAAACAACCACACTGCCGCTTAAAATACAGTATTACAAATATTACAAATGTAAGTGCAAGTTTATGAATTGTGGACAAAACAGATAAAAATAAAATCTACTGTGTATAAGAGCATCATTTCATGAAGTTGATTTGTAATATTCAGTAGTGAACAGCACTGAAGAAACAAAACTCTTGCTATAAAAATAATTTCATATCACAATAGTGTTTTTAAATGTGGTATGCTCGTCAAAAATACGTATGTCAATAATAAGCAAAAAAGCATGTGTTTTTTATTACATAGACTGAGATCAGAGACGTACTGTATATCAAGCGTCTGACAGTGAAACTCCTCGCTTAACTCGGCCATATGTGTGACAATAAAGATGCTGATACATATATCAACATAAAGCACTTCAAAAGAGGTCTGCCTATATTTCACCCATCCCTGCAAGAATTGAAGAAGTTCAACTTCCCATCATTACTGATGGAAAAAAGGTCTGGGGCTGAAACAGGAACAATTTCACACTTGCTCCTACACGGAACTTTTGCCCCGGTGGAAAAGTGACTAAATTGGGGTGCCTGTACATTTCTGGCACCGTAATGATTGAAATTCACTTTTAAACTGTACTTCAAATAATACAGCTCCTTCATAATTCATGCGGCAAAATCAAAAGATGAGGTGTCACCTTGTTAGCACCTTTACCGTCTGTAATGGAAAAAATGATTTGTTAGAGGTCTGAAAATAGCTACTCTTATTCCAACCTATAATTATATCTATGAAACATATTAAATCAGGTATGGTTTCAAAAACGTCTCATCCAGAGCACTACAGGAATTTGCAGAAGAGACATTGTGCTTAATTATAGTGCTGCTGCATATATTACTATATTTCAACCACATGAACGTGCTTTCATTACAGTAAAGACAATTCCTCTCATCCTTAAATGTCCTATCAACGTATGTTTTCTCTTTTCGCTCTAACTGACCAAAAATAAAGCAAGAATCTAATCAGAAACATCTCATATCTAGAATGTTTTAAAACAGAAATAATGGGAACATCCACTTCGGCTGTACAGAGCATTATGCAAGCGGAAATACAAACAAGAGTCTTTTTGTGGGATGGAAACTAGCATCCGTCACCTGTGGGATCTGGTGAATGGTGCACACAGCTCCTCTCAGTGGCCTGCTGTAGTTTGTCTCACTTCGTATCTCACATGCATGTTGTGTAGACAGATAAAGCACACGTCGTTTGCTCTCTTTTATGTGAAACTCATGTCAGAAATGACAATTTTTTGTATAAGGTAGAGTTGGAAAAAAACAGAACTGGGTTAATAGGGAAAACAAATTTGCAGACAATTGTTGACGGTTATCATATTGTCGCTGTCCTTTTGAAATCTTGGGTCCAAATTTGCAGTTTTTCAGGAAATTGAAATGGAAAAAAACACTTTTTTTTAAATGTGATATGTGAAGATTTTAAAAATCAAAGTTGACAAGCACTTTTTACTTCTTACAAAAGGTTAGATTTTTGCAAAACCAAGTGACAAACAATAAGTGGTGACTTATAATAATTATTTTTGACAACATACAAAAGATCCAAAGGTTTCAGAAGGACAGCAAGTGCTATAAAACTAATTTTGGTGGTATAACATTTTAAACAGAATTTTTTTATTGGAAATGTAAGCAGAATTTGAGATATTGTTCAAATCTCCTCCAAACTGATTATTCTAGTCTGCACCATATTGAATAAAAGAGATAATTCTTTACCCATGGCAGCATATATCCGATATATAGGTTGATATACAGTACAGTCACTAAATATAAATATACATTTCCGAGACTGAAACAAAAGGCAAAAAGTGAACAACTGCTTTTATTGAAAAACATTCACTGCAGAAAACGAGATAAATATTTGTTCTCTTCATTGAATCATGTACCAAGCCGACTAGTACAAGCCGACTTTACACTAGTTAACGATTCTTTAACCTTTAAACTTATTTGGTGTCGTTTCTATTTAATAAACAAATTATAGATGTTCGTCCAGAGCAACACAAAAAAGTGTTCTCAATAGCAGCAAGTCAAGCAGGTCTCAAGACAGCATATTGATTCAAACAAAATGCTTTTGTTCTTAAAATGTACACATTCAAAAATATCTACATACTGTACCTACTTCAACAATGTTTTGCTGATAACAGTGAATGATAATCATGATGGAAAGACAGTACTATAGTGGAGAGGTGATGATTCATCATTTATCGGCTATAATATATTTACCTGAATTTGTTATCAGGCCTATACCGATAAGATTAAAAACAAAAAAATGCTTATAGCCGATAATTTATCGTGCAAACCTACTTTCAGGTACTAAAATGAATTCTTTCAATGCAAATGTGTATTTTCATCTTTAGAGTGTATATCTACTTGTTGGCTCAAATATTTCCTTAAAAGTCCTTTAAAAAAATATATTATTTGCATAATTACAATATAGACATATTTTGAATGCAAACTTGAAATCTTGGTGAAACTTAACGCAGTTTGGGACTTTAGATCTCTTATTCCTAGACAAATATGTGAATATTACATATACAAATTAAAACAATCAAAATTTTTTCTCCACTGCATCTCGTTTCAGAAACAACATCTCTTTATGAGGAACAACTGAGACATTACAGAAACGATTTATGTCAGTAAAAAAACATTGCACTGCACTTAAACAGCACATATGAAAAAATCATTACGAACGAGAACCGAAGCGTTGTTGTTTCATAGGCATGGAGCGCAGAGATGCAATATGGCGGTACCTGTGACCAGTCTGCATGAGCTATTCTGCAGCATTCAGTGGATGGAGTGGACGCTGGCTGGATGAAGGCGGGGGGGTCTTACGGGGGCGAGGGCTTCTTTGAAGTCTGGATTCCAATTAAACCCCTGACTGAGTTCTAAGCGCAGAAGAAAAATGACTGAGGTACATGACATGGCCAGGTCCCCTCGTCCAACCAACCCTTTCCATTTCAGACCCTTTGTCTCGCTGCAGCTTCTAATATTTATGATCGCTCCCCCCAACACCAGAAGGACCCCCACCCCACACACTCCCTCCCCTTAAGGAACGAAAAAAGCGTCCTGACAGGACTCGAAACCCAGTCTTCGGACCCTGAGGTTTTCTTTCTCTCTCCGATCTTCGTTCAGACAACACAGAGAATCGCAGACGGGACGTCGAGATGAAAAACAGATAAATTATTAGTCAGGCCAATCTAGAAGCAAAGAAATATTTAAATAAATATGTACATAAATATGTGAGGGATGGCCACACGTCCAATTAGCAAGGCCCTGCGCTCTCACCTGCGTGCGGAAATCCCATCCAACATTTAGATATTTACGTTGTTAGATCCACTTCAAAAGCCCTTCTGCTACCAATGGTACTAATACGTTTCTGATTAGAGCGAAACAACAGCCGCTGCAGAGGATTTCGATGTCAGAAAAGATTTGAAATTCAGTGTTTTTCGTTCGGTTTGCATTATTTGCATGCTATCCAACAGTTCAAACAAAGTAACTCAGTTATTCCCACTCAAGCAACAAAAAACGCTGAACAATCACCAAGGTATGCAAATAAAACTTTTCTGATCTAACATGGCACGATGTGATGAATACCACACACAAATCCATGCGAGTTTGCACAAATATTACAGAAAATGCAAGGTGTCCACGCAAAGTCGAGATGAGAGAGGGAAAGTTAAGGGTACGGCCCCGATCGTGGTAGTCGGCCTCCACAGAGAAGCAAGCAGCCACACTTACAGTTTACCTCAGAGAGGCGGCAACACACACCTTTACAACTCCAGTATCTGGGCTAGAGCAGCTCGCAGTTTTGTTTTCTCTTGAAATAGTGATGGTGAAAGCAGTGTAGGAGCACCTTAGCTGGGGGACATGTTTTTTTGTGTTGAAAGGGAATGCAGAGAGATTGTGGATTTCAGAAGCATCAGTCCTGCAAGGCAACCGCAGGCATTTTATACCCACACCTCCACCGAGAGACATGCGCCGCAGACACACTTCAACGCATGAAAATAACCCAAGTGCTTCGCTAACGTTCACGCACACATCTATCGACACGCAAACCAAACGCATCAAAATATTAATGGAAAATACGTAGCTCTAGCTTTTGTTGTTTGCTCAAATAGGAAAACACACAAATATACCATAAAGCACACGAAAATAACAATAAAACATGTATAAACCAAAAAAAATCTTAAAAGTCGCTTCCGCATGGTTTCTAGAATATTACAATAACAGCGCCGCCACTATCACCTGGTCAAACGTTCATTCCCAGAGGAATGCTTTCCATCACAAGGCGAGAAGAGAAAATTACTATACAGGTTTTTCGTCACACGTTTTTTTCTGATGTCTCTTCCAGTCGCACTGAAGTTCTGACACTAGTTTTAGCAGTGGGGGTGCAGGAATGGGTTAAGACCGGATGCCTACCTTTTATCATGCAGTGGGGGAGACAGCGAGCCGGGAGCCAGAGAATGGTAAATATTTCATGCTGATGGGTGACACAAACAAAGGTTTACTCTCATTCACACTTTTTAACTTAAAAAAATGTGGGCACGGCAATTTATAACGGCCGTCCATTTTGACACGTTAATACAGTGTTGAGAAATAGGCTCTAAGCAAACATTTACAGCCTTACTTTGCCTGCCTGCTGATAATAAACCCACCGCCTAACATTTATAAAGAATATTTTACAGGACTAAATGGCTATCTATTTCTACTTATTAACGTAAAAAGCAAAGCCATTTCCTTTATTTGCGCTATTAAGTGTGTTGTGCCTCGTTCACATGAATATAAATAAACTTGCAGACTTAAAGAAAATACATAGTTCACCCAAAATATTAAAAAATACTTTGTTAAGGAAGGTCAAAGGTTCATAGATGTCATTCCAAACCTGTATGATGTTCTTTTGGAAAACTGAAGAATGCATTTTAAGAAATGCAAGTGGTTTTGCATCCACACAATGGATGTCAATTGGGTCCAATGTTGTTTGGTTGGCAATATTCTTTAAAAGATCTTATTTTTCTACATTTTGGGTGAATTATCCAAAAGTCTAGTAATTGAGACTGAACATTCAGTCTGGCATCTGATCCGTTCATGGTTAAAAGAAAGGTTATCAAATTGGGAACAACAACAACTACATCTTTATTATAGTAGTTTGAATCGAATAGAATAATTATTTCCTAGTAATAGACAAAACACAAAAATATGAATCGACTTGAACAATCCGTACTGTAAAGCTAGCTGAACACAAAACCTTCCTCTCTCTCTGAGCTGCCCCTTACAGTGCCTGCGGGACCCAGAAAACCCTTTGATAGAGAGCAGGGTGGATGCTGATGTCTATAGCCAGCACCTTCCTCATAGCAGATATGAGAAAGTGTATTCATTCAAGCCAGCGGGGGCCCGGGCTAACATGTTAGCCCAGACCAGCATCAGGAAGAGAATCAGCAGGAATAGAGGAGAGAGAGACACGAAACAGGAAGTACAGTACCCATCACCAGAGAAAAACAGAGGGCTACTGGGAGGCAGAATGAGCTATCGGATCCAGGAAGCTGCAGTTTGTTTGTGTGTGTGTCAGTGTGTGTGTGTGTGTGTGTGTATGAGAGAGAGAGAACAACAATCACTGCAGTGCTTTCATACTTTTACATTTATATGTGTGTGGACATGCATTGAGGTTGGCATCTTTTTAAGGAATCAAGAAAATAGGGCCATATAGATTAAAAGAGAGAGAGAGAGAAACAAAACAGGAAACATTACCACTATTTTTAAAAAGGAAAATCTTACAGCTCTACAGATTTGAAAGAGAATGTGAATAAAGGGACTGGCAGCCGGAGCTGTATTAAGCTCTCAGAGGGTTTACATAAACACATAAGAAAAAGAAAACCTCTCCACAGAGAAAAGAACTCTTCATTTAGCATGTGTGTAAAGGACAAATGCCGTCATTGTTCTTGTTTTTCAATACCATCTTCAAAAACAAGAGACTAAGCCATGGTTTGTTAATATGTAGGTTGACGACAGTGACCTTACAAAATAAATATTTTCAAACGCTGGTCTGAAGTGAGGATGTAAAACGCAATTCGTTGAACTGGGCAGAGGGACGTGCGTTTTTGTATTTTGTTTTGCATTTCTGGCTTTACTGCTCCGGTGTGTTATAAACCATATGGACAGAACAAGGGGAAGAATAAAAGTCTTGCGTTTGCGCACCATATCCAGACATTAAAACACGACTGATAGTAAGCAAAGGAAATGAGAAATCATACAAGTTAAGATTTATGAACCAGTGATACGAGTGGCTTCAAAAATCCCCACCATTAATTGCTAAAAAAAATCAGTTGAATCAAACCAGATGCACATGCAATATAAATAATAAAATAATTTGCATATCTCATATTTGTGTTTGTGTCGTGGGGGCTAATGCACATCATAAGGCACCTGGTGTTAGTTTTTTTTGCCTGTGTATTTTTAAAAGAAGACAGAGGAGCAAATGAAACTCATGAGGGGAGGAAAAAAAAGAGAGAGAGAGAGAGAGAGAGAGAGAGAGAGAGAGAGAGAGAGAGGAAAAACAGTGAATAAGAGCGAGTGAGAGTGCCCTCTACTGCACATCAAATGATTTAGAGAGCATCTGCAATTTGCATCAAACCACAGAAATAATCCACATATATACAAATATATAATACAAACAAATGTATTACATCTTAAATTACGATCGGGTTTTCTTATTCTTTTGTGAACTGGTTATAATTTTACCTAATTACACATAAAAAACAATCTGGTAATAATCAACTCCAAATAAAAAATTATTAAATATGAGATCTGCAAGCTTATGAAAATTCTAAGGAACATTTGTCGATTTTTTCATCCAAGTTTAAGAAGACCAAACCTTCGGAACTGAATGATCGAGCACTTTGAAAAAAAATCTGCCATCTTGAAATATAGAGAAGTCGTCCTGCAGTATGAATATATGGTCAGTGTATGTCCCTCAGATGGAACAGGAATGAGGTGATAAAGGTTCTTTAGGGGGGACCAAATGGGGGCTGATGGTTCTTGTTACCATTTCTGATACACTCCATGCAAGCGTGTGATACACGGCTGGCTGGATTTCGGCCAGTCATCTGTGCCGAAAAGCCATGGACAGACAGTCCGACATCACCGCCCGGGAACCAAAGCATCTGCAGCAGAAATCTTTGGCGAATCACCCCAAAACATGGTCAACACATCACCTTACGCACCGAAGGATCTGTCAAAGCAATGTACTGTCCCTCACAGCCGAGCTTTACTGCCAGTAAAAACAAAGCAAGAAAAAAAATTGTTCTGACTTTTAATCAATATTTCAAAATGTATTATTTACACACTTCACAATGTGATTTATATTTTATTTCAATGCTATTTTAATTATGTGATATTTTATTCTCATGTGCATTTAAAAAATATACATATCAGAAGTTCTAGAATCAATCGTTTTGATTAAAAATGTAGATTTAAAATTGTACTGTACAAATGAAAATCGCCATATGAAATCCGATTTTGTGTATCAACAGATATCAAACGCACAATTTCAAAATGTTCCCGTTTGAAGTTTGTAACACGTTCGATGGTCAATTACATCAACTTCAAGGAAAGATGCATGGCATGAAAAATAACTGCTAGAAAATTTCAAAGCATCAGATGCAAGATCGCTCTCCATCACAGGGACTATTTTTTGGCATTTATAGCCAGCATGTGTTCACTTAAATGTGAGTATATAGTACTGTATTACACTGCAGTGTGTGTATCTCTCTGTGTGTGTATTGTAGGGGGGCCTTCGACCCTGTTAACATTGCATGTACACAAAACACTGTGGCGGCCATCTCGCAGGCTGTGAAATGATGACCTATTTTTTTCAGTCGTATTTGATTACCTGGTTTTATTAAAATTGGATCCAAAGAGGCCAGTTTCCCATTTGATTTTAATGAAGGCAGCGTGGTTGACAGGAGACTCTTGATTTATACACTGTTATTAAAGGCACTGAGGCACACCGTGCAGGACCCAGCCGTGGCCAGTCACAGCTCCACACACCCTCTCTCTTACACACACCTCCACCTCTATGCTCCACAAGCTCCTCCATTATTCATAGTCAAATATGGAGGGCCTGAGATATACATTGATGCAAGAATGAATAATAAATACATTCACATCGAAAACGATGAGTGAGAGCCAAGCTGCCATTTACGACTGAGTCAACAGGCTTTATAAACATCTCTCGCCAATTCTGAAACTGATCTATCGATTCATTATCATTCACAAAATGGAAAAGCCATCCAAAAATTGAGCTCCGTGTGTCGCCGGCAAACATCCATACGAATTATGGCATAAATTCTGCATTTGCAAAAATTCTTTGTTCATTCTGCTTCTGTGGTAAATACACTGTGATTGTATTCAATTTCGCCCACTCGGCCTATAAAAAACTGCAAATGTGAAAGGCAGAGATTGGACAGCACCTACTCTCTCTACTGTCCTAGCCAAGTGAAGTGGAAGAGAGAGAGAGAGAGAGACACTGCTGACTAACTGACTCCGTCTATGCTCTGTTAAGGGTCATGGGTTGGGGCAGGGGCCAGACGGGACCCAGACAGGACAACAGCTAGTCAGGTTCAAATGCAAAAAAGATTTACAGAATGAATCCAGCAGCTTTAAATTCTGCCATTTAAATGATCTTGATTTACATATGTGATTTGCATTTGTAATGTAAACCGTTTTTGTTTGTTTTTAAAACAAAAAAATTGTAATTGATAATTAATAAGAAACTGACAAATGTTGGAAGGTATTTTCTTACACAGTTAATGCACTAATGATTGTTTTCACCGCATGACTACTGTTGATTTTCCATCATTTAAATTAAATCACTCATTGATGCCCATTGTAATATCTGGCAACGCAAGCAACCAAGCAAATACCAAACAAATATCAACTGTGCACATAAGTCATCTGAAAAAGGAGAAAATTGCATTTTTCTTTTTCTAATATTTTGCTCAAACAGAGCAGCGCTGTCATGCCTTTTTTATCCGGAGTGTCAGACAAAAAGATTGAAGATGGAGAGGGAGTTATCCTGAGGGAGAGAGAGAAAGAGAGAGAGGGTGGGTGTAGGACTAGAGATGGAGGGGGTGCTGACATGCACTTGTCTCCAATCTCTTCGAATACATTTCACAATTCATCTGCTTTGTCTCTACTGCCACGACTGAGGACAATCAGTCCAGACGCCCATTAGATTGCCCCCCCCAACCCCATATAACACATTTTTTTCATTGTGACACGTTGGCTGAAGAAGGAGTCAAGGCAATTCACAATTTTCACCAAATGGAGAAATGTCAAGACGGGAACCAACATCAAAAAAGTATGTTGTCATGGAGATAAAGTACGGACCAAATATTACAACAACGGCGCTACATATTTACGAATTTAGTGATGTTGTACATTTTATCTGCTATTTGTATTGCCGCAGGATCTACGTGAAAAATTCTCAGCTCTGTGTTTTTAAAGCTTTTATTTTGAACACATTTTCTTTTATTATTACCATTTTAAAAATAACAATAAACAAAAAATGACTATTCAAACAGGTGTAATTGAAATGTAAACATACATTTTTATAGTATATAAATGATATAATAAAAAATAATTATGCAAATAATTATACTGCTTGTATTCAATACAGTATTTATTTATTAAATACACATTTATTTAGATATAGCCAAAGGTTTATTCTTTATATTTTGTTCACAATAATTCCTAGCCTCAAAGACGGTGTAAATCCAGAAATGTCAAATCTTCAGGCATGTCTATATGTGGAATCTTTGCTGGAGTTCCTTTCAGCAAAGCTCTAGGGTGAGGTCATGTGACCACCGTGCCGATCCATAGAAGCCATTTTCAGCCAATAGTGTTGTCAAAGACACTATGCATCCGCAACTCATGGCACTTCTATGATCTCCTCTCCAGAAAATAATAAAGGAAAGGCGAAAAAGGAGACGACAAGAACACAGAGAAAAATGCAGAGGAAAGAAAACGGACCCTTTACCCGTTCTCAATTTAGTCCGGAACCCGCAGTTTACTGCAGCTTCTTTCAAGCTAAGGTAAAATGGAAATAAAAAACACTGCAATCCTGGTAAATCAGGCTTCGTCCAAAGGACCATATTTTTATTCGACCTGGGACGCCTGTAATAAGGGTCAGTTTAAAGGGGTTAGTGCACTCAGCACCACATAAAAAGTCGTGATTGAAAGGATATTAATGGTAAGCGTGGCATAGTAACGCCCTTAAAACCCCAGCATTGCCCTTCCCCTCTTTTTCTTTGTTTGGCCAAAGGAACTAAAGGCTTAAGGATAGAGGTAGAGCTCAAATCATGAGACGGAGCTAAAGCCCTGGAAAGATAGCGGGCTGAGACCGTGCTACAGCTCGTATAATTAAACACCCACAGCTTCACCGTGGACCTCATCTATCTCTCTGCTCTTTTCTTGGGGTCCCTGTCCTCAGGTCTGTTAGGAAACCAGACGCACGTATGTTCACGTACGCACACGCCCGTACGCACATTACGATGATGGTCTAGCCGCCAGCGCCGCGGCACATACATCCTGTGAGCAAAAACACAACACTGATGCCAAACCTCTTCATGTCTTTAATATGTGTTTTATGTGTGTGGTGAGCGATGCTAGTTTTTATTGGATTACATCTAGACCATCTGTCTCCGCAGGCTCATCAAAACACACAGGTACACAAACAAGCGCTGATCCCTTAACTAATGCTCTTCTGGTTACGTTTTACATTCATTTTTCTGCTTGTAGTGGAAAGCCACATGCCTGTTTTTGGATCCATTCTGCAACGCTACATTCTACCAGACACTAATCTGTCCTCTGCAAACACACATTTTATTATCTACAGTCGCCGAATGTCAATATACTGCAGTATGGTATGTATTTGTTTAGCATAGAGAGAGATGATGATGCATGCATGCATGTAGAATAAACACAAGCCAAACAACTAGTGTAAGATTTGTGTGTGACAAAAACAGAAAAAGCTTTTTTCCTTTTCCTATTTACTGTGTAGACACTGCTGTACAGCGGTGCTCCTGGTCATGCTGTGGGCAGTGAATACTGCCCTCTATTGGATGAATCAGACACTATCAAAGACTGCATAACAAGAGAAAAACACACATTCACTTCATAACATTCAGCTATTCTGCGCTGTGTGCTCATCTGTAAACATTTATTATAAGCCGGGCGGTGAGCGTCAATCTAGTCTGTGGTTGTGGTGACCCTGGACCGACGCTTTCGTGGGCTGTGAACATGGCATGTGTTCTTAGATGAAATAAAATGGTGGTTCTGACGGACACGTATTACGACACACGGCACAGATATACGACTGTGGCTGTGACAGCATTGTTTCCAGTGCAGCCGGACACAAAAAACAGATGCTAATTTAACAAGCGAAAAATTTAAAATCACATTATTTGGTGGAACATAATGCTGTCAGGTTGATTCAGTCATCATACAATAATTTCATTTAAATTGTTGAACATAGAAAACTCTCAAATCAGAGTGAAAAATTGAAACCATTGCCGACAGTTTTAAACTACCCGTACATTTTTGCCAGAGAGAATATATTTTACTGCATTTATTAATTATTGGTACGTATACATTTCATTTGTCTGTCTTTTTTATTTAGGTTTTTTAATACATAATAATCACCATAATCACCAGTTACCATTTAAAAATATAGAGTATATAGCACCTCATAACATAACAAAATGTCTTCTTTTTCACCTTTCAAAATGAGTCTACCTGTGAACCTATAGATGTTCAATGGTCAAGGAGTTTACATCACAGAACACTTGAGGGGTGCCTGTGAGAAAATCGACACGGGGTCACAGAGGCCATGCTGAGGTCAAAGGTCATGGGAAAAAACGGCTCTGGACATACACACGACCCTTGGCCAGGACAGATGAGCCCGTGCAAACCAAAAGGGCGAATATATTTCTTTACGTCAACACAAGCATACCGTGTTCTGATAGGTTGTTCCGTCTTTCGTCACACACTATGTTAGCATAGTTCCCTTTAGAACCCTCTAAATTTCTCATGAATTTTTCTAAAATAAAATTTCAAGAGTCTTTATGGTAAGTGAACGCTTATGGAGGCAAATGCTTCCACGAGCTTGTTGTTCGCTGTTGACATACTGGGTTCTGTAATTCAGGGTGCCATTTCTGAAGGGGAATGTTTGTTATATTTGGCTAAATATAACAGAAAACAAAACAAACTTCACAACACAGTTGACCGAACGAGAAGCTTGTCTGATCGGTATTACAATGTAGGAGCACCCATGCAGTCTGACTCAACAGTGGGCACAACTACTGATCAACAAACCGTTCGAAAAAAACAAAGCAGCTATCGGATAAGAAACTCTGATAAGAAGACAGGACCACGGGAAGTTCACACCTGTGCCCCAGAAATGCCCAAGAAGCCGGTTTGAAAAAAACGAGGTCAGAATCTATACACTTAAAAAAAAAATGGTCAATTAAAACAAAAATGAGAATATAAGTCCAGTGAGAACTTTCATGGAGCTATTCTTTAAAGATCCCAGAAACCAATATTTTCACCTCTGAACTACAATACGCACTTAGCATTGGTTCTCGAATAAAAAAAGGAGTCCTACCAAGAACACTTGAAGAAACTTTGTTTTTAAGTTAGATGTCCTTGTTGCACACGAGTTAAGCTCGATTGAGAGCATCTGTGGCATGACAATTATAATACTCGTCCCATGGTTCGTAAAAACAAACAAAAACAGTGTTGACAGAAATCCACTATGCCATGGAATTTCAATGCAAGCGTGTAATTGGCAACATATTTATTGCAAGGTTTTACAAATTGTGCGGCAAAAATTGCACGCGAAATTCAAATAGAGACTTTCTAAGAAAAAAGTATACACTTTCTCATCTTCATACATTTGCTAAATAAACCTTTAGCAAACATGTCGTCACGTTGTCACACTGGGGCTTTGAGAGGAGGTGACCACCACACTTCCACTGTTTCAGGTCAGTACAGCTGGCCCCGCTGCAACGGGCTCCAGGCGGCCCCCACACGAGCAGACACAGAGACTGGGTATCTAATAGGGACAAATTGGCAATGTCTGTGCTGGCCGGTACTGTGCTGCACAGAGCTGTGGATTGATAGTGATTCCTAATGATCCCCTTGGGTAGATCAATACCAATAATTCCCTTTCCTGCCCATCCTCGTTATTGGCAATAGAGCACCAAGAGGAGAAAGAGAAAACTGCAGTGAGGAGTGACACAAGCGTGGAGTTTGGACCGCATGACGCACTGGCGCACCGATTTGTTGACTTATCCTTTGACACGCGTGCTATATACAGTACACATCTAACAAATTACACAAGCAAGCCCAAACACATTTTTCCACCAATACAGCCTCTCGCGGACAAAATAACAACCTCGCTGGCTCGCAAATTGGGGAAATCAAGTCAAACATGTATTGTCCACACAGCCAATGCGATCGATATTAATTCCGCTGTATATGTATTTATTAGCGTGTACAATTTCAACGGTCCAATAGGAGGACGGGTTTGGTTATTGTTATCAATGGCAACGCTGCCACAGGCTCTGAAACTTAAATTGAGATGTGGTGTGCAACAAAACAAACCTTAATGAAATTAAAGGCACATCTGGAGCCCGGCTAAGAGAAACAAATGATATCACATTATTCATGCTCTTTGCGATATTGGAAAAGCATTTGTTTGCGTTCAATACTTTTTAAGGAAAAAACAAGGTGGGTTGACAGGACGCGGCTTTGTTAACTCGACTCGTCATTGCGAATGCGAGCGATGCCATCTGATCATTTCTTTCATGCAAGATGCATTGATAACTTGAAATATTTTGATCTCAGTAGGGGAAGCGGTGAGAGATGAAATGGGGGACGTGTGTTGGTATGGATTAGACCGAATGGGTGCATGATTTGTAGATACATTCTAATAAAGAGTGTTCTATGAGTGGTCATGCGTCTGCCTCTGTGTGTTTAGCCTAGCGAGAGGGAAGCGAAGCATGCAATCCCAGAGGACCGCTGATCTTTGTGTGTGTGTGTGTGTTCTTGTTTGTGCATCACAGCCATAAAGCATCAAATCACTCTCTCTTACACATACGCATACACACACATCCCCACCCCCTCTGGGTTTATGCAGCCGATTACTACCACCAAACACATCCATACACTTTAGGCTAGCTGTCAGAGAGTGTCCTCATTACCCTAGAGTCCAGCGCTACACGCTGCACCTCTTCAACCGCACAACCACAGAGAAATGCACAACACAGCCCCCGATTTAACCGTTTCCAGTCTCTCTCACGCGGAATCGACAAATGAAACGGCTTGCTTTTAAAATAAAATTACAGCGTGATACAGAAATCAATGAAATCAATGCAGTATTTGTGCTAGGACAGGAGGCTCATCGGTTATTCAGCCGATACTCCGTTCATCCGGCGATGGAGAGAAACGTGATAATTTCACTGGCTGGTTTTTACAGGTGGATGGTCCTCATCAGGTTAACCCAACCTTTATACGAGACTAATTCTTTTAGCTTTTTAGGAATAAAGTGAGTTTAAGCAAAAATCAAAGTTGTATCTGCATTACGATTCTTTTGGAAAAGCGTTTAATGCTTTGTGCTAAAATATATAGCTCGGCTGAGGTCTTCGGACACATTGATGAGACAATGTTCGTTATATTTTACAGATTTAAATTTGCTTTAATCATATAACTTCTTTATTCATGGTTGGGACGTGGACCTTAACTTATAGACATGATGAAGTTTTGTTCAGTAGCTACCGGAAACCATCTTTTAACGTTTAATGAATGGATGATTTTAGATGAACAATAAAACTACTTTATTTCACTTTTTTATGTGAAAACATACAAAATCTGAAATTTAAGAAATAAGCATTTTATCAAAAAAAATTTGAGGTATAAGGAAAATATAGCGGAGCCATTTTTGTTTATTCAACATCAGTGTATTAGCCAAATTGTTTTATGTTTTTAATATTGTTTATCCGATATTGTGACGTCATTCATGAAAGACGAGAAGACTGAATATCTTTGTAGATCATTTATTAGTCCAATTTAACGAAATGCAACAATTGAGGTAAATATGTTTTTTGGAGAAATTTAAACAGAGATTCGCTAGTGCTTCATGAATAAGGTCCATTGATTTTATAAAAATTTCCGGAAGTTTAACATTTCAAACTTTATAATTAACAAAACTTTATCTAATAACATTAAAAAGACCCCCCTAAACGGTAGCATCTCTAATCAATACAGCCCGTAGAAAGGAGTAAAATAAAAAAAGAGAGAAAATGAAGTTTTGAGAGACAGGGGAGCAATCCGGCAGCCTTGCAGTTTGCTCAGGTGACTTGGTCAATAGTAGAGAGACGCTCCTGCAATATGGTGGCAGTCTCTCCAACCTGTCAGGGGCAGGCAGGTGATATGCGTGACACACTCGGCTGTGTTACCGCGGAGACCCACAGGAGAGCTGACTGCGTGCCTCCGTCTCACTCAGCTTCATAAAAACACTGGCTCTTCCTGAACATCAATCAATGTGCGGCTCAACAGTACAAAGCCATTAACACACACACACACGTGCACACAAGTCATCTCTCACACTCTCTCTCCTTCCCTCTCTCACCAACCTATGAGATGCAAGGTTTTAGGGACTTCTGGCTCCCTAAGGAGGTTCATTGTAGATTTTTCCACGCCAGGTTATTGCCTGTCTTGAGGTGTAAGGTGTGTGTGTGTTTTATAGATGAGAGCAGAAATTATTTCAGGAGCTGGAGCAGAAGGAAATCAGCTCACGTAGTTATTGCAATGTAAAACAAACTATAATATACAGAGTCGAAGAGCTCATTCAATAGCAGACAATAGCTGTCAAAGCCCTGCTTCGAAACAAGTAGTACAGATGAGAAAGAAAACAAGAAAACAAGAGAAAGACACAAATGTGACAGCAACCATGTCAAACGACAAAAAGAGAAAAATTGAGATTACTGAAAACGAGAGAACGAGAGCGAGCAAACAGTATTCTAATACTGCAAATTGTTGTAGTTTCTTTAAAAAGACTCAAGTGCAAAAGGTCTTATATTATAGTAAATCCGCTAAGGCTTTTATTATTTTTTTATGTAAATATTACAATTCAACCTTAACTAATTAAAGGTTCGTCTTTTGATGAGAGTTTTAAAACCTTGAACTAATAGCCTTTATCAAATCATTTTAGATTAAAAATGTTTAAAAAAAAATGTTTTGTAATGATGGAACAATACATTCAAAATGAATTTTATTTTGGTTAATAAGCAATTATAGACGAAATGTTTAATTCTCTCTCGTTTCTAAGATCTAAATCAATTATTGTTAATCAAAAATGCATACTCCTTATAAAATCAAACAATGAAGCTATATTGTACAAAAATGTTACCCTAATGTTACCAACATAGAATATGGGACAAAATTTGCACACAAAAAAATGCTGTTACACATCCTTAAGAAAAATAAAAAAATATTTGCAATATACAGTTAAAAATTAACGTATAATGCAAAAAAACTGATGTAAATGTGAGGAGCAGAGAGAAGTGGATGATCTCAGCGTGCAGCGCAGCCGCGTGCAACAGCTAAACGCCGGCGTTTAATTCATAACATCGTTATGTCATCTCATACTAATCTGCACAGTGCCTTCCACTGCTTTGACATGCAAATGATGCTGAAAAAAGCCACGGCACTTTGCGGGGGGGAGCGCGTGTATGTGTTTGGAAAGCGACGGGGGGGTCAGCAATCACCATGTCGTGTCAGTGCCACGAAAAAACCAGCCCGAAGCTCAAACTGCCATTTCCATTCCTTCCCAGCCCGTATCTTTCTATCGGTTGTTCCCACCAGCCTCCATTCCCGTTTCCTCCTCATCCAGATCACCGAATAAAAATCTCACAATCAGACTCCCTATAGGGCGAGCGCAAACTCTCTCACCCCTCCTCGCACGGCCCACAGCACGCGCCCCTCATCTGCATATTTACAAAAAGGCCTGCCGCCACACAGGCATCCGACTAACCCCTCCCCGACACCTCATCAGCACGTGCCGGATGAACTAACTAAAGCTGGGCGGCCGTGGGACCACACACACACACACAAACACCCCAAAGACAGAAGTAAACAGACAGACATCACAACATGTCACTTTGGGAGTTATGGTGATGCCGATCCCTTTTTCTCCTTTTTTTCCCTCCGCTCTCTCTCTCCCTCTCTCTCTATTCTCTCATCAGGCACCTGGTGACGAGCCGCCCATGATAATCCAGAGCCGTGAACCAATCAATCAGCAGCATCATAATCAGCAGTGCAGAGAGGGAAAAAAAGCCCACAACTTACCCAGAGTTCCTCGCTGCCTCTCTTCAGCACACAGTCACAGCAATCTTTACTCTTCAACCCAAAAAACGAAAAGAAAGAGTGCTTTTACCTCACGCCCTACACAGATTTCACTATGAATGCATTTTACACTGCACCGTGAATTTCAAATGGAAAAAGCGTCTCGATTTCTGCGTCTGCCCCTAGATCTGCTTGCTGCGACCTGTGGGCACGTACAGTCTGTGAAGTGGAGATATGTATTAAAACAGCACTGTGGTAGATATAAAATGCTGGCGACTACTGTATCCAGCAGATCTGTTGGCCTGTGTGTGTGTATTGTGTGTGTATGTACGTGTGTGTGTGTGTGTACGTTTGTGTGTAGATGGGGGTGTGTGAGATGGGAGGAGGAAAGCATGGGAGGGTCAAAGCTAAATGTTCTACAAAGAACTAGGGGACTGTGAGGACTTCTTTCCGTGGTCTCTCTCTCCCCCTCTCTCCCTCAGACAGCCGAGCACTCCCTCCCCTCCCGGTCGTCTTTTTTCCCGTTTTCATCCCCTGCATCCCAAACCTCTCTCCTTTCCATTTGTTCCAGCTCACAGACACAGACAATCTTTTCTCTCTACTCCACAGCAGCGGCATCCTTCAAGGGCTTTTGCTTGTTTTCCAAAAGCTGAACGCAAAGCAGCACCTAGCAGCCATGTACATTTGCCTTGGGGCTGCGCTGGATGGAAAGACACGCGCTATCATCACTTTTTAAGCGGGAGACAAAACCGGGGATGAAGGGGGAAATCGAGACGGCGTGAGGGAGAGAGACAGAAAACCTACAAGAGAGGAGCAGCCCTACGCCATCGTAGATCTGAATTTAGCATGGGATTATGCGAAAAACAAATTCTAAATCTCACTTCAGATTTCGTGATCATTAAACCCTTCTTTTTGTATCTCAGACGTATGTTTCTAGCCTGCTCAATTCAAAAACTCCCTAAAATGTGAGAAATTTTGTCCTGCAAATAGATTTCTTAGAAGCCCACGTTTTAATATCGTGCACCTGGCTTAAGACTTGACGTACAGAAGGCCCGGTGCACCTCAACCATTCCTGATCTTCATCCTGGTTAAGTACCGGTGCGTAACCAAGAAAAAACACACGAGGAATCAAACTGCGCCCTGGATCTCGTGGAGCCCAATCCGCAAATGATATTAAGAAACGCCGGTAACAAGGATGTAGAGGAGCTGGGGTGGGGGGGGCAGTCTGTGTGTTCCTTTGTGTCCCGTCCTATTCTTGCACTGTTGTTTTATTAATCTAGTTTATATTTCTGGGCTGCCTACACGCCTAGCTCATCCTGTGGTTTGCGCTGCCCCTCTGCCCCTTCACATATCCGGTGAATATTCTCCAGGCACCGTTCTCCGGCTATGATACACACGATTCTTACTGAACACGGTGAAGTCTGGCTCCACCTGCAGAGCACATGTTCTCCCTATAGTGCCCAGAGGAGATGAACAACAACACCAAACTCGTAAATCCCTGCGTCTCAAGACACTGCTAGCTGCACCAAACCGCAAACCCACGGGTTTATTATTTGCGGCACGGCAATACGCGTCAGATTCCAACGTGGCAACGTCTGACTGCAAGTGAGATGCTTGATAAAGAAAAATAAAAAAAATACAGTTATTAGAAATATGAAATAAGTGATGGTGCTTGCAACATCATAGGTTCAATTCACTGTAAGCACATGCGCTAATAAAATACATGCTTTTAACGTTAGCTGCTTTGGATAAAAACAAACTTTTTACGAAATACGCATTTACATAAAAATAACATTCAGTAACTTTTAATAAGCCAAAAAGAAAACTAACAGGTCACTAAATATTTTTAGCTAAAGAAAGATTTTTCAAAACGGAAATGGCGTATTGTCGTCAGGGCTCTAAAAGCAAAACAGTCAGGTCAGTTGAACATCATCATACAGCGAATACCAGCAATACGTCTTGAGGGCAAAGAGGAGAATGTGTAGTTTGCGTGTGCGTGTAACACGCGTGTGTATTAGTGTGTAAATAGGTAAGCTGTGGGTCTCGTTATTGGGGGGATGGGGCGGTGGTCATGCTTGCCTGCGTGTCATGTATATAAGAAGAAGGATCCATCTTCCCCAAATACAATTTCGCAGAATGTGACAAAGACCGACTCTCCAGACAGACGGAGAACATTGCGTGTGGACAAATGAAAGATATAGATGGAGAGCAAAGCAGAGGGAGAAAGACGGAAAGCAAGAAAGAACTAACAAAGCCTAAAGCGACGTAATGGGCTCTAGCACTTTGCAAGCTACATCCATCCGCATTACAAATGTAACATTTGATGTAGTAAAATAGTACATTTCTGATCAAAGTTAAGTGATGAGATTGCTTCGATTCCATTCTGATCATGAGCACGCCACATCCAGAGAGCACACACCCTTCAAAGACTTCATCAGGGTGATAAAGACGCAGGGGTCAATCCACCACCCCTGCTGAATTTAATGCTCCCCTCATCACGTACAATATTATACTGGACGGAGACATTTTATACCGTGTTAAAGTTACACTCTCTGTACTTGCAAAAATACACGCTTCTATAGTTTAGTTTTTGAGTTTAGTTTTTTTGCGAAAAAAATCATTTTCAATTATTCAAATAATGTACAGTTAGAAAATCAACGTACACTGGATTGTGTCCACTTTGCTATAAAACTCGTCAAGGCCGGCTTTATTTAACGCTGTAAGAACCTGTTATTCACATTTCAAATGTGAACTGTTGGTGTGATCTGACTCTTACAAATTTAAAATCAGAGAAAGTCCGAATTAACATATTTGATACATATTGATAAATATACAAAATTCATTAAATGTGACTGCATAAATTGCAGGTGGGAACCTACCATATGCGCGAATGATGATTAATATAATTAATTAATTCATTAATTAAACTTAATTATTTCCCATCAATTAACATGTGGGAGTATTTAACCGGTAAAACGGTCATAATTAGGTGCTGCAATTAAAAGTAATTAAAAACCAATTAACATTCTCAAGAGAGGCAAATTAGCACATGAAGTGGGTGTAACTTTCCCGTGTTTGTGTGTGTGTGTGTGTGTGTGTGTGAGAGAGAAAGAGAGAGAGAGAGAACCACAGCTTTTCCCCATCAAAGCACAAGCAACTCCTCTGGCAGCGTTTCAAACAGGAATAAGAAATGAAATTATTTCCAGCGAACAGCACAGAGCTAATGGTAAATGACAGCTGTCAAAGGGACTCTGACTATCTGCCTGAAGATGGGAAAAAATGCCCATTGTCAACGTTAATCACTCTAGCCTAGTATAAAGTCAAGAGAGAAAAAAACACGACAAAGAAAAAACGAAACAGCGTCAAGTTCAAGTTGAAGGAACAAAGTACAGAAGGCTGTACATTTACAACAATAGACATGCCGAGCACATATGGGAACCCAGGAAGAAGAAACCGGACAACCATTGAAAGACAGATGGACCGAGAACACTGCTTAATGCAAAACTAAAACCACGATGCAAAAAAAGTGAAAACATTCTATCACTATTATCATTTAGACTTTTTTAACATAACACATTTTGCAACGTTTATGTTTCTGCATAGCCTGTTGCTTTAGTTTACAATCAAGTTAATGCAATAGGCAGACCACTTTTGGTAAGAACACTGTGGAGAGGTCTGGTTATGATTGAGAAGGGCGGTCATGTGTGCTACATGTTTTTGTGTATGTGTGTTGCTCTGGGTTCAGCGGTCATCTTGCGGCCCCTCTCAGCATGTTCTCACACCCCTGCTATGCACATCCTGATGAAAAAATTGAGTGACAAGATTTATGGCTATCAGACCTGCTGACGAGATAGAGAGGGCCCAATTTTTACCGTCTTCTTCTCTATTTCTGATTACTATTCTAAGACAAAGCCCAATATGTGATACATCACCAGGAAAAATGAAAAATAAATAAGGGGAACTGGCTATATACAATATCCATTCCTCCCATCTTTATAGTGTCCCTCTCCAACCAAACAACAACAATGTACCATGAATGAAAAAGAGATTTTGTTTTAGTGGTGAAATATATATAACAATATACGCATCTCATTATAGATTATAGATTTTAGGTTAAATTGAGGCACATACTGTAATACACACATCACAATAAAAACATCTTCTGCACCAATAAAATATTCCTGAAATGCCTTTCACTGCTGTGAAGTCAATAGAGAGAAAGCTAATTTATATCTCATATCTTATATTTAAGAAGTTCAAACCTAACAAGAATAATTCCCCTTCTAAACCATGCATACGAAAAATGGTGCTTTCTTTTAAAATAAGAGAGCACGTCTGAAAAGCAAAAACGTGAAATATAAGGCGAGTCATTTTCTTTGGTTGAATTTCCGTGGCTCTGACCGTAGCTCTGGATTCTGTTTTGTTCGCGCGGGCTCAATTTCAGCCGATTGGTCAAGACCCTTGTCTGAAACTGTCTTTCTTTCAGTATCCCTGCAGGATTTCTTACAAAAGAAGCGGCTCGGCTTTGCCCAGGTTTATATATTATTTCATAGATTTTTTCCTACCAGAATAAATACTGTATATGAGACAAAATCATTTTGGGAAAGAAAATATACCCAAATATCTTGTTTATAAGATTACTGAATTTAGTCAATATTAAGGCTAATTGTATGGAGAGTAATAAATGTAAACTAATCAAAAAACTAAACTGGTTTACGTTTTATAAATCAGTTTGTAAATTAAAAAATTATAGGCTGTTTAAAATAAAAAGAGAATCAAATTTATAAAAATCAGAATTACATGATTAAAGCATATTTTGAAAGCAATTATACCTTCTATCACTTTAAATTTAATAATAAAACCGATTAAAAAAAACTGTTTTCAATTACCTTTTTCATTATTCAATTTTTTCTCTAACACAACCAAAATATTTCTGTCTAGTCTGGAGATACGAATACAAATACATTTTTTTTTAGAAATAAATGTGGATTGAAACAGAACCAGCAGATGAATCGTCTGTTCTTCATTCAGAAGGGCTTCACAGAGGAAACAGTGCTTGTTTAGGGGAGTTTTTAGAGGTGTAGGCTGGACTCTGAATCGCCCCACATCACATCCCTTTGTCGGATTTCAACAACTGGGAGCAGCTCTGCACCCACACTACTTCCATTGTACTCGACCAGAAAAAATAAAGCAAAACGTACCTCCAGCGGGAATCACAAAAGCATTTAGAAATGACTTACAGTCGGCACCAACACAAGCCACAATGTCCAATCTCAGCTATTCTAAATTCAGCCTTGCCCATAACAAGCACCTGAGCACATATTGTCCAGCACAAGAAAAAAAGGCTCTTTTGCATATACAACCAAACCTCTTTAAAACGGGGTGAGAATTGCGTTTGGTCTTGGTAAAGTGAGAGACGGTAACAACAGCACACAGCATGCGGACAATAATAAAAAATACAATGCAATAAACAAATAGACTAGTTGTTATGTTAAAGGACAACAAAAAAAGCAGAAGGCTCGATTCTTTTCTGGAAGCCCAGCAGTGACATCCAGGGATATATTCTGCATTAGCACCTGACCGCCCTGCCCTTGTGATTCAGAAATACCCTGTCAGAATACTTCATCTCAGCGAAGCTGGTCTACTCAACAGCTGCCTCACAGTTTTAAAGCAGGGGTTTGAAGTTTTTTGCAATGTTTTTGTTTGTCTAATATATGTATGTACACATTAAGTTGTGTGGATATACTGTACATAAATCGGATCAAATCACTTTGTGATGTGATGTTGTATATATATTTATATATATTTGTGATAAAGTAAAAATAATACATATATATTTCTTATAGCACAGTTTTTTTTTTACTTTGTTAGTATACGTATACATGTAAAAAAGAAATGTATATATATACTCTAGAATATATCTATTGTGATACTACAGTAAATATATATGTCTTATTTTCATATACAGTACAAATGATATACAAACATACATACATGCATGCATACACACATAAATACATTACCTATAGTATATGGTATATACTCTATAGCAATAAATATTACCTTAATTACGAAAAACTAGCATAAAGAACACAGAACAGGAGCAAATTTGATAAAAAATGAAAAATGAAAGCATGCAGCAGAATGGACTTCTGGCTTGAGGTGAAGCCATGTTAACTCTGCAATTCTTTAAATTCGGTGGAGCTGAAAAACACAAACTGCTCAAAAGAGACAGAGGAAAAAAAGAAGAAAGGAGCTTTATTTCTTTCTCGTTTTATGCCGGCTTTGCGGGAATTCTCTAACTTGTGGAGATGGGTGTAAATGGAAGCATTTGGGACCACTGAAATGAGGCAGAGCCAAAATAGGGCCATAAAAACAGCGGCATTACCATACATTATTTTACACAATATTTTGCACTCACTCTCTTGGACGAGCGATCGAAATGGCCTCTCTCTTCACGCCAGACACATTTGCCGGCTGTAGACGATGACCCTGCTTTTATTTTTTTCCATGCAGACCCCTGCTCTCGTGCTTTAAGAGCTGCACAAAACCCATGCATTGTGAATGTGTTGTTGTGAGCTTATTTGTGGGCCGGTGTGTATTTGGACGTGCACCGAGATGGTGACAGACTGAAGCTGCCAGATATATGTGTGTGTGTGTGTTCCTCTGAGGTGGCCTGGACCCAGAGGGACAAGTCGAGGCAGGCACAGAGAGAAAAGGATGACATGTCCGAATCAAAAATGGTCAGAAAAAATAACAGATTTTACGTTAACTGTATATGTGATTGAGGTCCGACACCATTGTGGTCTTCTTGTCCAGTCTTGCTTTGTGTTGTGTAGGAAGAGAAAGGGGGGATAAACAGAGGGTGAGCGGAGGGTTATCCTTGGGCTTATCATGTCAGGCCATACAAATTCATTTCATATTCAGTGGAATGGCTGTTCACTGCGGGAGACTCGCTGTACTACCTATCCCACTCTCCCCCTTTTCTCTTTGATTTGCTTCATTTGAGCTGTGCTGTCCCCGGCAGCTTGTTAGAACTGCCACCTCACAGACCGGGCCCCCTGGATCGGGCGAGAGAGAGGGAAGATGGAGTAGATGCTAAGGGTTGAGGAGGCCTCGCCATGAGCATTGTCACAAGTCAAGGGTGAACAAGCACAGATCCTGACCAAAAGACGGAAAGCCGAGTACGGTGCGCCATCTACTGATCACACACCAGTACTGTGTCATGCAACCAAACACAAAGACAAACAGGGTGAGGGTCATTTATCCTTTTTTACTCATGCTTGTTTATATTATTGCTTTCGTGTTTTGAGGTACACAACATTTTTACTTTATCTCGCTGGCTTTGGCAAGCCTGATAGAGGCAACATTGCATGTTGTAGATTAGACAAGAAGCAACTGTTCTTTTGGGATCTTCCATGATGTTCATTAGAGCCAAATTCCCACCCATGTCAGTCGACTGAAACACGGCCTCATTAAACTAAGAATTTCTCATGAAAGATCTCTCAAACTTAATTGCAAGGTAAATCGCTTATGCATCGGATATAACAGAGAGAAGTTGAATTCCTCAGCCACACGCTCCTTTTATATTATGCTTGACAAGGTGCAAAAATGATTCATTTAGGTCAGGGGGACAAGAGACTTAACTGCCTCAATTACCCATAATGGCACACATATGTGGCAGCCACCTCCGTTTTATGCGAATCAATCTAAAACGTTCGGTTTCGTGACTACATTGGGCATGGGGAAAATTCTTGGTCATCCGTCAATCCAACGGAGGGTCAAAACGGAGAATGAAATTTTCCCAAAGAAATCGGACAATTATTGTATTGGGACCTCTCTATTTGCCAAGGTCAGACTCATTCATCACAGCCGGGCATGCTGGCTAACTGGACGAAGCCTTGAATGCATAATGACGGAGGGCAGACAGTATGTGAAGGTGAGGATGAACTGGCCACGAGATACAGCCTTCCCCACCCTTTCTGAACCCGGCCTGGATGATTAGATGTCCAGACGTGGGTTAACCTTGGGCTGGAGTGGATGAAAAGTGCCCAAGGAGGTGTCGAAGGAGACTTAAGCGCTAGACACCAACGGCATGGGGCTAATGCTATTCGCAAATGATCTGTACATTTCCCTCTTTCAATATATAAAGAGGACATAATCTATACGTTTTCTCACACATATATGTGTGTGTGTATGAAAATAATGTAAGGCGCCATTACTGAAACCCTCCCCATCCCCCTCTCTAGACCCTATGAAAAAATAAATCTAATTTTCCCATCTCCGCCACAGAGCGACGTTCCCCTTCCCGCAGGCTCCCCCAGCAAACCCCCCACCTTCTACTCATACTGACGCACCCCTCTTCTTTTCCTCAGAGGAGGGCTCCATTTTGTAATAAGTTCTGATCAGTGTTTCTACCAATTTGCATTCGACTAAGGAAATGGAGGAACATCCTTGATGAGGAAGAAAATGGAACAGTGAGAGAGAGAGAGAGAGAGAGAGAGAGAGAGAGTCATATCCAATTGAACAAGTGTGTGCGTGTGTGATAGAGGGTGCAGTGAATGATCACGTTGGGACTGGGAGTGTGTTCCTCAGTGAATGTGTTTGTGTGTGTCTCTGGCTGCGCATGTGCAAGCATGTTTGTCCATTTCCTGTATACGAGTGCTGGAATGTCAGGGAAGCTCATTGCATCATTTGCTTATTCAAATTCAATCATATAGCCATGCTGAGCGGAGGTTTGAAGGCAGCTATGTAAATGTGAGATCGGCAGGCTGATAGCTCTGGAGTCAATGGCAGCCCACTTTTTTTTGTCAGCCAAAATAGAGAGAGAAAAATCCAACACCTATTGGTTGGTACCACTAAACACAATAATAATCCCTGGTAGGAAAACAATACCCTAATATACTGTACACAAATAAAAATGCAATGCCACACAGCTTTACAAACATATCGTGGCAGTACCACCATGTTTTTTGTTTTTGGGGCATGCAGTATCATGAAAATGCCATGATTTTTGAATATGGTAAGTGTTCAGCATCATGACATCATTATGATGTCATCACGTCTATTAAGGGGGATTTATGAACTGCTTATATTTATAAAATAATTTCAAATATTGTTTTAATAATTACTTAGCTGTGCAAATAACATTAATGCAACAAATTTATGGAAATATTCCTATAGCATTATCACATTATTAACTGCTTACTTATATAGTTTTATCTTTACTTGTGAATCTGTCCTGTATTTTTGTTGTGATTTTGTTACAAAACAAAGGGACGGTTAACCCAAAAAAGAAAATTCTGTCTTCATTTACTCGCCCTCGAGTCATTCCAAATCTGTACACATTTCTATGTTCTTATAAATCTTTCCTAGTATGGTAGTCAATGGTGGCCAATAACTGTTAATATCTTTCAAAGAATATTATATAAAGAGTTTTAAACATTTTGAGGGTGAACAAATGATCACAGAACTTTTATTTTAGGATGAACTAAGCAATGGATGCTTAGAAAATGTTATGGAATAACCAAATAAAGCCAATCAGAAAGCTGTATTTTCTGACCTGTCTATCCACATTGATGGATATTATGCATCAGCATATTGTGGAAGCTTTAGGAAAGTTCTCCAGGTATTGTGAATAGATGCTTTAGCGTGCGTTCATGCCTGAAAAAAGATAGAACAGTTAATTACAGACTGGCTGGAAGGACTCGGTACACGATACGTTTGCAAGTATTGTGTGGAGATCAGCGGTCATCTGCTCTTCTAGAGGAACAGACAAAAGAAAACATTCGCAGATTCCTTCAAAAACATTCTCCATCCAATCCCAAACTGCATTTCACAGCCAAATTAATATGCCTGACTATTCATAATAATTTCGATTTTCAAGAACGTTTACAGCACATATCTTCTCACATGACAGAGCTGCATGAAACAGATTTCATCATGTGATTATAATTATTCATGGGCCTATATCTGCATCACATGTTCCATTATACAGTTTCTTGGAAGATTCAAAACATGTTTTCTACACGGCTTCCCTTCAGGGCGTGGAATTCAAAGTACAAAGATGTCCCCTCCCCGTCAGCAAACAACATAGAATGGGGGTTATTTTGTGAAAAATATGCAATAATATAAGATACACGTGTCATATACAGGATAGGTTAACCAAATTGAAGTTTTATGGTTAAACTTCTAACGTGTAATTTTCAAAAAATGTACAATTGTTATTCATACAAAAAATGTATGAATAACAATTATTTTACTTCTTAGATTTTAGCTCACTTTGGAAAACGCTCAACAAAATGTTCAACAAATATCTTCAAGATTTAATAATATACGATTTAAAAAATAAATAAAAATTGAAACCAGATGTGTTTATGAACTAGTGCTTACATCTTGCAAAGTATTCTATTGGATCTAGCAGGTGGGCAGTAGTTCTTTGGCAAAAGGTAGCACTTTATTTAACTGAGGAATCCAGCAGTTTATGTGCGTGTGTCGGGGGTATAGGAGAGAGGTTAAACGATGCTGCCGTAAAACATTGATCTGCTTCAGATCCACAGTTAGATATCCAAAATCGCCCTCTCCTGACTGCCATTACTGAATTAGCCTAACTGCTGCCTCACCATAGCTCAACAGAAAGGCCACACTGAATACTTCTCCACCGCCTTATTGATTTTCACGCCCAGAGACGCCGTGCCCCCTAAGACCACAGAATTACAAGCCATTTTACAGGGAATTACCAGCGCTAGAAACTTTACAGAGATATGGATGTCAAGGATCGATGACAGCACAGCCACTGAAAACAGCAACTCCTACCAACTCACATCAGGACCGACACACTGTTCAAAGCAACGATGTAATTTCCACTGAAACAGGAAGTTAGGGCGGGACATATAGATTGGTTTCTTTCCTTTAGAAACAGCCAAAAGAGTTAAGTTCAACTCACAACCTGGAATCTGAGGTGCTGGACTCCAGAATAATATTGTCACAACTGTTGATCTGTTTTAGGGGAAGCGAGACCTTGTTTTAATGCTTTGAATCTTTTGAATGCAATATTTGTAAATGTTTTGGAGCTTGCTAGTTTATTGATATTCCTAAAGGGATAGTTCACCCAAAAATGAAAACTATAACCGACCAATTGTATTGGTTTTGCATCCATACAATAGAAAGGGGACCCCCTTTGTTACCAACTTTCTTAAAAATATCTTCTTTTGTGTTTTGCAGAAGAAAGTATTTGTAGGTTTGACATGAGAATAGGGTGAGTAAATGAAGACAACATCTTTGTGAGTGTGAACTATTCCTTTAAGGTAACATATTCAGACTAAAAGCTAAAAAACTTTAATCCTGATTTTATGAGGGGCTTTACTATTTATTACCTATATCAATACGTTGTTTAGACTCATTTCATGATTCTTCAAAACAAGGTTATCATAGTTTATGAAAACATTCTATAAAAACATGTGTGTTTATTGGAATAAATAGGAGTAAATGTAGTAGTTAACTAAAAATGAACAGACTAAACAACGGCTAGAAATATTGTCTGGTGAGGAATTTCAATTATTACCTAAAAATAGATAATAAAATCACAAAGAAGACACATAATTGATAAACATTTTTTAACATTAACAAAGAAGAACTAAAAATGAATTTCAAAAAAACTAATAAAACATTCAAATATTAAAAACACAAATATTCAAAAGTAAAACCAAACTCATAATTCTTTAAAATACTATATTATGAATAATACTGTTATCCAAACACTAAGTTGCTAAAAAAATTGTTTTTGGCCGAAGCAACCACTTAAATGTAAAAGTTAAAAGTACGAGTTAAAAGTATTTACCATTTTAAAGAAAGTTCAGTTGAGGAGAACATCATTGCTGTTTGTCAAAATCTCATCTTTGGAAGAGACAAATCTGCATTCAGGGGTGGCTATATAAGAAATAAGAGAGAAAAAAATAAAATGATCCTGTAAGCTTGGTACAGTACAGGCTTTAGAAGGACCTGATCTGCATTATAAAGGGTGAATTAAGCAGTACATTAATCAGGTCACCCCCCCAGTGATGGCCAGCCCGATCTTCACCTCAACCCGAATGGAAACTAGAAACAAACTTCCGCAATCCCAACACGCATGTAGCACAAGGCTGGCTTTAGATCCGTTGACAAGCAATGACATGTGCAACATTGTATCGTCGTGCTGCTAATGTCTATGCGTTCCCGCGCACCAACAAGCCTTTCTGATATTATTTACGTCTGGGGAGGGCGTTTGATCGAAGCTCTCAAGCGCCGTTTAGAACAGCGTGTGTCATGTCAAAAAATGTGTGAGGCAAAAGCCCTGAGGATAGAGGTTAATTCAGGGAGGGGAAAAGAGCCTGCTGTATCTCTTTAATGTGATAAACAAGATGAAGCCGGAGAGAACTTGACATTTGTAGATTTTACATATACCGTTGATAAGTAGAATGACATGAAACATTGACAAGCCTTATTTGTGTTGCTTTTGAGTGAATGCAGAAAGCATTTTATAAGGCCCGTAAGAGATGCTGAGTGAGCCGGAGGGATGATTCAAAGTTGGCTGAATAATAATAACAAAAAAATCTCGCTCCCTTTGCCTCTCTCTCTCGCTTTCTCTGACATCTGGCAATCTCAGGCAGTGTGTTTTACATTTCATTTCTTATTGAGCTTTCACTTGTAAAACTCTCTGTGTGCATCAGTTCACACTGACCTCAGTGGAGACCCGCAAACATGAAAGTGCCTTTATCTGTTCCAGGTGTGCGAGTGCTCACGATTGGTTATGTTGTGTGTGCGTTCATTTACAAAGAGACAGAGAAAGTCAGAGAGATAAAGTCAGCTGAATTTTGCAGGCACCCTGGTTCTTAACTAGCACAATACTGTTAATAGCACAAGGCACAAAGCCCAACGTTTTGTGAGTGAGCCATAATCTATAATAAAAGAGGTGTATGATTATAGAAAGGAGGTATGAATTTGTTAAAAGGAAAAACACTCACCTTTAATAAAATATAATACAATAAAACAATATAATATGCGATTAGTTCTTGGTAAACTACAATGTGGGTGGCTACTAAATAAAACTTTGTGCAATCAAGAAGTTACATGATATTATATATATGTTCAAATTAACTGTTACATTAGTTACACTTATTATTAATATAAGTTATGTGACCCATTCCATGAAAACTAAAATAAAAAAAAATTTGAGACAGTGAGCATCAACGTTAGATTTCAATCATTTAAGTCCCTGTGAACTGGAAGTTATGTTTGCATTTCCGAGTGAAAATTTCTAAAACAATTGCGGGCGTGGCTTCGTCTTTTACTGCAATTTGATTGGATCCATATAAACAGCCATTGCATGTTGAAATGGAACGCGCAGCAGACTTACAGTTGATGGGAGGATTTAACGGATGCTCTGGCCAAGCCGTTTAACATATGTCATTTAAGATGGACAGTCATTACAGGAAGGAAGTGCATTTTCAGATTCTTACGTAAGATTATGAGTGCACACGAGTTTAAAAAAGATAATGACCCACATTGATAAACTATTTACAATAAACGCTGTAATATTTCATGAAAACTTAGGCTTTGTAAAAAAAAAAAATCACAGGGAGTTGTATATTGTAGAATGTTCTTGACATTATGTAGGATGATTTAATGTAGCAAACAGTAAACTACAAAAAGTGACTTTAGCTGGGTTATCACAGACTGGGTCACATATCGTCGTTGTCCTTCTGAAACCTTAGATGTTCAAATTTGCTGTTTTTCAGGAAATGGAAAAACACTGACAACACATTTTAATCATTAAAAATAGTATTAAGTTGACAAGAACTTTTTAATGCTTTTTATTGGTCAGATACTTACAAAAACCAGTGACAAGGGTGACTAACAATAATCCTTTATGACAAAAAATACAAATCACGAAATATGGACATACAAGGTTTCAGAAGGACAGCCGCGATACGCATCTATAAAAAACGTTTTTATTGATTTTAGGTTCCATCACATCGGACAGAAGATCAGAACTCACTTGTTCCCAGTTGTGCCCAATTGATCAGTGCCACATTGCCAGTGACATAAAATACAACAAGACAGATGAGGAGTCCGGCCTGGCGACTGAGCTGTTAAGAAAGTTTGCATTCCATCCACCAATTAGTTTCTACCCGTTTATAGATTGGACCGGTGCAATTTTTCCAACCCTCGCAAATCACCCCGAGGGTGGAGATGCTGGCGGCGCAAAGGCCGACAGCGAAACGGAAAGAAATCAAATCGTGCTTTAGAAGAACATTTTTCAGAAATCTCAATCCAGAACCAATCAGGCCACACACAAACCCACAATCAAGCTCCTCGGCTCCTTACAAGGGCTGATAAAATTTCAGATAAGTGATGGCAGGTCCGACCAACCCATCCCCTTTTTCAGCTTTGTTACTTTTTTGCTAGACTCATTATTTCAGCCGTTCGGGGACCCGACTGTCGCACACAACCCACGTTTGATATATGAACATCGGTCCATCACTAAGATCCCCTCCTGCCAGAGCCAATGAGTTGTGTGGGTACGCGGTGGAGCGCGGGCTGCCGCCCTGCCGCGCGCAGACAGAGACGGATGATTCGAGTTGGATGTGGTGAGGGGGAGCGGGGGAGTCTGAGCTGGACAGGTTACAAATAGGGCTGAGTGTGTGGAGCTCAACTTGAATAAATGCTGATCTTCCATTGAGCCTCTCTCATCCACTACCTGTCATTTCTGCCTGGCCGCGGCAGCATTTAAGAGACTCGATCAGAGAGCGAACGAGAGCGGGCCGCAGACAAGCTAGGAGGAACGACAAGCGACACGAACCACACAAAGTGGCCCTCCGTGACGTAGCCCACTCTAATCTAGCGCCGGCCAGCAGATCTGAAGCTAATGTAAACGCGGCTCAGAGGGTAACGAAAAATTGTTAATGAAATTGGCCGGCGTTGTGCATCTCTTTTTTAGCTGCCACCTCCAATGTCTCTTTCCCCCACAATCAGTGTCAGAGGAAGAGGCGTGGAGCGCAAGACACACTTATCTTGCGTAGCGGTAGAGCCCCGTTCCTACACTCTTTATCTCTTTGGGAAATGGAATTCAATATACAAAAATCCCATCATGCAACTGCTGCGTGCTAGCACCAGATAGAAGGGCAAGGTTGCCAGGTAATTGGCTGGCGTGGAGGAACACAAGGTATGAGACTACCCGTGGAGGAGAGGAGATTACAGGGAGGAGAAAATGGGGAGAGGAAGGGAGGAATAAATGGGGTGTCTTGACAACCCCTCCAGCAGAATATCTCCCCGACCCCTCCCGTTCTGAGTAATGTGGAGTCCGCTGCACCCTGGATGCATCTGAGGTTCCTGCTTAGCTCTTGTAAAGACCCAAATCACATGGCAACCACTGCAAAAAAGGAGAGAAAAACAACAAGGCTTTGTTTATATTCCAAATATTACATGACTTTTGCCGTTTCTTACACAGTACTAGTGAAAATGACTTGCATACAAATTAAATTTGACCAGATTGGGTCATATAATATGATTTATTTACATGTATGCATTCGACACCTTTTCCAAAATTTTGCATTTAAAGTAAGATTTTTATCAGTACGTGTATTCCTTGGAAATTGAACCTGCAATATTTACATTACAATGTACAGAGGGGGGGAGTGTAAACATTTTAAAAATGAAATGGTAAGAGTGAGTATACCAAGAAATCCCAGGAATGTCATTTTTTTTCCCCATCTCACTGAATAAAAGAAAAATCTTGTAGTAAACGAAACAAAAATCTCGCCCAAAAATCCACTTATTCACTTTGCATTGAAGGCATGCAGAATGCATCAGAACAAGCAGCAGTGGTCAGACTGTCAAAGCAACTGAAGTATCTTCATAGTTAAGTAGATCAGTGAAAGTAATAAAGATCGACAGAGGGGTTTGAGGTTGTGCGGCCAGGTGTTAACCAGCCCGCGTTCGCATTAAACCAAACTACAGAAACCACCGTCACCATTGGGTGTCTCATCAACACGCATGTCACAATCTAACACGAGTCCAGACACTGAAGCTTTAACAAGACTTACAGTAGATAAGAAGCTGAAAAACAGCAAAAGTCCAGCCGTACAATGGTGTGAAGATGGAAAGGATGTAAACCTGAGAGGACGTTAACAATGAGATGCCAAACACTTAAGAGTATTCTGTACTACAGTTAAACTAAAAAAGTACACTACTGTTCTAAAGTTGCTTGGTCGAAAAGCATTTGCTTATATGTTTGAAATGATTTTTGTATACATGTAGTTGTGAAAACACAACTTCCTTCATAAGAAAACTAATAATGTATGTAATACAACATTTATGAAATGGATGATTTGGGCTATATAATGAGGAAAGGGTAGCTAATAACTTGGCAACTTTCCTTTTTTTCAATTACTTTTTATAGCACTTTACCAATTTGCATTGCATCAAAGAAGCTGTACATGAAAACCAAAACCAAGTAAAATAACATAATTCGAACTCATACAAAAGATAAGATAAATCTTAAAAGCAATATGAAATGAAGAAGGTAAGGTAAAATGCAACTGCATACACAAATACAGACACTGACATGTACTTGTATGCACACATAAGAGACCATTTCAAATGTTCATTTAAGCAGCATTTCTAGATGTCTTGTGCCCATTCCAGTCCAGTGTATGCTGAATATTTACAAAATTAAACCACAGGAATGACATAAAATAGTCACACAGCAATGTGTAAGACTCCGAGCATGAAAAGATACACAAAAACTGTGATAAAAGTCAAGATTATCTTGATATATAGTTTTGAATATTTCCTAAATAAATGTACAAATATTACTGTAGTACTGCATAAAATTAAATATGAACTTCTTTTCTTTGCAGTATTTTAAGTCTGACAAAATCTGAGCAGGGCATCTATTCTGTTATTTTCATACGTTTCTCCATTTTTCGTTTTCTTTGAATACATACAAATAGATACAATAGTTGTATGTGAAATTTGGGAGAAATAGTGTCAGTAGTTCTCAGAATGAAATAAAGATGATCATTTTACCTAAACACACCTATAAATAGTAAATACAGAAAAAAAGAAAATTGTCTTTGGAATGGTCTCTTAATTTTTACCGCGGCTGTATATAGGCTTTGAATTGTTTCAGTTTTCTCTAATCTTAACATAATTCTGATCATCATATTATAGTTATTTATTATTCTAAAATCGAGAAAAAAATGCTAATTAAGAATAAATAAGTGACCCTGAACCTTTGAAAGGTAGTGTTTGTGAATCAGATGATAATGCAATGAAATACTTTGAAATATTTCGTCCCATTTTTAGTTCAGATTTGTGTAAAATGTCTCACATTTGGCAAACTATTAAACAATTGGTCATGAAAGAGATAGTGGCAACTACACTGGAAATTAAATGGAAAATCATGTACACATTTTTTGCACTGTACATTTTGGTAAATCTAGTTGGTCATGCAGGCATCCATGAATACATTGAATATGTATACTGTGCACAGTACAAAGTACATACTTTAACCTGCTGAAAAAGTGAGAGTTGTATGCTAGTTTGCAAACCTGAACACAGCCCAAGTGTGTGTACTGTATGGAGAGTCAAGAAGGTTCATGTTAAAGACAACATCACCCTCTGCAGGTGGAGGACAGAATCCTACACTGACACACATTGAAAACAGTGCATACACCATATGTACACAAAGAAGCCACCTATACAGTCATGTGTCCCTGAGCTATGAGGGTTTCTGAAAATAAAACCTCTTCCGTTTTTCTATAGACAGAAAGAGTAGAACATAAGGCTGGAAGATATGTACAGTCAAAACGTTTCATGCAACAACAAAAACTTCAATACTGCAAGAATGCTCTTCATGTAAATGCACCAATACACTAATAGTATTGTATATTAAGAATATATCATGAATATCCTATATATTGCCCAGTCCTTACTGAGATGACAAGATGAGGACGGGAATGAAAAGAAGAGATGCGAGATCCTGGACACTGTACAGTACATGAGGTCCAGTCCAAGATTAGTCACTAAAAAACAGCAAGTGAAATGGTTTCCGAGTTTGCTGTTGTTGCACAAAAGCGGAAATACGACCCGGCGAAACCTAAAAGCCTTGAAAAAAAAATCAGCAAGCAAAAGCAAAAAGTACCGTACCCTCTCTGATTCAACCCTAATTCCGTCCATTTTACCTCATCATTATCGGACCGGAGCAATTTCCACTGACAGGCCCAAATCACCTCGACGAAACACTCATATTTACGTAACTACTGCTCTCTCGTCTCGGCGGTGCTCATCCCAAGATTTATTAACAGTTTTCAACATGGCATGTATTTGAAAGATACCAGTGATTTCATATAATTTAATGGGCTGCAGATGGGCCCGATTCAAACTGCTCGGTCAGAAAATACAGCCCAAAATTGCTGTGCTTTCTAATATTGCTGGCACTCCAGGCAGATGGGAATAAACCGGAATGGAGCACAAATGTACTTTTCATATTTGCAGGTCTGCTGTGAATCTCCACCTCCGAGGTGATCAAAATTGGACGTCTGCGCTGCGGCACGGATTCAAATAAGTCGGAAAGGCGCAGCACACATCCATCTTAATGCTGGGGGAGGTAAGGAGATAGCAAACCATCCGTGGCTTAAAATGGGATCTGCAAAAGATTTTCCTTTTTATCGTCACTTCATCTATGATTGATCACTGTAGGATTCGTTTCATTTAATAAAATCTTTAGCCGTATTTTGCAAGAATTACCTATATTTATATATAACTATATTTAATATTATTCACACACTGTTCGTTCACCATTTCATTATCTCCCGTCTCACAAAATGGCTTCCTCCCTGTAGAGCGGCCCACTGACCCGCAAACCCGCAAGGGGGGTGGGATTTGAAAGATCTTCTCGATCACCTGCTCCACTGTTTCATGTGTCACATTATAGAAAATTCCAGAAATCAGCCTTGCTAGATTGGGTCTGAAGCAAGCCCTTTGATTCCGCTGCGTGTCCTTTCATCTCTGTGAATGGTTCCCTTCACTTTAGTTTACCAGAACAACACTTTACACTGTAAAGAATACCCTTGAAACTTGCCTTTTTTCGGCGCGGGCACAGGGAATATCGAAGGCTTCTTTTCAACTTTTCTTTCTCCCCTGCAAGTTTTCGCAGCCGAGACACGTCACAAACAGATGCGACTCCATAGATTTTCCCCGCTCCAAGTTTTTGTCTCTGAAAAAGAAAAATGAGAATTCACATACTCAGAAGCGAGGTTTGATAGATTCATCCTTCAGGACTTAAGATGTACTGAGGGTGGCTTTCTCATCTCAGCCCGACCTCTTCATGCATTTAAATCATCCCGAACCATCGATTACTATCGCCAGATATCACCATTCAGCTCAGAAAATATGAATTCGATAGGATCTTCTTTGCTTACGCTGGCTCTTTCTTCTCTCTCAAGATTGATCCCGAGATTGACCTGGTGCTTTCTGTTCCTGTGTTATTGAAGACCTAGAAGCTGAGCCCGTTGAGTCAACTGATGCTTTAGCAAGACCACTCAGACTCCAGGGTTATTTCGGCAGGATTTCCTTTCAGTTCTTTAAAGAAAGGCTCAAACGGTTTAGATACACGTTACACGTAAAAATGCGGCCAAATAAATGTGGCATCAAAGGGTGTAGACGTTAACCCAGACCTTATGGTGAGTTTTGTCTTTGTGTGCCGAGCCTGCGGAGATGTTCTGGTATCTCAGGGCACCGCTCAGCTTTTCGACGGATTATGAAGAACTTTGAAATCCCAAAACTGACCTGGTCCAATCAACACAGCGCTGCTTTTCCAGACTGAGACAGCTCGGAGGATGAGCTCCAGCGTGGAACACTGAACCTGAAAATTGAAATGAAATGAAATAAATTGCATGAAAATTAACACAGACTAACACAGTATTCACATGGCTTTACAGCCTTTTAATGAACAGTTCAACAAAAACTGTTTTGAAATAAGATTATTAGCAAATAAATACTATAAAATAAATAAATATCCGTTCCTCTTTTATGATGTTATCTAAATATATTTTTGAGTTTTTGTTATTTATAATATCCTTCAGCTCAGTTGCATTATCATCGTAATGGTTGTTGGTTCGAAACCCCAGGAAATACATACTGATAAAATGTATAGCTTGAATGCACTGTAAGTGACTTATAATGAAAGCCAAAAAGGCAATATGTTCACAAAAAAAGAAAGAACTTGGAAATTAAAATCTGACAGGAGACATGTCTTGATCACAATATTAATACTATTTGTCTTCAGTAAGGTCGAGGATACAAAAGGTCACTTCTGTTTTCATGGCTTCATACACACATCCACACAGATGGACAGCTTTCACCTTTACCACCCACATACATACACAAGATTCGGGTGACCGTTGACTCCCTTTCCCGATGAAAAAATAAAGCATAAATAGAAAGAGGCAGCACGTGAATGACCAAAGCCGGAGCAGAGCCAAATGTCAGAACAGCAACACAGAATCTCCAGCAGTCAAGAAAAAGCAAACACACGAGTGGGCAGGACCTGCACAAGAGGGCGGCAATTCTACCTTCAAGGTGCGATGAATAATGAATGCACTCGCAATGGACACAGAGAGAGGCCATCAATATTTCACATCTCTCCTGCTCTAATTTCACTCTCGCTCACCCAGACTGATGCTTGATGTCCCAACACAAATCTAGAACTGTTGCTGCTGAGATATAAGGGCGCTGATGTACACAAAACCACCGTAGTGGTGCTTTTAAAAATTGCACTGATTTCGGCTTTAAACACACACGCATACACAGTATTTAATACATACATATAATATATGTGACTTTAGGAGAGGGGAAAGTAAATAATAATAAAAGAAAGAGAATGCGTGGGCTCATTGGTCATAAGTATGTGTTTGTGCGAAGAAGGAAAGAAAGAAAGAAAGAAAGAAAGAAAGAAAGAAAAAAAGAATAGGAAGAAAGATTGAAAGAAAGAAAGAAAGGTTGAAAGAAAGAAAGAAAGAAAGACAGAAAGATTGAAAGAAAGAAAGAAAGAAAGAAAGAAAGAAAGAAAGATTAAAAGAAAGAAGGAAAGAAAGAAAGAAAGATTGAAAGAAAGAAAGAAAGAAAGACAAAAAGAAAAAAAGAAAGGAAGAAAGATTGAAAGAAAGAAAGAAAGGTTGAAAGAAAGAAAGAATGAAAGAAAGACAGAAAGATTGAAGAAAGAAGGAAAGAAAGAAAGAAAGAAAGACAGAAAGATTGAAAGATTGAAAGAAAGAAAGAAAGAAAGAAAAAAAGAAAAAAAGAAAAAAAGAAAGGAAGAAAGATTGAAAGAAAGAAAGAAAGAAAAAAAGAATAGGAAGAAAGATTGAAAGAAAGAAAGAAAGGTTGAAAGAAAGAAAGAAAGAAAGACAGAAAGATTGAAAGAAATAAAGAAAGAAAGATTAAAAGAAAGAAGGAAAGAAAGAAAGAAAGATTGAAAGAAAGAAAGATTGAAAGAAAGAAAGAAAGAAAAAGAAAGACAAAAAGAAAAAAAGAAAGGAAGAAAGATTGAAAGAAAGAAAGAAAGGTTGAAAGAAAGAAAGAAAGACAGAAAGATTGAAAGAAAGAAAGAAAGATTAAAAGAAAGAAGGAAAGAAAGAAAGAAAGAAAGATTGAAAGAAAGAAAGAAAGAAAGAAAAAAAGAAAGGAAGAAAGATTGAAAGAAAGAAAGAAAGGAAGAAAGAAAAAAAGAAAAAAGAAAGGAAGAAAGATTGAAAGAAAGACAGAAAGGTTGAAAGAAAGAAAGAAAGAAAGACAGAAAGATTGAAAGAAAGAAAGAAAGAAAGATTAAAAGAAAGAAAGAAAGATTGAAAGAAAGAAAGAAAGAAAAATAACTCTCCAGAGCTATAAGAAAAACAAATTCTGGGTAACAAAGCAGGAAAGTACTCTGAACTATGGAAAGATGTCAAATTAGAAGTCCTGTCATTTATATGAAGGTATTACACAACCCAGCACGAGCGAAACATTCAGCTCACATTTAGTAACCTGTCAGTATCAGCATAATCGAATGTAAATGAATGCGTGCAATCAAGCTAAATTGGATGCACTCAAACTTAATTCCTTCACTTTCTCCCCCATGAACCCACGGCCTCACTAATGACCCCATTAGATATTCTTACGCTGCGCTTTGTGTGTAAATCCAATTGTCATTCCCATTTCATACAGTGTCACTGTCCTGATTAGCCTGCGGACCCTGTAAGACCCCGACAGACAACAATAGGAACGGCCATGCTCACTGAACCTGCCATCATCAAGCACACACTCGCGTCTGATCTCATCACACTCCTGCCTGTGTGAGCAAGGGTGGCCTGCCTCTATTCTGCTGACGCTAAAGCCTTTTTTTGTCTGTGAAGAACTTCTCTTTCTGTAAGAGGAGAGTAAACAGGTGAAGGTGGGAAGATCTAGACCCTCATATTAAATTAAAAGGTAAAAATCACAGATCTTAAAAGAACCAACAGGACTCCGAATTCAAGATATTCAATAACTGTTAATCATGAGGTCACGACGTAAATAACAAATCAATATTACAATTGAAAATCTTCAGGGTTTTTATATTTCTCTATAATAAAAAAACACAAGTGTGTACCGCTTTTATGCCCTTATAACAAAAAATTGTTTCATTTTATTAAACATGCAGAATGGCATTTGTTAAAATACAGCTTCACTTCTTACCCTTATTTGACAGTGTATAATTTTACTAAAATTACAATCATTTCTAGTAAAACCATTCAAATGCTCTATGGCAAACTACAAATCTCATTCTTAAATGCCTCGTGATGAAATATACACAACAATTTGTAAGCATCAACATATTAAAAAACATCACTAAATAAGATCAAAATGTTATAAGTTCTCACACACACACCTATTATTTCACATTAAAATAAAAATATTGATCAGTAGAGTCATTCTTCTCCAGTACAGAGATTAATTTTAGGATGAAAGTATGGGGTTACCTAAAGAAGAGAACTCGTATACATCTTGGATGGCACAACCGTATCTCACTGGAATTCCTTACCATTTTATATGGTTGCTAATTATTTTTATTTAATTTTAATTTGTGCGAATTTATATGTTGTGAATCATACAAAAACGTACGATTACTAGAAAAAAGCTATACAGAAGCCCCACCCCTAAACCCGCCCCTTATGTCACTGGTCCGAAAGCAATTCATATTAAAATGTAGAAATGAGATCGTACTATTTGGCCAAAATCAGTCACATTAAATGAGGGTAAATAAACTGACATCATTCTTATTTTCAGTTCAATTATCCAACAAATACATTTTTTTAACAAATTACATCCCGAGATGATTGATTCTATCTCAGATATCCTCACACCGATGCTTCTTATTTGCATCCCTGAAGTGCTACTGTAACATTTCCCGGCCCACACACAGAGTGGAATCACCCGCCCAGCAGAAGAAACGCTGACGTCCCAGACCAAGCACCACACATAAAAAAGCAACACGACTCGTCCGATCATATTATGCCACGAGCTGATGATGCTAATTAGTCAAGGCAAATTGCATTAGTGGATTATATAATCGGTTGGAAGCCGGGCGGCGAGATGGGGCAGAGCGAGCGCGGCACCAGCTAAAGTCACAGCTTTAGCAGAACGCCACCCTGCCACTTTATGCCAACGTGGGCATGAGCAATCAAGCAGAGAAGACAGCAATCCCAATTAAACATGAGTGGGTAATTTCATCAGAGGAGGGGCTGGTGGCATGAGAGGCCCTGTTACATGCCCTCGGGCACCTCTGGCGTCTCTGCCAGTTTTAATACTTATTAAACAACGAGCTTGTTCTCGCTAATGCAGTCAGACAGACAGTTAAACCCGCACATTTATAATAGCAGGATGATCAAATAGGGCCAAATGGGATTGAGGAGGGCGGTGAAGGTATTAATGCCATAAAGGGTGGGAGTGAAAATAAAGATTTCAAATAAGTTACACAAATTAAAAAGCAAGGAGTTCATTTAAAAGCAATGAGGGAGAGAAAATGCCGCACTGGATGTTAACTACTGCTGCACGACCCTTCTGAAGAAATCGAACCGGAGGTGGTTCGCTGGTCTTTGCTGGTTTGAGCTGGTCTAACCGGTCTTTTAGCCTAGGCTTTACCTCCTTAAGGTTGTTAGGCCGCTGGCTTCCCAACCATGAGCTTCAAAGTGTCCGAACCCCTAAAAACCATCAAAACCAGTGAAGACGACTGACCGTTGTAAGCTGGTTTAAGATGTTCGGTTAGTAGGGTGGCACTGTATGTGGCACCGTCTGAAAATATAGCATCCTGTCCGTTATGTCTTTGTAAAAAATTAAAAAACATACATTTAAAAACGTACATTTTTACACAAAACATATATATTTAAAATCACAAATGCAGCATTAACTACCAGCGTGTAAAATCAAAACTATGTGCAAAAACAGTTCAACACAGAAATAAAAAAGACTCTGTCTTCACAAGAAGACAAGCGTTTGAAGAGTTAGCACCCCACTGAGATGTACACAATTCTTCCTCAGACCTCTTCACCAGCCTGCAGGGAGGGTAGATGTATACGGCCGGGGGGGAGCTGCCCTCCCTCCATCGCCAGCATCTCTAGATCTCCGTCTTTCCCTCTGACCCCACAGCAGGCCGGAGCTGTCTGGGCACCTCGCTGCGCAAATGCCCTCTTCTCATCTTTCCGCGGCCGTTCCCGACTCTAATTGGTCGAGATCGGTCTTGTCTCTGTGTAATCCTTGCATGTTAATACTCCCACAGTAACATTCTCCTGCCTAATGGCTGCCCAGCGAGAGGCATTTTCAACCGCATTACCTCTCATCGAGTTTCGGTGCCCCACCGTTCCAAATAAGACAAATTTAATTGATCCAGTCTATAAAAATCCCACTCCGCTGTGAAGGGCCCGGCTCGACGCATTTCTTTATTTATTTATTCCTCGTGTTTTCCTCGCACGGCCTGAACTGCCTCTGCATGTGGCGTGGGGAAATTAAGTTTATTCAACTCCTCACAAAGAGGAGGAACGGTGGAGAGAAAAAAATTCGAAAGGCTTCAAAATTAGATCAATGGTCTCAACAATCAATCAACGACCGGGCTCCTAAGCCGCCTCGCTCAGGAGGAGATGTGAAATGAACCTTTAAAACAGCAGGCTTTTGCTCCATACCTCTGCGTGTCGTGCGGAGGCGAGCTACTAAACTGCAGTATGATTCAATGGTTAACAACATTCATCGCTCTCACTGCTGTGCTGCCAAAATATTCTTCAACCTAAAAGGCACGCACACACAAGCAGACACGCACAAGACAGGCGCGTAACATATATACAGTAGCAGCCCTGCAGACACCGGGGACAGAAGTGAGAGTGTTATACTCTACGTACATACAATTAATAAAACAGTCAGACGCTGGAGAGTTAAACACAGAACTTTCAGAAGCAGTGGTAGTTGTGTGGCCTTAATTTCACCCACTGTGCTTTTTAATCCTGTTATTGCACATTGGTCTTATTGGGCTCAGTGCAACACGGGCAGGCTTTTCAGGAATAAAAACATCCGATTCGCTGTATTAGCGGAGGATGAGGAGCTTGTGAAATCGCTCCAAAACACTGGCCTTTAACTTTAGCTCGTGGATTGTTTCCCAACTTTTTTGTCTTTGGTAGCTCCACGGTTCCTTCCGTAAACCTCAAGTAACGTTATATTAACACTAAACCAGAAACGGGTTTCAAATGATTCACTTTTCAACTACAAAAGATGCTACTATATATAAAGAAAAGAAAAAGACATGTTAAACAGACATGTTTTCTTTTACACTGTTATACTGTAGATTTTTCTTTTATATTTCAGTACAGGTATGTAAAAAAATTTGAATCAAGCAACAAGACTTAAATATTAAATCCTGTTCTATGAAAAAAATGTCACGCTTTAGTTCCTGCTTAAACCAAAAAATATCTGGTATGAAAAATAAACCCAATTTAAAGGGAAAATTTAATTATTTATCATGCACTGTTCAAAAATACTTTTTCTTAATTTAAGCCACAATCAAGGAATTAGATTTTGTCCAGTAATCTTTTAGACAATTTAGCGAAACGCGAACAACACCAGTCCAGAAGAACTTTCCGTTTCAGTTTTCTTAACACTACACAAATGTTAGAGCCAACAATCAATACAACAAACAGAAGATTTAGAGCCGAATCAAAATGTTCAATCAAGTTCACCACGACTTAAATGTGAAAACACTAAATTTACATTGAGCAGACACTTTTATCTAAAGCGAATTACAAAATAAATGAAACAGGAAGAGCTTCAGGACCAGTGCTGTTAACAATGTGCAAAATGGTCCCTTAGCTTGTCAATTAAATTGATCTTAACAAGTACATTTTTGGAAATGTGATATGGAACAAATACATAAAGAATACATTGAGCAAATAACGTAAAAAAACATTTTAAATATATATTTCATAATTTTGTCATAATTTTTGTTTAACAGCTTAAAAAAAATCTAACTTAAAATCTTTCCCTTTACATAGGTTCTATAAGGTTTATGTGGCACAGAAATCGCTGCCATTGGACAAAGAGCACAATTTTGAACTAAACTGTATGCTATGCTAATGTAATTCTTACTTCCCGAGTCTACTTTGCACAACTAAGAAAGTGAGTCTGAGGGGGCAGAGAAGGCCAAGGACCTGATACTTTTAGAGGAACTGTTGGCACAGCGATATGCTGCCCCTTCCTGCCCTTATAACTAAAACAGAGCTCCTCCAACAGACGCCCCTTGTGCCTTTCATCTGCTCATCAAACATTCAGAGGAGAACATGATAGAAAAGGGGAGGAGTTAACCATAGCATAGTAAGGGGTCTTTCGAAACTTCATGGCATTGGAGGAGGAATGGATTATGATGGTTTTATATGTAGACATAAATCTAAACTCGCCATACAGTATATACACAGAACATGATGTACTTTAGCTGAAAGATTTTCTGTCTGCATTTGGCAAATACTTATATTAAAAGTGCATTCAATGCATTCGCAACCTTTCCAAAGGATGTCACTAAAATCTCCACATTGCTCCTTTAATTCTGCTAATTGACCTATTTGATGACCGGACAACTCGGAAAATATGTAGTTTAGCACATGCCTAGTTTAGTGAGCTAAATTAAAATCTTGTCCATTAATCCCTGTGCTAGAGATCCCTTCCTCATGACCTCTTCCATCATCTCTTTTTACACATGATTAAGGTTTTAATGAGAGATGGGCAGTATTATTGCAGGAGCTTATATGGAAAACCTATTCTTTACCGTTTACATAATGAAATAACTTACATTTATTAGGATGAAGCTGGATGGAAAAAATTACATTTTTCATTACAACTAATATGCTTCCCTATGCAAAGCATTATTTTCTTTGCATCATAACCCTTGGGTAACCAGATCTTAAACACTAATTGCTCATGATTTGTCAAATCTCCCCCTTTGAATAACAATGACAATAATGAATTTGTTGTCAATGTGCAATTATCGTATGCTATTGTTTAATTCAAAGCAAGCACGTGTTGAGGAACAAGTCTGTGCTCGATATTATTTGTTATCATCACACATATCATTGGAAAACCATCTATCTGGACATGACAGTTCCTGTTTGATTAACACATTTAGGATTGCCTTCTGAAAAGTTTTCTGTGAAAACTCGCTGTATTCACCGATTGGCTTCAAAACTCCATCCCACACTGTAGCTACTTCTGCTGCAGCACAAAGCAACACCAACAGCCATATAACCAAACCAGAAGAACAAATTGATTCAATTTAGTCACTCAATAGAACTTTTAAGCTGTACAAAAAGGAACAAGAGCAAATTGGACGAAAGTTTAGTTTAAAAAACTGTCCAAGGAAACTGCAGGCCCACTGCAGAGCCGATTCTATTGAAAAGCTCCAGTAAACTGATTTTCTCAAGAGTGCAACTGAACATCTTCTCACAACCCTGATGAAAACAAAACCTAAATGCTTAAAATCCAACAACTAGCTCAGAAGTAAAGACAAACAGGAGATCCACTGTAAGGGTAAAGAATAGCAAATGGGTAGGCCTATAATGTAACAGCAAATTCAGAAAAAGCTAGCAATGAAGATTCATTTCTCTTATGTTTTTTTACTTTATACATATAAATATTGAGTGCAATACACATGTTAGTTTACGAAGATTCTGTCTACATGAATGCGTTTTCATTTGAAAACTGAGTTTTCGTTTTGAAAACGCTCTTCGTCCACACCAGCATTTTAAAGCGTCTCCCAAACGCTGCCCATCCACACAGAAACGTCTGAAAAGACTTACATCCATGTACCACGCATGAGTTAAACCTAATGTAGTTTCTGTAAGGTGTTTATTTACTTTCTGCCTAATTATGTGAGGTAATGTGGAGAAAAGAAAGTTGATGCAATCTAAAGTATGATTGAATGGAAATTATCGTATCAAAAAGAAGAGAAGCCGAAATGAAGAAAAACACGCCATCGTTTTTAAACCGATCTGTTTTACTCATCCACACTGCAAAATGAAAACGGCATTCACAAATGTATCCACTCTCGGGTACGTTTTCGAAAAGCTTCCTCAGTGTGGACGAAAGGTAAACATGTAGAGAAAAATATGCGTTTTCAAACAAAACGTATGGGTGTGGACAGGGTATAAGCGGAGTTAACAGGAGAATGTGTGTATCGACCCGAACACAGAACTTACAGAGGCTGCTCAAGTAGAAGCGGCATTAGACTTTGTCCTATTAAGTGTTGAACCACTGAAATAAAACGTAAAACGTGGCTTTTCACTTTCCGATGTTATAATGGGGCTTTCTTTTCCCATTAAGAGTACCAAACATGAATACAATTTAAAATATTTTAATAAAATGTTTAGCAAGCAGCCGCACCATCCACATTCATTTTATAGATCTAAACTCCGACTAATTTCATTTGTTTTATTGTTATCGTATCCTAAGGAATTTTGGAAGAAACATTTGCTACAAAGTAAAAAATTCATGAGCTTTATGTTCCATTGAACTCTCCTCAGTTTTAATAGACCGACCTCTGCGCAGTAAAATTAGGTTGCATCACATAATGGTAACTCACAGAAAAAACATGTCAGGAGCTGTTTTGTTACTTGGCATTGTTAGTCATTTTAAACTCAACATTTTAATTTGACTGCACAGATCCAAACAGATGAAAGACATCTATCATAACCGCCGCGTTCCCAGTGAGGTAGTCCAAATCCTCTGTGAATCCCCCTCTTTGCATGCGAGTCTGGTGTGGTGTACGGTTGATCTCTGGAGAGGCAGCTCTTTTGAATACATATTGATAGGACTGAGCTCCTAAGACACAGCGGGAAAGCCTCAGGCCACTTTCTGTTTATTACATATGTTCTCTGCGCACGAGCCGGGGTATGAAGCCACATAGCCTTAGGAGGGGGCAGAAACTCGGCACTTTATCTACCGCGGCGTCTGGCTAAGGCAGCATCTACAGTCACATGGGGCAAGTGCTTTCCAAAGCCACACGAACATGCATAAAAAGTGCTTGCATATGAGAGGAGCAAAACCATTTACAACGTAATCAGAGATCTAAGTCAATCACTTTCTTAGGGTGCTTAGATCATTTAGAGCTCATAACAAACCAAAATACTCCCCACACGACCAAAACATCTGAGGGCAGAAGCAGGATTAGAGAGCATGAGTTACGTTAATGCCTCCATGCTTAAGTGTGCGAGATGTTGAAGACACCCGTGACCGTTGCTAAAAGTCCTTCAGAATGAATGCAAATGAGTCTTGGAGAGACTGAGGAAGGACGTGGAAGGGAGGGGGGCAATTAAAGAACGCCCAAAGCAACAATATTAAAGACGAGGCTTTTCTTCAATCTAATTAAATTCTACAGCAGACACCTGCCCTTTTCACCCCTCACTCTCTACCTCCCTGGTACTCGAGCGAGGCGGTGAAACGCTTCTGGCCCCTTTACCATCGGAGATGACTTCACTGCGCTCAACTGGGAGAGAACACTTCTTCCATCCTTTTTTCATGGGCACTTCTTTAACTAAAGAGGGCAGTACTAATGCAATCGGGACAGTGAAACGCCAGACCGTTTAAATGGTGGTCTGTATTCAAAACTGTGATGCTGATCCATAAACTTCTATAAATTATTTAAAGGGATAGTACACCCGAAACTGCGAAAAATTCTGTCATCATTTACTCACCCTCTTGTCATTTCAAACCTGTTCAGAACACAAAAGAAGGTATTTTGAAGAATATTAATGGTACCCAAACATGGGTAGGAGGCTTTGATTTGATCTTCTAAATATCTTGTTTTGTGTTCTGCAGAAGAAATAAAGCCATTCAGGTTTAAAATAAGAGGGTGAGTAAATGATAAAAGATTTAAGCTATGCCACCGCTTAAACAGTAGGTCACTTTGACATTTGAAATAAATTAAATATGAAACTGTGTCCGTCGTGACTTTCAAATACCGTTTGCAAAACTCAATTTCGCCTCAGAGTTCATTAAATGGGAGATGATCATCCTCATCTTCAATTCGGAGCAATTCTTACAGGTAAAACACGGCGGAGGAGAGTGTGGTAATAGCACGGAAGTTCATAAAGGAGACACCAGGTACTGGAGATTGGTTTTAAATCAACAGCCAAGTTGCTTTGCTTGGAGTTCAGTTAATGAAGCCTGACAGCCCATTCCAGAGCAGGAGAACATTACGCCCGGATGCAGCCGTCGGCAAGGCTCGGCCCCCTCTCGACGGGCGCAGGAGATGGAAGAACTTTAGAGAAACTAAGTGTTGCACATTTCCTGCTTATTTAACACCCAATCTCACTTCAAAGCTTGTAATAGCAACCCAAGTCGACCGACATCAAACACGCCGGCATCCTGCTCTTCCTCTCTCGCTTCACTCATCCACTAGCTCTCTCGTTCTCTAATTCAATCCTGCTCTCCGGTGGCACAATTAGTTCATTCCACCAGCACTTGGAGTTTCATCCCTGCCATGAAAATCTACCCATCACTTGCAGAAGACACAGACCGTACATGCTGGGATTAACACACGGACTAATAGCCCTTCTTAGAGAGATTATTACATAAGGGGAGTAATGTAACATGCCTTGAAATACACCAGCCTGAACAAATGCAAATGGATTAAACAAGATAATGCAAAAGTAGACCCTTAAACCCTTTCTGCGGTTTTAATTTGTAGATTAATAGTATTGCTTTGATGCTAACGAATGGCCCATTGAAGTTTAATTGTCCGGATCCCATTCTGTGACCTCTGGAAATTGCACGCAACAACGAAATCTCACAGGATCACAAAGAACAAGCAAGATATACTGGATTCCTTTTCACAACCTCTGGGAGGATCTCGCCAGCAGGACATTGCAGACAAGAGGAACCAAGACGAAGCGGAAAAAGCTTGTGAATCCGGCCCTTAAACATATTTCACTGCCTTACTAAAATGAAGAGAGAAAGTATTGGTCTTTGAGTCGAGGGGTGCTGTTAATTTACAGCACATGGCAAAAACTGAGAAGCGCGGATGGAAAGAGAGTGAACAAAGCTTAATATGATTCCCAGCTCCCTAATAATCCCCAGCTTCCCCCCTGGAGTGGACTTCCACTAACCCCTCCGCTGCTCTACTCCGTTTCAAATTCTTCCAAGATGATCTGGAACTAATGTGCTGTTTATTTTTCCCAGAAGATAGCGTCTGGGCCGCTCTGCTCACGCAACCTGTCTTTATCCACCCACAGGTGGACGAAGAGAGAGAAAATTACACAGAGATTGGAAAGACGGAAGATTTAGATGGATACTTGTGCTCCGTGTTGGTATTAAATATTGTTTTGATCATCTCCATCCTTGAAAATGTTGGCTCCTGAAATCAGTTACCAATAGTTTACAGCTGATACTGAGACCTTTCGCTTGGCCAGTTTTTGAGCCGAAAGATATATCAAGCTGACGTGATATCACAAAATGCCTATTTGAGTTAAATTAATACATGTGCTGTCAGGGATCCTGGAATCCTGAACGCATTCTGCATTTACTAATGTTGAAGGAGCAATGTGGAGATTTCAGTGGCATCTAGTGGTGAGGTTGCAAATTGCAACCAATGGCTGACTCCACCCCTCTGCTAGAAGCATTACGCTGGCTGACACAGAACAAAGATGTGGAAGGAGATAAATTCTTTACGAAATGCGCAGTTTGTCCATTTAGAGCAGGGGTCGGCAACCAGTCACTCACAAACTGCATGTGGTTCTTCTGCACCCCTGTTGCAGCTCCCTGCGGTCTTTATAAGGCCCTGTTCATGCCTTGAGTTAAGTTGCGTTTCGGTCGATCGGATCACAGGTTGGACAAAAGAGTCACATACATGTTTCAACCTGCTGCTGTCAACCGTCTATTTTTCCACTTTTGTCCCTATTTCTTAACTGTTTGCATTTCTTTTTCAGATATCTAATTCTAAAAGATGAAATAATTGCATGCAATGTACATATGATCGTGACCAGAAATGACAGAAAAAACATACAGAGAGCAGCGGTTTTATTTCTGCTTTGACAGATGTGAGACAGCGCCGAATACAGTATGGTTGTGTTAGAAATGGAATAGTGCGAAAACATTCTGCTTAGTACATTTTTTGTCTTTAAACCAAACTTTTAGATCTTTAGCCGACATAGTTTAAATCTGGCTAGCGCGATTCTCATAACGTTTCTGCATGATGTCCGTATGCTGAGAGTAGGCGGTCTCTTGTGGCTGTTCATCAAACGCGGCAAAAACAAAGGCCAAAACAAATGTTCACAGAAAAAAGCTGAAGTCTAACTAAAGCAGCGCGTGCAACTGCGCGACGCTATACTCCTGTTGGAACACTCCCAATTCTTGCCAGGGCAAAACTTTTTAAAATGCTAACAACTAAATACAATAAAAATCGCACTATATTGCCACCTAGCGGTGCAACAGGGTAACTACTAAATACATGCATAACAACCTGTGTTATAGTAACTCAAAATCTAGTCCAGACTAATTTTATTTGGTGAGAAAGGGACAAAAAAAAGCTCCCTGTGTATCCCTCCAATGGATCTAAATGGGAGCCAGTGTTATTTGGTTACCAACATTCTTCAATTCTGAAAGTCATACAGGTTAAAAATAACATGTGAAATTATTAAATAATTTCCTTTTTTGTTAATCATCTTTTTAATGAATTAGACCTTACTGTGAACTGCCTCCTCATTTAACTATACAGGACTGTCAATGATGGATCACTTGGCTAGCAGCCCCAAGGTTGAATTAAATTCCCACGTAACACATATACAGAGTTTAAAGTTTCTTTGAAAAACTGTCTAGTAAATGCATAAATCTGATAAATATATGGTGTCCTATTTTACCTAAAAACTTACCTTAGGTACACTGACATTACCTTGCATACCGACTGTTCTAGTGATACCTGAAATCAAAATTCAGGTTCTTGTCATGGAAACAATATAACGTGAAAATTGCGTCCTGCATTACAAATATGCAAAACAACAGGTGACGGACAGTCGGAGAAAACATCTATACACCGTGTCATCCGAGTCACTGTCTCTCACAGAGTGAATAGATGTCGGGTGCGCATGGTGATTTGAGCTACCCCACAACCCCCTTTACTGTTTCAGGACAAAAAGACAAGCCAACATGATTTCCAAACAGGCCGGCCCAGTCAGTTCCAATAAAGGCTGACAGCAACTGTCAGACAGTCTAATGCATGCTCTTTCAACACTCTCCCAGTGATAAAACATCGCCTCAGATTGTGTGCCCTGATAAAAGTTCCCTCCGCTCACCCTGTAGGAACACAAGGAGATCTTTGATGTGGAGACACCGGGGATGCTGTGTTCCCAAGCTACCATGGGCGTCTGAGCAGGCAACGAGTGCTCTGTACTGGCCTGTTCTCTCCTTGAAGATTTGTAAATAAAATATCAAGGCATCAGGAATGCTGAAACAATCTCACAATGCGGCCGTGTGCACCGGGTGTGCGGTACGACTCGGGAGGCGGGCCAGCGCTCGATTGAACTTCGGAGGTTTCATGCATGGACCTTAATGAGATGGGAGCAGGAGTGTTTTCTTCCCTGCCCTACGTGCCGCTGCCTTAAAACCGGTCCGACCAAGGCCGGTTTCTCGCTAGCGAAAGGTACTCGCACTAATCTGCTTCATTTTCTGCCTCTTTAACCGAGACCAATGTATTTAAACGCCTGCTCCTTTGACAGATGCTCAGTTCAAATTATTCCTAACTGGAAATCCGCTGGAGCAAAATTAAATATCCTTCAGGCCAGGCTGCCCTAAGAGAACGCTCAACATCAAAAAGGGGCGAACACTTCAAAAACTAAAACTAATGACCCCGGCCTACCTCCGGGGAGTGTCGTTCCAGCCTCAGATCCTGGCCAGCTAAGATTTCAGAGCTTTAAATTAAGATTTTAACTGTTCCCTTGACTCCCGTCTTTAACACAGAATACAGAATAAGAAACCCACGCTACGTTTTACCAACTTCACATCGCACGGTCCGAGAACAGAAACATAGTTTGTAGTCTAAAGCATCTCTTTATGGCTGGTTTTCGCACCGTTAGTCAAACCGTTATCACCTCACGTACCGCCAGGGCGAAGACCCGGGTTTGCAGAGGTTGACTGTCTACCCATTTTAAACCACGGCAAACTTTCTAAAGCCTTCTAAAAGTGAGGCTCCATCCCCACCGTGAGGCCAGACGAAGCAGGGCAGAGAAAGAAAAGGGGAACGAAGGGTTACGACAGCTGGGAACATTCATCTCGGCTCCCTGATCAGAGCCGACAGGAGTCATTAAGTCATAAAAACCACAGAAACTCCCTTTCTCCAGATGAGAAGAAGGAGAGCGGTAACTCGGAGAGATGGAGGTCCGTGTTGGCCTCTGTGTTCCCTGTGAGATCGAGTCTTATAATTCAGTGGATTGAATAAGACATATCTAAATACATCTGGACGAGACATGAGCAGTCTTTAAAATCAACATCACAACATTATCCTAGGACGGACAGGACTGTTTGTTCTTAAACAAAATGTTTAGACAGCCTTACGATTAGGGCACCTATCCCTATTGTTATCGCATTACGGTAGTGATGCGAGTTAAAAACGCTGTCAAATGTTTTAAAAGCAGAATATGTTCAATTTAAAGAAAGCGAGTAATAACGACAAAAATTCAGAAAGGCCCCAAAATGTTCTTACGTAATAAGCCATAAACCCTTTAAAATATGAATCCAGAGAACCCAGCCAAGCAGTAAAGATAACATGCACGGCACACCGGTCCACAACGCCTCTGAACTTGCTAAAAACATTGAACTATGAATATTAACGGAACGTTGAAATATTGAGAGTGAAATGAACCCACAAAGAATGGTGTGCCATACCGTTACAAAATCTGATCAACGAGGTGTGTTTCGGTCTCTTGTGAGAGGCAGTATTTCGTTTCTTAAAGCAGCGCAGTTAAACAAAAAGCAAATGTTAGGCACGGTTCCTCTGAAGTTGTGCCGGGCTTTGAAAACCAATACCCTGCCTCTCTCGCCCAGACTAACTCACCATTTTACAAGTCAAATCAAATGCCTTCTCAAATCAGAGCTCATAATTTATGACATTCATGACAGCTACGGTTTTAATCCTGTTGTGACATCATGGATAAAGACAACTCGAGAAGATAAAACTACGGACAAATCACACACCTGCATCTTCTAAATAAACAAGAAAAATGACAAAATAAGATTCAAGGTTAGAGGGCAGAAGTTGAAGGAGCAACCTGGCAAAAACCCCAAAGGAGGCTTTAGCACTCCATAGATCATCTTCTTACCATTCGCGGTGAAATTTCAACGTGTCTTTCATCTACCATTCTTCATTGTGTTAGTAGATGTCGGGCTAGAAAGCACTTTAGATTTAGATTTTACAGATTTAGGACTTATTCAAACAGTAATATAATAAATAATATAGCATGTGTAAAAAAACAACTCTGATCGATCCAGGAGTGAGACCAAACCACCAACGCTCAGAATTTACAAAAGCAGGCACTCCTGGCTCCAGGCAAAATCACATAATCACAAATCTCATTACTGACATGCTTGACACAGATCAGCACTTGTGTGATCTCCTTCCACACAGGAGGAAAGCTCCGGAAAACTCCTCAGGAGTCGAAATCAACTCAATATGCCAGAACAGAAAGTCTGAGACACAGACCTAATAGATGAAGTATTTCACATATGATCTTCTGCTGAAATTCAGTTTAAACCGTGATGCGGGGATGGAAAGAAACCATCAAAATGCTCAAAAATGCAACTTCGTCTACACAGGTTATAAAACTTTCATCTATAACAACACAAACACAGAGAAGAAAAGGCATACAAACAGCGAAGTGGACTAAATATGAGCACTCCTGAAATGGCACTTACTGAATTAGAGGACAACTTACTTTTACAAAAAATTACACTAATTATACAAAATGATAATATTATATTACAACATACCGTTTTACTGTTTAGTGTTTATTACTGTTATACATGTATACATCTTTTTACAGATTTTTTAGTGTTTTGCAGTTTACAGTCAATTTATGCATTTGTGTGTTAAATTTATTGTTACTATGCTTTGGCAATGTAAAGCTTCTTTTTTCATGCCAATAAAGCCGTTTTGCATCTTGAATATATCACAATGTAAAATAATAATAAAATTAATATAAATTATTAATTAAAACAATTAATTCCTATAATAATATAACCAAATATTTTTGGCATTATTCATAAGTGCACGTTTCGAAGTATTGAAACAAAACTGATATGACTTGGTGACCATTATCAAATTCATCCATGGTTGTATGTTGAAATTTTTTTTTTAACTATGCTACTCTGCAGATTTTTTATATTTGTTTTACCACAGTTTTACTACAAATATAAATGATGTTTTTCTAAAGTGAGATAATTGAACATTTGTAGTTACAATAGCTTGACATTATAGTGAAGTTATGGTTAATTTTCATAAGGGATAACAAATACACTCAGTCTCTCGTAAAAGACACAAGTTGTCACTATGAATAATATATCCATGTTAATTTTATAACGCAGGTTTTCTTTTAACACGTCCACAGAGGACAGCAGGATGACCTTGTAAGGAACGTTTTTTTCCCTGGTGGAATGTGGATAGAACAGCAGGACAGTTACGAGGATACATGCAAACCTGTGAGCGTTGACCCGGAACGCGGTCTTTCCCTGCCCCACGAGCACAGCAAGGTCCACCAGCAGAAGAATAAACTCTCAGTCCAGTTTACCGCTCGGCTGCATGGATTTAATTTTCACCATCTGTTGCCTTCATGCCTCCGCGCTTTCCATTTCTGCCGCACATTCTTCACAAATTCAGTAGCTTCCTTCTTCTACATTTGTAAATGTTGTTGACTGTGGAAGGAGTCCATGTTTACTTTGCGTCCCCGGCCATCTCAAGGACTCGCCTAATCACCCACAGCTGTTCGCTTCATCCGTGCTTTGCTTGGCCCGTGCCTTCAAACACACAGACTATATTTTCAATGTAAATTATAGATTTGTGACAGACTAAATAAAATGTCAGATTGTTATTGGAAGCAACATGTCTTACAGTAATAAAGATATTTCATGTTTTGCGACATTCTTCTCTGGCGTACATCCAGAACTGGATGCCAGATTTATTTTAACTGTGCATGACTTTAAACAGTGCCAACTGGGTGAACTTTGTTTAACATAGCCTGAGAAAAATGCACACGTTTACTTATCAATCAAATTAGGTCATTCCAAGTGTTTTTATACAGTTAGAGTTATAAACTAGTATAACTAGCTAGTTATAAACACTATAATCGAACTCAAACCCTATAGAAAACGCTTAAATATTAGTTTACTATTTTTAGAGGTATTTTTACGGATGAGAACTTCCCCGAAGGGAGGATTTACTCCACTGTGTCAGGTTTTATTAATTTTGTGGTTGAACGTGTCCACGAAATATAGTAAGTTTGCTAAACACACACACACGCGCACACAATTTTTACACAGTTAAGGGCTTTACATTTTTAATTAGGGCTGTCAAATTAAAAGCACAAGAAGAGAAGTTCATATACACATAATATATGTCTGTCTACTGTGCATATTAATTCTGTATTTCTAAACAGATGCAGGTATATAGTATATTTGGAAAATATTTACATGTATTTATTTATATTTACCAATAATTGAAATGATATAAATTAATATGCACAGCAAACCGACTTTAATAATATGAATATAAGCTTTTCTTCAGGATGCGATTAATAGTTTGCATTATTTTAATTTATGGCATCGTTTCATATTTTTGATAGTGTCCAGTGTATAACGGAATTTAGCAATACAACCCAAAAATAGCAGCATTCTTGATCGAAACTACCCGATTCAGACCAACAGATTTGTGTGTTTGTTTTTGATGCATTTAGACTTCAGCAGAATGGGTTTAACCTCTCATGTAGAAAGTTTTACAAGTGGGATGGAGTAAAGACGAGAATCAGAAAAAAAACGACGGAAAGAGGGAGAGAGAGAAAGAGAGGAAGTGAGAGATAACAAGTAAGAGAGAGATTGAAAAAACGAGAGCAAAACGCATAAAGAGTCGTCTGTTCTTCTTCGTGCCTGAGGACCTTGCCTGCTCTCACCTGCTCTGTCTGGCAGCAAGTGGAAAAGCAAATTTTACACAGTCTGGGACACAAATTGGCATTCTGAACCACAGTGATTCCTTGAGTGTAATCTAATTAAAGCACACAGCCGGTGGGGTAACAGGAGAAAAAATATCACTGCATTAAAAAGTTCAATGGATGGAGAGACATAAAAGTGTCTGGCACTTTTCTCCAAAGCCATCATCAAGTTCGCTATCTGTAACTTCACAGCTCTTAGCGGGAATGACAAGCAGTCGATAGTCTGGTACATCAAGGCTACAAGAAACCAAGCCCACAAAGTCAAGAATATAGAGGATCCGTATACCTATGGCATTGCGATTTCTGTAACCGTAGCGTAGCCGGATAAAACTTGTCCCACATGAAACTTCCAACGTTATTTAATTGCCTTTAAAAGACACATAGCAGTTTAAACAACCACACGGAGCTTTGGTTTCCCATCATTAAAGGAAAGGGAAGCACACACTCCTTTTTCCAGCATTTAAAGTCATTGTAACTCTATAACTTGATGAAACATCTTGAGTTGAGGGGGATCCGTTGAGTTTAAGCTAATCTCTGACATTACCCTCCGAGATCTGAAATATGAGAATAACATGTCTTTTTGAGAGGAGGGATGATGATTTCAGATGGGTTAAGGTTTCATGTTATCATACTTAAACAGTTAAGTTCATGCAGCAAGAATGTTTACTAGCGAAAAATAACAAAAAACACTCTGGGCTAGTTTCACCTAGAGACATTTCAACACAAAATAAAAAGGAATTGCATACTCAAATTAAAAGAGTTATACAAATAAATCGCTGGTTTGTTTCAACCCATGGTAGGACATAATATTGAAAAACTCAGTTTAGGTTTAGATTATCATAGAACATGGCCCTATTTGACCCAAACGCGGGTTGAAACAATTCAGCCTTTTTGGTTGAAATTATGCATTTTAGGTTGATATAAAATCAATGTTTGAGTTTGTCTATTTTTCACCAAACCATAGGTTGAAACCCAGAATTAACAATTGAAATAATCTGGAAAAAAATCGAGGAAATATAGAGGATAAAGCATTACTTGAGCATAAAAAGAAAAACACATTTATAAGGAGGAAACCACACACCCATAAATCAATAATATGAAATATGCTTAATAAATAATCTCAATATATTAAATGTTTTCTTGTGCAAAAGTTTTGTTTTCTCTTATATCACAGACGTATTACTTCACTGGAACCTGGAATAATTTCAACTATGCTTTTTGGAGCTCCGCCATGTTGGAGCTCCGCCATGTTGGATCCCAAATAAAAGAACATGACGGCATTTTGATATAAAGTTACATTTCTGAGGAGAGGAAGTCATTTGTTTCCTAGATGGCATAAATTGAGAGAATTTTTATATTTGGGTGAATTATTCCTTTAAATTAAATCGAACTGCCTAGCGCTATATAAATAAAACTGGACCAATATCACAGTACAGCTGGGCAAATGTAATAGCAACAGCTGTGAGGGCCATCATCGCTGCTGTCCTTCTGAAACCACGTATCTCCATATTTCGTGATTTCTATTTTTCCTTATAAATTTTTCCTCGTTGCATTATTAGTAGTCATTAGTCTCCCTTAATGTTTGTCACTGGGTGTTGCCAATATATAACCAATAAAAAGTCCTTGCCAACTTTGTAGTTATTAAGCGATTCACTGGTGTGTTATCAGAGTTTATTCTAATCTCTGAAAATCATCAGATACTGTATAGAGGATTTGAGACTAGAAGGAAAAGAGCATCATGGCAAAAAGCGAGACACTGCCAATCTGCTGTCATTGTACAGAAGCCAAACAGATGTCCTGTGGGACTTGTGTTTCAGTAGCAATACATCACTGCGCCAATTAGACCCATTACATGCTCAATTAAGCTGTTCAAACACATCATCTGTGCCAAATATCTCCGAGCACATGTACACGGATTAACAAAGAAACAATCATTCATGCCATAATCACTTTTAAAACACAACATTACAAAAACGTTAATAGCGATGGCACAGTGCTTTTAGGTAAGATGCCAAGCATGAACATAAAAATGTGCATTTTCGATCTCTAGGCAACTTTAAACATACTTGTTATGACCATAAACTAAACCAAACCAAAAATGAAAGAAAGGATGTGATGCAATCTTATCAGTCAATCTATCAACCTCCTCCTTCAGCATTCTATAAGAAAGCTAATTCTTTACCCTGATTCACATATCCGTTAATATCCCTGCTGCAGTTCTTAGGATGGGAAGACTGACATATTCTTAATTTAAGCAGCCTACCCCCTCTCTAATATGTCATGCCGCATTCCCAAGGACCCAAATGAGACCAAATGAATCTGAGCTTAGATGTGGCCGCTGGGTTTCCTATTCTCTTAACTTCCCACTCGGCTTTGGGTTTTTTATTAATTTTATTTAATTATCCTAAAAAGCTCTTTTTACGCCGCGCCGCTCCACTCCCCCAGTATGAGCTATGTAATTTAATAAAGTTCCATTAAAGGGAGGATTTGATCAAAAAATTAAGCTGCCACGATCGCCCCTTCCCCCTTCCCCCCCCCCCACCTCAACTTAGGACGAGATCCAATATTTCACATTACGAATATGTCGAGCAGAAATTATCACCGCAGGACAAATTAATACATTTCACGGGACCTCCACGAGACAAGCGTCCCCACGCGAAGGAGATGAATGTAAAGGAAGTTACAGGGAAGGAAAATTAAGTGTGAACTTTTTCCTTTATCCGAGGTGTTCCATCTTTTTTTTCCGTCTCTCGTCTATCCCATCATGCCCGTGGTCGGATCTCTATTCATAATTCTTCATATTCCACCTCGTTCTCCGCCGGCGGATGACTGACTGAGCTCAAATCAAATAACTCAGGTGGAAGTCTCTTTTTCACCTATCGGGCGTGCATGACGACATTGCCCTGCAATTTGAACAAAAGATCCAAGTCCACGCCGCGCGTTTCTGGCTTGGTTTCAGAAACTCGCTCCTACTGCCTAATTGTTTATACATAGTGTAGCGACCCTTTGAAATCCCATCCCGGCCAGAACAAGCACGCTGTGTGTACGCACAAAGGCTCTGTGATAAAGAAAACGTGCAAGCTGTCAATCGCCATTGGCCATGATTGAGACGGGGAAGGGGGGGTTACATGTGAAAACAGAGCTGGATGCAAAGCGCGCACTGCAGTTTAAAGTTAAGTGGCATTTTGGCATTACAGTTTTGGAAGAGAAACATAATATGTGCAATTAATGCCTGAAAATTATAGCCTGGATCTAGTGTGGGTTTGAAGCATAAGTTATTGATTTTGAAATGAAAACCTGCGCTCTTCAAGGTTAAATCCAGTCTACCCTCATTATAGTTCTGTCCTTGAGAGGACCCACATTAGGGGCCGCAGCAAGGAAGAGAGAGGGCCTGCTTTAATGAAGGTGAATTTAATGGGATTTAATGTAGCTGGGGGCAACGGAGCAGCAGAGATAGAGTTTTAACAAAGAGCCGGGGAGCAGGGGTAGAGCCCAGAGAGCAGCCATTTTCCATTCTTTTTATTTATTTCGCCATTAAGCCAGATGGGATGAAAGCGCGCCGTGTCTTAGTTGTAAGTGGGTCCCGCGAGTCGGCACTTACTCTTTGCTCTGGAGTCAAGCCGAAAAAAAAAGAGCCCCGGCTTTTCCACCCCTGTCATCTACGCAACCTATTGTACAGACCTATATAACATGATCCCATTTTTGAAGAAAGGATGGAAATCTATTCCACACACCTAACCTCTTCAGCCTGGGCGGAGAACAATGGGACATAACATCCTATGCTGTCCAACATTCTTATTGCAGTCATATTTGGAGAGACGTTCCAAAATTATTCGCCAAGTTTGCGCTTAAATGATTTACAGTGCACTGATGTGAAAGACGCTAAATTTCAGAATGCTATTCATGTCTTGGCACATCATAATTTATATTCATTGTATGAACAAGTTGAATTTTCATTCCATGGCATCCATAATCTTTCCTTTCTTTCTATTTCTTTCTATTCTTTCCTTCTTTCCTAGCAGTTACAGGATGTCACCATAACAGTACCCTTTAATTCAAAAGAGACTACTAGTTTAATTTCAATCCAAAATCGTCCTCATTGGATGAGTCAGGCCGCTGAGGTTACTTTCTCTCTCACTCCCTCTCTCACTCACTCACTCGATCTCTCACTCACTCACTCGATCTCTCACTCACTCTCTCACTCCCTCTCTCACTCCCTCTCTCTCTCACTCCCTCTCTCACTCACTCCCTCTCTCACTCACTCCCTCTCTCACTCACTCCCTCTCTCGCTCACTCCCTCTCTCACTCGCTCACTCCCTCTTTCTCTCTCCCTCACTCTCTCTCTCTCCCTCTCCCTCGCTCTCTCTCTCTTTCTCTCTCCCTCGCTCTCTCTCTCTCCCTCTCCCTCGCTCTCTCTCTCCCTCTCTCTC